>BLAL01000004.1:1200000-1735819 GCA_015698045.1 Rhizophagus clarus
TCATGGATGGAAGGTCAACAATCCATCCAATAACAAGAAAGTCAACAATCCAACCCAGCTTACAACAAACTTTTGGTAAAAAGTGTTTCTGCACCGTTTCTTTGCTAGTCAACAGATTAATAAATCTGTATATTATATCTTTAGATTTTGTCAACATTTTCGTTAAAGCCATTAAAGCAATCATTATATTTATTGGAACACCAATATCCTTGATAACTTATGCAATCCAAATAAATAGTGTACATACCAAAAATCTAAGAGAAAGAATGAACTCAGGGTTCGAAGAGATTGTCACTATGAATAAAATATTTGAAAGTAAACTCGGTCTGGTCAACAAAGAGATCTCTGTTGTGAACAAAGAGATTTCTGTAATGAACAAAATATTTGAAGGTAAATTCGATCTCGTCAATAAAGAGATCGAATTATTCGACAATAAACTTAACCTCGTTAATAAACGATGTGGAAGATAGAAGTAATTTAGAGGTAAGAATTTGCGAGTTATATTGAATAATTTTGTTGTTTGATTAATCTAAATTAAGTCTATTACAGAATTGGAGTTATCCTACTTTGTAATACTCCGTCCTTCATATTTATGTGAAACGAAAATAGATTTAATTTAATAAGTTACATATATGTTTCTTCATACAAATTGTATTGTTACTTTATGGCTTAATAATAATAGGTCTCTGATAAATTGTATATTTACAATGTATCATATATTGGTTAAAAATCACGAGCAAACTTTATTAATAATTTCGGATTCATTCATAGCAAATTAGAGTTGGATGGGATATCACTTGTAAAATGCACACACGTTTAAAAATTCGAAATAAAATCTTTAGTTAATTTTTTGTAAAGTAATATATAATAAAGGGCCGGCTGGCTAAGTAAAAATGAATGTAAAAAAATGGTAGAGAGCGGGATGTTTCAAGGGACCCTCTCTAAGCGAGAATGGCAGTTCCTTTCTGCTACTTGGTTTTGCTATCTAACCAAGCACCCAATTTCTTTAAGTTTTCGCTTTTATATTTTTTTTTATATTAATTCCAAGGTAAAAATTTTCTATTATATCACTTCCAAGTTCTCCCGCCCCAAGTTTAAGATTTCAACAGATACAATAATAGCATACATCTGATTTGATTTAAAGCATAACCTTCCGAATTCATAATTATATCAACGGTATTCGTATGATATTTGAGAATTTTGGCTTAACCCTACAATCAAGAAATGTTAGTCAACCTAATACATAAAGTGTTGATTATCAATAATTATTCTATTTTATCTTACCGGAAGAACAGGAAGAGCTTGAAGATGAATTAGTTGAAGAGCCTCGCGAATTAGTTTCAGAATTCAGATTCATCGGGCACGCTTTGTTGATCAAATTAGATCTTTGAACAACTCCATAATGTTGATTTATTTTGTTTTAGAGAAAACATTGATCGACATAAATGGATTTTTCTAGGAATTTATCTACCAAAATTCTCATGGCGGTGGTAGATAAAATTTCTGTGCTTCTGCATCACGTGTTTTAAATTTTCCACATATACAGTATTAGTTCTGCCGAGCTCCGCAGTAAAAGAAGCACTAATTACGGCGAATTTACTCTCATAGAAAGTATTCACAGAACGAACTAGTTTGAATTTAAACAGTTATAATCAAAACATACAGAATGTGTGTTTTGAATGACACAGATGTGTATTCTGTATTTAAGATTGCTGGGGGGAGACGAAAATAAGTATGTATGGACTCCTCCTATATATGTATGACGGCCAATGCTGTACGAATGATGATTGTACGATTTATAGCTATAGAGAAACTGTACTGTACGAATTTTTTTAAAAATTTATCGTACAGTACAGTACAGATAAAGGCTATAATGTGCTATACGATAAATTAAAAAATTCGTATAGTTTTACCAAATTCATACGGTATAGTTTAGCTAAAATAGTGTCATATTAAGGGTATCAATACTATTTATAAACGATTACGTATTCGATGAACCGCAGTATAAAGCAGCGCCGATACTAAAGTTCCAGACAAATAATTTTTTCGGTTGAAGCTGTTCGTTCCAGGATCCCGAGGACCTTATTTGACTATATCAAGACAATCTTCATCCCATTGGCCTTCTCCGCAAATTATGTAGGAAACTTGGTAAATCTGATTCCAGTGCATCGTCCATTCCTATTATGAGTTTGACCTAGCACATTGTCGTCTCGATTTAATGGAGAAAGGACAAAAGTGGGCGAAAGAAGCTAAATGAGGAGGTTCTAAGATGTTTCCCCTGGTACACATTTAAATTTAGTAAGGAAGAAAATAGAAAAATTCAGGAAAATATATGATCTTCTTAACTTTATAAAATTTATCGCGTTCATTATATGATCTCGTCACTTACACAAGATGAAATTAACTACTTAAAAGCAAAATTGCAATAGTGTGGGGCGCTGTCGCTTATGTTTTTACGCTTATATTTTTAGCCTGTGCTGCCTTCTTTTAATAAGTAGGATCATAAAAATAAATTTGTAGCGAACGAAGAATCTTGTATGCCTTAAAGTTGTATAGTTTTTTCGGCTGGCCAGCCAATTCTCAATAAAAGTATTTTTTTTTTTTTAAATTGAGATTTACCCACATGGGATATATGCTTTTTTTCGTGTATATATATAATCACAATGTAAATTTTACTAATACACTAAAGATTAATACAGATAAAATGGTTTGGATTTTACCCGTGATAATTATTTTTCGATTATATACGCTACCTATAGTATCTGATTTTTCTGCAAGGTTACTCGATGATTTTACCCTTTTTATTTCTCTCTCTCGTTGACCACGTTAATAGCTGAGTCCATCCAGCTTCTACACTTCCTTTACCGAAAACTTTCAATATTATCTTCCATATTCTCACATCATATACAACAAATAACAGGTTCAATAGTTTAAATCTTGATAGTCAAGTGCTTTAAAACACCATTCTTTCATACCATCCTTTCGCATCTGTAATAATTTCACAAATGGTCCTTCCTTTGTCTCATTCGCTTTACGCTTACGGTTTAATAAAGTGGATTCAAGTTGTACATCATTCTGAGCAATGCCCTTATAAAAATCTTTATCATTTACCTCGGTCATTCCAAGGATTGGAGTAAATCTATTGCGAAGTCGAACAGTGTTCGGCAAATGACTTGAAATGACAAATGATTCAAATGACAAATGACAAATGACGTGTCATTTCATTGCTCAAATGACAAATGACCTGAGTCATTTGAATGTAATGTTGGCCGGTACTATAGTTCTGGCCTGCATTATGTTTTACTTTATTTTTTTTTATTTTTGATTGAATCACATGATAAGAATATTAACCAATCAAAATCAAATGACTGAAATGACCAAATGACAAAGGATTATGAATAATGACAAATGATTAGCTAAATCATTTGAATGGTCAAATGACAAGGTCATTTCCGAACACTGAAGTCGAATGGTCCGTGTCCATTGGATCCTGTGTTATATAGATTTACCCCGCGACAAGATAGGAGCAAACATATTGTGATTTCGATGCTTCATTACCGTTTATTGGAATGGTCTTGAGACGGGCCTTCAATTATGTTACAAAATTTATAAGTACCACACGAGTAGAATTCGTCTCTCAGTTCTTTATTCACAAGTGAAAAGCGGGAACACTGATAATGAAGGATCGTCTGATTCGCCAAGTCCGTAATGCTGACACACTTTTGGGAACGACCAATCTGAGAAAGCTTTTGAGGGTTCTCTGTGATTACGGTAAACTTAGAGCTGGCCTTCGATACGAATAGCCGAAGCATTGATCGTTCCGAGGTGAATATCTTTCCGTGTATTTTTCCCATCATACATACGAATTTTAAGAGTCGCTGGATTATATTCTTCACGTATATATATTCTTTGAGGTCTTCGAGAATCGCATCCTCAATGTCAGCGGTCCATTTGAATCCCTTTGTTCGTTTCGGACTTACGATAACGTCAAACGCTATAATGTAACGATTATTAAATTTTTTATTGAATTCATTAATTGTTACCTAGCATGAAAAATGAATAGTTGGGCTCTCCTAAACTTTCAATAAAAATATCTTGAAATTTAGATCTCTGGCGGGATGAGGCAAAGTTGACATATTTATAACGCTAATTCCAAGTTCTTCATTATCGTTATAACTATCACTTTCATTATCATCATCATTCACTTCATTTGATTCATCTTCCAACCATCTTGAACTATATTTCTCCAATTATTTCGGTTTGAACATTAGCATGTATGATTTATCTGATACGTTTAGATTAGTGATCTGATATATACGGATGACGATCTTCATTTTCATTTACCGGAAGCGCAACACCCATACTTCTAATTTTTTTTTTTTTGTTTTTATTGCATTAAAGCACGTATCTGAGTCATTCCTAAAACTTTTTCATAATAAATGGTTAAAAAATATTAATAAAATAATTGTCATAATTAATTTACAAATTAAAATAAATGCTGCTAAACGATTTCGACGTTTTTATGCTGCCACCCCATTGTGGCAATTGAAAAGAGTGTTCAGCAACACGGTAAAGTTCCTTAGAATAACCACGAACATAATTCCAAAATTCTAAAACATTATTATTAAATTGTCTTGTAGGGATATTTTTTCTATCGATAAGATTCTAATTCGGATAGTATTACCGTAGAATCTTCATTAAACCAAGCACAATAATAGTATATAGTAAGTAACCCATTTAACAGAATGAGGAAGTGAATTAAACTTATCAGCATTCAGCACGATACCCGGATGTAGTAGAAATGCTAATAATAGGAGAGGTTGGGATTGTTCCCAATCACTCAAGTTTTTCTAAAAGCTTGTTTTTAAGATTATTATTATCTAACAAATGCAAAACTATAACTAAATTACCAAAACAATGGAGAACATCATGGAGATGTGAATTATGTCATTGAAGTTGATTAAGTACAGCACAATAGGGAAGTATTAATATTTTAAGTTTTCCCGCCGATTATTATCAGAAATGAAATAATAAAGATCGTCAGATTCTTGTTCCTCAATTTTCGTTGCTAAATTCAAATAATTAAATTTTTTTTTTTTTTGTTATAATTTTATTAAAAAAACCGATACTTATTTTTAATGTAGATTTTGATCGCAATAAAACAATATTAGAAATTTAAACGAGCATCATTAGGTACCATTAACACGTAAGATTTATTTTTACAAATCGCTGCTTGCTCTTCATGTAATTTTTTAATCCACACTTTTGCACGATTAAAAAAGCTAGCAATTGCAAAGCCTGCTCACCTACTTTTGTTAGAGAATTTGGTTCCTTAAAAATATCAAAAACATATAGATTCATCTGATGAGCGAACAAGGCAAAAATGACTTATCACGATAAAGTGATTGAAGTTATTCTCTATTATAATAAATTAATTTAATAATAAACACACAATGTAGAAACATTTTCTGATGCTGAATCTTTAACTAAACCATTAACTGTTATATTTTCTTGGTTCAATTCTGCAAAAGTTGTTGTGTAATTCGAACAATCTTGTTAGTATTACTTCTATTATCACCACCATTGATTGTAATAAGAACTATACCAAAAATATGTTGTACTACGTTTTTCCATCCGTCAAAGGCAAGAGTTACACAAAATAAATCATTTTAGCAAATAATTTTGTTGAAATCTATCGGAATGAAAAACCACATGAAACAGTTACATCCAATAATAATTGTTAACGGACGGAATATATAATTATCCAACGTAATCTAATCCAAGTTTAATATTATTATTTTTATCTTGTTCAATATTGAATTATTATCATCACCGGCAGATAATTCATAGATGAAGATGATTCTGTACGTCGTCTTGATGGTTTACTTTTCGCACCACCTTTTGCTACGTGAAAAATTCCGAATTCAATGAACTACAACTATCCCCACACTTTTAAAATTATAAAGACAGCGTGGAAGGATCGCAAGCTAGTTGGCTATTTTGAAACGTGAGAAGTCTTAGATTGGTAAATTAAATGGAATCGCAACGATCTCCCGCAGCAATCAATGAAGACACGCGGTAAGAATGCCCAAACGGTTTCCGGAAATAATAGAGATAAAAGAATTCCAAGAAGAGACGATGTCTAAGAAGACTAAGAAGTTATCAAGTAACAAAGACAAGTCCGTAAAGCTTCACAATCAAAGGTCCTAGCGGAAACATTAGAGGTTTACGTAAATTAATTTAACAAGTATCCTCTACTACGAGTGGTGCAGGTGGATGAATTAATAAATATTCTAATAACCGAGGATTAATAACATAAACTATCTAATAATTTATGTCAATTGTGCAAGTTAAAAAAAAATAAAATAAAATAAATTATTAATTTAGCTATCATAAGCTCTTTCTTACTAGGATAAAGAAAAATAAATAGTAAACTTTTTGACCTAACGAAGATGAAGGATGATGAAGCTGAATCTTCAATATAGAATAGAAGCAAAACAGTAACCATCTCAAACTTTTTTTACCCACTTTTCATGAAAATTTAAATAAATTTATGGATATGATATTTTTATGGTTTTTTCTAAAGAAAATAAAAGTATTTGCCCGAAATTCTAAAAGAATTTTTGGAAAAAATTTAATCCAAAACTATATCAAGAAAGAGCTAATCATTCTCAATATAACTCCCCAACTTTTGGCTTTAATAGTACGGGTAGCTTAGCTTTCACTACTGCTGAATATGAGATAAAATTTTTTTTGACAGGATGAATTAGCAAAATCATGACACATATAGCGAAAAAGAGGACACGATAAACAACTCCAAATGGTTATAAGCGAATCCATGTCTCAACCTTTAGAACCAATAAAAAATCAAAGATGATAGTGCAATTCTGAATATTAACCCATCTGAAATCAAAAAAGGAAAGATACAGGTGTAGAAATCCATCCTAAAATTTAAAATTAAAAAGAAAAAGTTCATTATGCTTAGTTCTTACAAATTGATTGGTTAATTAATGCAAAATTTACAAGCCTTTAATATTGGGTATATGGTTTTCTATAGAATGACAGATGTAGCAATCCCAATGCATAATATAAGTTTTCATTATTAATGATACGGATAATACTTTGTATCCTTGCTGCAAACTTGGTGGACGAGTATCCATAATGCCAGCCAAATTCACGTGAAGATGAGTGGTAGGGAGGAACGTGACAGTCAGTTCATTTATTTGTTACATGTGTTATGGCATCATACTTCCACCCTATATTACACGTTTTTTGGCAACACGCATTGAACACTACGATTAGAAAAGATCATTTGTATGTTATACATGAATAGTGAAATCATATGGGATCGACCTTTTCGTGGTGTCATGTGCATGTTGACAAGATTTAAATGATGGATCTTTTGCTACATGTCTTATCAAAATAGATTGAGAAATTTCGGTTTAATTAAGGAATTTGTAAATATAGGAGAAATTTAAGATTTAAGTAATGCTCTATTGTTTATTATATTTTGTTTTATTTATTTTATTTTATTTATCTTATTTTATTTATTTTATTTCATTTTATTTTATTTTATTTCATTTTATTTTATTTTATTTCATTTTATTTTATTTTATTTTATTTTTTTTATTTTATTTACTTTATTATTTTATTACTATTATTATAATCATCATTCATCATTATTATTTTGAACGGATAAATGCTTCCTACAACGAGAGAAATTTTCGTATTTTTGACCCGTTCCATAAATTATCTTCAAGAGGTGAGAGATCGGTTATAGAGAATGGAATAATCATTTCTCCGGAAGAAATTTTTCGGGTAATATCATTAATTATAAATGTGTTTAATTTAACTATTGATGTGCTTATGACATCAGTTATATTAACTGAATGATAGTTGTTTAGGATTACATAATATTAACGTTTCATCGTCGGTTATCAATTATGGAATTACTTTGAGCCGAGTTCGCCGTCATAGTACAATTCTTGAGAAATTTCTTTTCTAGAAATCATCAAAGAAGATCGGACTAACCCGAATAAATACTACTATTTAAAAATTAACCAATCAATTATGAATTAATTGTTGATAGGTAACACATTTTAAATAATAGATTATTTTAAGGAAAAAGTTTTTAGGATTCTGGATAAATGGTAACGTTAAATTAACAATAACTGCCTAAATATTTTCCTTATAAGCATAACCATTGTCTCCAAATTCGAACGTTCTTTTCTGAACATTTTGTCCTTTACTGTCGGACAAATTTAAACAAGAGAAATTACAGTGGTTAAAATCTAATCTGCAATATTCGTAACAATATAATAAAATACAAGTCGGAAATAACATGACAAATCAAAGTTAGATGAAGGAAAATTCTTTGGATTAAATGTAGATTGGTTTGTTTGTTCAAAGGAAGTTTCTTTATTTCATTTGTAATACAAGGAGTTTTCTGTAATTCACACGTACTTGTACGACACAATCTACTATCGTAAAAATAATTATTTATTGTACAATTAGTTTTTTTTTTCATTTTAGTATAGTGCGATCTACACAGTTGATTTGTTTATCTCGTACGATTGTTAGTCGTTGCTCGTTGTCCGTAAAGGCTTCCTTGACGTTTTTTTTTTTTTTGTTGGCTATCTTTAGATACGCTCCGTTCGTATAAAATTTAATTCACGAATTTTTAGTTTTTCTTTCGGCTTAGCATCGGGACTAGTCGTAACAGTTTGTGTGACCTCAATAAATTTAAACGATGATTTTATACCTTTTTGTAATCCGGAAACTTCGGTCATACAAATTCTATTTGAAATTCAGTTCGAAATCCGCCCTCTTTTGCACGTTGTTTAATGATTGGCAAAAATTGAAATAATTGAATTTCAAATTATAGACAGAATTTCAAATTATTATCAGAAAAATTTTATTAAATACGTGCCTTCGACCCTAATTCCTCCTCTTCACTGCAATTCACTTTTTTTTTTTTACTTTCATCATGAGTAACAAAAATAATGCCAACGATACTTCCTTCTCTCGTGATGAAAAAACGAATATTACCCTGTTCATTATAGGAATCATGTGCTTCAAGTTTGCTTTCGAGAGTCTTGGGTAGGTGTTACCGTTGTGTACTTTTAACATTGTATGCTGCGGTCATATGAAAAATCATCACTTTTTTCGGTACGCGAATAATTCACTAAACTTACTTTAATCTACTTTTAGTTCGTCTATTTCTTTCCTGGCTCAGGAAAAGTTTACAAAATCTATAGCTCTCACTATGACTCCTGTTTTGACATCATGTTGTAAGTAAGACAAAGATGAATGATCTTGAACCTTCATGTACATGGAAATTAACTTTTCTTTTCGTGATTATTTTAGTTAATATAATGCAATGTATTTGCTCCATTGGAGCTGCACAACTTTTGGTACGATTTCGGACAAACATTATATTAGCGTTCAGTATGTTTTGTTTCGGAGCACTTGCTCTGATTCTCATCATTGTGGATGCTTCAACTGGTGGTAAATTTGAAACTCCTCAAGGTCAATGGAGCCCTTGGATCCTTTTCCCAATATACCTTCCCATGGGTGGTTGTCTCGGTATTTTAGAACTTGTTCGTCGTGTCCTGCCACGCGATATCGTTGGTGAAAATCCGGAAAAATTAAAGAAAATGGACGCACATGTACACATCTTTTATGAAATTGCTGGAACTTCTGGCGCTTTTGCAACTACCCCTCTCGTTAAGAAATTGGGTCCTGTTTACGCTCTAATGCTTATTCCAATTCTATTCACTGCTGCTGGCTTTGTTTGGCTCAGAATTAAACATAATCCAAACGCTCCTTCTGATATCAATAGAAATAAAGACGTTGATAGTTCCGAACGAAAAAATCTTTTCTACTTATATTTTTACTCCGTAAAACGTGGAGCACAAATCGTTTTTTCGGAACGTCGATTTATTTGGCTTATTCCTGGCTATGTTTTGCCTTTTGTCTTTCACAGATTTATTGAGAATGTTATCTTTCCAACATTCGCAAATCAAGTCCTCCATGAAAAGTCTTACTCGTATATTCTTTTAGGAGGATCTAATTTTGGAGAACTTCTTGGTGCACTTGGCGTTCTCTTACTTGTTTCAAAAGTACCCACCCCTTTACCTTGGGTTCGCTTTGATGCCATTGCTTTAATGACACTTTGGATATTTCCCTATTTACCTGTAACATCTGCACTCACATGGGCTTTGAGTGCACTTCCATTAATGATTGTTCTTTCCTCAGGATGGGCGGCTGGTGACGTTTCTCTTGTAGCCTATATACAATCCAGATTACATTCAGTTAATATCAAAGCTGATGAGGGTACTTCTCCACTCGGATGTGTCATGGCTTTCCTTTATTCCTCATATATCATGATCTTTACAATTCTCTCAATTCCACTTGGAAGAGTTTTTGACGCATATAAAGCACAAGGAAATATCCGTGAAGCGTTTTTATATATTTCAGGAGTTATGATAAGTGTTGGTGCAGTTATTATTTTTGCATGCACTTTTGTACCAAGGCACTCGTGGGCCATTAATCCAAAAGTTGATCCTGACGATGAAATAGCGCCTGATGTTGAAGAAGTACAAGGAGAAAATGAAAAAGGTTCTGCCAATCTCGTTGAAGCTATAGCCATGGGTTAATTATGCTTTATTTCATTAAACAGTTAGAAGTAGAATAAGCATTTATATTATGTAATTTTTTATTAAGCAAATTAAGAAACTATTTAATATGTAAAATGTGGACTATATATCATATTATCTTTTACCTTATGTAAAAAAAAAAAAATGTATTTTTATTTAAAAATTTTTCTAATTAATTAATTATAAAAATGAATCAGTATTTTCTGAATTATTAAAAGTTTTTTTTTTTTCATTATTTTTCAAATGCCGCATATTTTTCAATGTTACAATATGTTTACCTAAGACCATTAGTTTAATTGCAAATATACTTACAACCAAAAAAAATATTCATATTTTTTTAATATCTCATTCGTTTCTAATATTTTTGACGGTATTTCAGCATGATTCCGTTGTACGATAATGTATAAATAAACTCGAATCAACTATTATTTTTAGTTTAGTAGCCATAGCATAAAATTAATGCTTATATTATTTAATCTGTACCTTAGTCAGCACGATCCTATTTGGTATAAGTATTAGTTATTTACTATGCTAATAGTATCTCTAATTATAATATAACTATATTAATAAAAACTAAATATTTTAAGCAAGATATATTATAATAACAATCAACAAGAAATCGATAAATTATATTCAATTAAGCTTCAACTACTACAAATTATCATACTGGATATTTATGTCTATTAACCGGATGATTTAGAAATTACCCAGGACTTATAACTCGTTAAACAGTTATATTTAGAATTTGGCATTGTCTTGAAGACGATCAATGATTTCTTAGCGAATTTTATTGATGTCACCATATATGAGAACTGGAGGTTTCTTGTACTTCTTTTGCACTTATAAGCAGCAAAAAAAGAAAACTGTAGTTAAAATTATCATTAATAAATAAAAAAGAATAGTAATCACAATCTAAATACTCTGAGCCCAAATTTCTTCGTATATAAATTATCCCATGAAAAGAAATGTATTTCTGAAATTAAGAGCTCTACCGAATACATTGTCTAAATCTTTCAAATTTTTGATTTTTCTCATCTAGATTAATATATTTAATTCTTATTACAATCTTTGCTCAGCAAAATTTTCCAGCACCTTGTGATCGAGATACAAGCAACTGAAGCAAGCAAGTTCAAGCATCAAGTTTATTGACATTTTTAACAATTTTATGTAAGGAGTTTTTTACAATAAAAGTTCATCGATCATGCATATAATAGATCTATTGATACATTTATAAATATAAGACTCAACAATATCAAACACCAACATATCCCCTTCAACTTTCTTATTTTTAGCAGATACCGTATATATCGTGGGCCACAGTACCCCATGTCACCCCAAAAAAGTTCCATTTTCTATTATTTTATTATTTAATGAATCTAATTTTGTCCAGATATTAATTTTCTAGTTACTATACAATCTTTCAAACACATTCTATTAATAATAAAAATTTGAGCTATAGACATGATGGTACAAGGTCAACTCTCAGGAGTTTGCAAGATACCCGGAGCATTATGGCTCGTGATATACGATATATACTTCTAAATTTTCCTACAGAAGAAAAATGAACAACTAGAGCTTAGATCCGGTATATCCACTGATATTTACTGAATGCGTCCAGCGTCCATTCAAAGATTGTAAATCTGGATATCCGGATATCAGTTCTAAATGTTAATCTAGATGGTAAAATCCGGATAAAGATCAGTCATTACGAACACATTTTATAATAAAGTTGCTGTAATTAGCCTAATGTAAATTTATTATAAATTAATTAGTAATTACAACGCATAGTTTATTGTTATTTAATAGATTACATATTAAGCGAAGTAATATCCGTTATATCTAGATATACTCAATTACTAAAATTCCACTTACAATCGACCTATTTCTTTTTAAAAATAATTGAAATTTATCTTATATTCATAAGATTTGCTCATATTAATTATGATTGTCGATATAGAGACCCAAGAATATAACTATAACATTTGTGAAGAAAATCTTGATGATTTAATTAGTCACAGTCGCAAAATTGAGTTCGAAAGTTTGGAACAATGCAATGGCGCCAACGTTAACAAAAATTAATTTGGATGTTTTATAGCACAACAGCCATTTTCGTCGTGAACATTTCCCCAAATCAAGACGTTATTTGGGTTAACAACCGATAGTTATATTGATCTCCCCAGGTTTGATGGAAAGTTAGTTGATACAGCCAATTACGAAAAGATCTTGAAGCAGTTTTGGAAGATATAGCTATGAAGCATAAGACCTGCATTCACGTCACTAGTGCAAACGAAGCAACAAGACGCAAATTTATTTCTTCCATTCTTCATGGCATTGCCTCTTGTTATGATGGTGAAGTGAAAGTATGTCCAGAATATGAGTTATCTGGAAGTCATGGTAAAGGACCAGTGGATTGGATTATCAAGATTGGAGATACGATTATTGTCGTTACTGAGGCTAAAAGGGAGGATATTAACCAGGGTGTTGGCTAGAATGCAATTCAGTTACAAGCTTCGTCACAACATAATAAAAAGAAACGCACATACAATGAGGCTTTATGTGAAGATGTAATGTATGGTATTGTTTTGACAGGGGTTGACTGGGTCATAATTAAGTTAGTCACTACTGGTGAATGTAATGACAATGATAATGGGAATATTGAGGTATCATTAAGTTTGCGAACACCATTTACTTTTCCTATTAACAAGAGTGCGTTTGACAAAAGTCTTATGCTTGAAAAACTCAAGAATTTGTTTGGGCAAATCAAGTGGGTATTTGATCGCCAGATCAAATCACAGGAATCATTGAAGCGAGTAAAAATATAAGATAAATAATCTTGTCTTGTTCGAAAAATAATCATATAGTCACTAGCATAGAAACTTTATGTATCACAGGCTACACCCCGATCCTTTGTATTTATTTTTTACATGTATTAATAAAAAAGGTATTTTCAAAATTAATTCGAGAAGGTTAGCTCACTCAGACAATAAATGCTAGACTTATTCTTAGCTAGTCATCTATTAGTCTCTTAATACACATATTTTAAAATTTAAAATATTTCAGTGAAAGCAATAATTCTTTATTACATGTTTTTGTAAGATAAATCAAACGCAACCCTATAAAAAATAAATGTCCGGAAAATGTTATCAAAAATGTCTGGAAAATGTCCGGAATAAATCTGATGTGTCCGGAAAATGTCCACTTTTTTGGTACATGTCTGACACACTTCTGATACTTAAAATTTTGACATGTCCTAACTTTGTCCAGAATTCGACCAGTATTTGTTCGGTATAAAATTTTGGACAAATTCTGGACAGTTAAACCTGGACAAATTCTGGACATAGTAAAAAAACCAGATAGACAAATTCCGGACATAAAAAAGTTCAGGACAAATTCTGGATACTATTTCCAAAAAAGGATAAATTAATTTTGTAAAAAAATGCAAAAAGCACAAAACTGACATTCAAAACCTTTTCTGTCGTACTAATTAAAATTGCAGAGCAGGCAAAAATACTATATATCTATGATATAAAAATTTTGGGTTAAGGAATAATGATGATCATCTATCCATTGATCATCTTTTGTGGCAAATTTTACGAAAATACATTTCCGGACAATTTCTGGACAATTTCCTAATATCCCGAAAATGCAGTGTTTTCGGAACAGTTTCCGGATACACAGTGTCCAGAATTTCCGGACAATATTTTAGATAATTTTTCTGGACATTTTCCGGACATTATCCGGACACTTATTTTTTATAGGGAAGCATTTAGAACTGAACATTCTTTATCCCACCAAATGTAAAAAGAAGAGATTATTTCTTCTTATCACCCTCCTTTTTTTCCGAAGTTCTAACATCAGTGACTTTTTCATCGGTCTCGAGCATCCTGACATAAGTGATCTTTTTATTGGACTCGGTTTCGTTTTTCAAGTTAGTACCAATTACGGTACCGATAATTGACAGGGTGGCTCCAATTGCGATGAAAAGAAATTTATTTTCGGTTTGAGCAATCCTATGTTCGATAATGTGGGCTTGTTAAAGGATAGGGTATCTACTAGTGAGGAACCCGCAAATAAGAATCGCCGTGTAGAAGAGATAATCAAGAAAAAATAATTGTATAGGACACTAGCATAGACGTCATGTATCGCGGGCTATGTCCTGAACATTTGTATTTATTTTTCGCATGTATTAATAAAAAATTTTCTTGGCAGAACCCGTGAACCAAGTGCACAGGTTTTCTGAAAATTCTTCTTCTGTTGGCTTACCACCGATCATGAATGATGTGAATAGCTAGAATTTCTCGAATATTACTACTGAATTCGTACAAGGTTTGTTGAAAGAGCTTCTCTCATCTGACAATCTACTTTTGAATCATGTAAAGTTTTCTTCTCCTAAAACCATAGTTCCCAGATCGATAAGTATTAAGAGATTTGCCAATTCATTCTGCCAGGCGAATGTTGTGGTGTTGCTATTCTGAAAAATTCGAAGACAAGGTTGTGGAGCTTAGGTCTGGAGATAAAAAACTTAACAGATCAAACCGTAACTGGTAAGAAAACAGATTTATGATGAAATGAAACCGTATCTTACAAGCAAAGCAAGAAAAATCAATAAGCTATTTGGCTATGAATATGATCCTGTAGCTCTGCAAAAGATAAAAGATATAGGTGGACATATGATTCAGCGGGTCACTTATAGTGCTGACAGAATTTCAAGACTTACTAATCCCCAAATCGATTATATTATAGAACAGGTCAAATCGAAGACAATCACCGATCAGAGTCGTGTGGACGAAATCTCTGAGAACGTGGCTATTACTTCAGCTCATGACTCAGATGATAATTTTAGTGATACATTGGATCTTACAGATTATTTTAAGGAAGAAGAAGGGACGAATGAATCGACTTAAGAAGTCTCTAAAAAGTCTGAAGTATGTGCATCAACTATGCCCATACCGGTTGAGGACGATTATTACAAATTGTTCTTTCGTTCCTTTAGATCCTCCCATTGTTCAAATGATCTTGGAAGATTGTGCAAAGGATTGTGCGTATTTCGATTCCACACCTCAGTCAGTGAAAGAAACGAATAAAGAGGTTGTTTCGCAATCAGGAGGAGAAACAAACGAAAGTAAGTCAGACAATGACTCCGATTCCAATGATTCTGAAGAGGAGATGGCAGACGATTCAGATGATGATGGATATAATGGATACGGTGAATATAATGAATATGGTGAACGTGATAGAGGCTATTATTATCGTGACAGAAGATACGAAAGGAGAGGGTCTCCAATGATGAGTCCTATTATCTCTCCGGTAACCGCGTAGGTGAATTATAAGATGAATCGCATACTTGCATAGACTGAATTATGCGAAATTGTATATTATCTTTTTTTTGAATCACGTGGATGGCTTAGATATCGTGCACAGTAATTCTTCTCCGCAGTATTTATGTCACATGTTCTATAATATTTTTTTCTATACAATATTTTGAATTCACTCTTCTAAATTCAAGAGTATGGTTCGTAAAAAGAATAAGAGACATAATCAATCCATCATCAGCCAATTAGACCCAGTCCAGAAGCCTCACAGTGATGGATACAGAATTACAAAAACTTATTCGTCAAGGTCTAGTAGTTGAAGTTCACGAAGTATAATTATATGATCGAAAAAATATGCCTTGGATTGATAACTTTATTAATCTTTCGATTAAACTCGAAAACCAATGCGATGGAATTCAATGATAATTAAAAAAAAAAATATTTTATATTGAATCAATGCACCATATTTTAATTTAATTATGTTAAATTTTTTTTTATTTTTTTAGTAAATAAATTTTTTTTTTTTTAAAAAAAAAAAAAAAAACTAAAAAATTTTTCTGTGGAGGACTATCTCTAATACCATTAATTAGTAATCATAAATTAAACTGATCATGCAATAATATGTTTCACTGCGGGTTTAACCCAATTGTTATAGTTTTCTTTAGCCACAAATGTATTTTAACCAAAATAATTATAGAAATTTTTTTTTTTTTGTACACGAAAATTTTTTTCCCAATTTTTTTTTTTTTTTAAATAAATTAAAATAAACCCTTTACCCTTATCCGTAAAAAAAATTGATTGCTAGCATAAAGCATAAAGCATAAGGCAATAAGCAATAAGCAATAAGCATAAGTTATAAAAACGTCGCAAATGTTTAAACCTTATTTAGTAATCAGCATAACTATAAACTGAAACTCTTGGTTAGTATGATCGACAGAAAATTTTTTAAAAAATCAGGCTATCTACAAAAATAAAATTAGATTAGTGGCGCAGGTTTACATATTTATTCTTATTTTTTTTTATTTTTATTATTAGATTAATTATTTTTAGTTTAGGATTTAACGGCTTGAACTATGGATTAAAAGTGGATTTAATGGTCCACGATAATCTTAAACTATGGAAATGGGAAAAGAATAATATTTGGTAAAAAAACTAAGAAGAAAATTTTTCTGATATTTTGAAGAACATTGAAGTTATTTATTTGACAAGTACAGTACGTATTATTATATTAATTATAATAAATTTTTCTTTTATTTTAATCAAATGTTAGCCCTATAAAAAATAAATGTCCGGAAAATGTTATCAAAAATGTCTGGAAAATGTCTGGAATAAATCTGATGTGTCCGGAAAATGTCCACTTTTTTGGTACATGTCTGACACACTTCTGATACTTAAAATTTTGACATGTCCTAACTTTATCCAGAATTCGTCCAGTATTTGTTCGGTATAAAATTTTGGACAAATTCTGGACAGTTAAACCTGGACAAATTCTGGACATAGTAAAAAACCAGATAGACAAATTCCGGACATGAAAAAGTTCAGGACAAATTCTGGATACTATTTCCAAAAAAGGATAAATTAATTTTGTAAAAAAATGCAAAAATCACAAAACTGACATTCAAAATCTTTTCTGTCGTACTAATTAAAATTGCAGAGCAGGCAAAAATACTATATATCTATGATATAAAAATTTTGGGCTGAGGAATAATGATGATCATCTATCCATTGATCATCTTTTATGGCAAAATTTACGAAAATACATTTCCGGACAATTTCAGGACAATTTCCTAATATCCCGAAAATGCAGTGTTTTCGGAACAGTTTCCGGACACACAGTGTCCAGAATTTCCGGACAATTATTTAGACAATTTTTCCGGACATTTTCTGGACATTATCCGGACACTTATTTTTTATAGGGTAGGGAACGAATGGCAGCAGCGTCCTACAAGGTAAAATGGGCTTCATTTATTAAAATCAAAAAGTTAATACTATAACCATTTGTTATACGCCGATACGGTACTAAATTAACATTTTAAATAATGACAATATAAAGACATGGAATTTCATTTTATCTATTATATATTAAGTTAGACACGTCTCAGAAAATTTAACCTGAGCACTTTTGATTTTAAAATCAAACGTTATCGTTGATTAATTTAGTCTTTTTATGAACGTCGTAAGAGTAATATGAATTCAAATTCAAATTAACTCGAACCGTCGAATGACATAGACATACAATAGCCATTGTGTTACAAACGGAACCTTTTGACATATGCTCAAATTTAAGGGATAACTTTTTTATCTAAAAATAACTAAAAGAAAAACAAAATGATTTATCATCGCTATGTATATTCAATTCCCATCGTTATGTTTCGTTCTTCTTTCGAATCTACTGTTTTTGATTCATCTTGAAACTTCAGAGCTTTCGTAAAATACTTATTCAAGTCTAATAAAAATCATTTAATGATACATAAACAGCAATTTGTTATACAGTAAATTATGCATAGCTGCGTGGGCGTCTTGGCGTTTCTGTTGTGCAAATCTGCAAATCATTGTAATTACCAAATGAGGAGATCGTCGATTCATTGAACTGTTAGTTGTAAATGAATAATTCTTCTTCAATACGCTAAAATTAAAAGAAATCTGATATATTTCAAATTATTGTCGAGTTGCAAGATAAACGTTTAATGATAAGAAAATACAAAAAAGTTACCGAATTGTATTAATTGTTTGTATGGTGAAACAAAAATCCTAAATTATTAGAAATGATGATCTGCAATCGTGTGATGAAACAGATTTTAAATGATCTGCATACTACAAAGTATAAAAACCCACAATAAATTTTTTTTTTTATAAAAAAATCCTTCTTAATTATGACGTCACTTAACGAATGGATTGATGCGAAAATAAAAGATGGCAACATATATTATGTTGAATATAATGAGTTCAGTGATGTGAGAAAAATTGGAAAAGGAGGGTTTGGGATTATAGAAAGCGCTTACTGGGAAAACAGTGGAATCAAAATAGCATTAAAGACTCTTATAAATAATAATTCCTCAGTTGATGAAAATAGTATGGACGAGTTTGTTAAAGAGGTAATATCTAATATTATCATAACATTACATTCATTATATTTAAATTATATATTTAATAATCACATAATTTATATAAATTATTTTGTGTTTCAGTTAAAGAATATAAAACAATCCAGTCATCCAAACATAAATAGATTTTATGGAATTTCAAAAGGTTTATATATTTCATGTGAATTTTTATGAAATTAATCATAATAATTTACCAATTATTTATAATATTAGAACCTTTATCGAATAAGTATGCAATGGTGTTAGAATTTGCTAATCAAGGAAATTTAAGAGAATATTTAGCAAATCATTTTAATGGTCTTCAATGGAATGATAAAATTCAGATGGCCTTGGATATCGTACGCGGATTGAAATATTTACATTCCAAACACATAATTCATAGAGATTTGGTAATACAGTATAATAATTTAAATTATTTATATCCTATCATTCTATTAATCCTATTGATTTAAATTTATTTTATGATTTATAGCATGCAAAAAACATATTAGTTAATAATAATAGACTAATGATTGCAGACTTTGGAGCTTCTAAACAATTATCAGCAGCTACACATAACTCAATATATTCGATTGGTAATACAGTAGGGATGCCTGAATATACTGAACCACAAATTTTTAAGATTATTGAATATCAAAAAACTAAAAAATCAGACATTTATAGTTTAGGTGTTTTATTATGGGAAATTTCAAGCGGATATCCTCCTTTTCTTAACTACCCACGAACCGTATTAACTAATCTTATTAGTCATGATAATCTTAGAGAAAAACCTGTTGATGGTACACCTCAAGAATATCAACAACTTTATCAAAAATGTTGGGATGACAATCCAAATTCAAGACCTGATATTGAAGAAGTACATGAAACTTTAAGAAGTCAATTAAAAATCGAGGATTCTCCTCGTCTACAATTTTCTCAACCTAGTATTAATGAAACAAATAATAATTCAAATATTGATAATGATGACTTAAACATTTCTGATAGACTAAATTCAAGTAAGTTTCATTATTCAATAAGTCAATAACTGTTATTTGGTAACCTTTGCACTTATTTTGCCTCTCCCAAGCCTTAAAAAATAGTGATGTTGACATAAAAAAATCAAGCTTAGAAAATGGCAATGATACTATAGTTAGTAAGTTATCAGTTAAATATTTGCTTTTTGAGGTAACTAATTCTTTGTTGATGACTTAGGCACTCTTTGTGAGACGTATGATAATTTGAGGATTAATGATAGTAAGTTATTCAGTTAAATATTTTTTACTGCTATTTTTGCATATTATTAAAATAACTAAATCTAAATTCCTTGTTTAATTAACTATTTAATAATTAATAATATTATAAAAGGTAAGCTGTTTTAATTCTATTACATTTATTTAATTGTTTCATCATATATAATTCAAACTAATTATAAAAATATTGTAAATTAGAAAAATTGGATGCCAATCATGCTAAATCAGATGAAACAACAGAAAAAACTAATTTTACAAGTAAGCAAAATATATTAATATCAGAATGAATCCTTACTAATAATCTGCAATTATTATTATAAAAACAGATAAGACTCTCAGGAATTTATTTAGTCACGTTGGTAATAAAATACATTCCAAAGTGAAAATTTTCGATGCTATTAGTGCGGAAATAGAAGCAAAAGTTATATTAGTAATTGGTGGCACTGGTCTTGGCAAATCTGCTTTGTGCAATGTATTAACTGGCACTGATGAATTTAAGGAAGCACACTACCCAATTAGCGGAACTCAAGATAATCAAGAAAGTTTTTTTGAATGGAGTGGGATCAAATATCATGTAATTGACACTGTTGGAATCGGGAATACTGGTCAATCTACTAAAGATGTTTTGAAAAAATTGAGATCAGCTTTTATAAATATATGGCATGTTTTACTTGTGACCGATGGGAGATTTAAACATGAAGAAATAGAAATATACGATATTATGAAAACCAAGTTTAAAGAAAGTCATGTTACTATTGTTAGGAGTAAATTTAGTAGCTTTCGACATGCAGGTGAATGCGGTGAAAATCTACGAGCCATGCTAAGTTTAGATAGAAAAATTGCTAAAATAATCAGATCATGTGTAGTCATACATGTAGACAATCCCCCTATAGATTTCGGTGATGATAATGATGACTTAAGGGCACAAATAAATTATAATAAGAAAACAAGAGAAAAGTCAAGAAAAATTCTACTATGTTACTTGGAACGAATTTAAATAGCGAATAACTTTATAAATTTCATGAATCACATATTTCTTGGTATACCTTTATGTATTTTTGTTCCTGATAATCATATTTCTTATACTTACTTTAGAGGTTTATCATTTAACTTTTTTATTTATGTTATATTTTTATTTATTTTTTCATCAATATTCTCATTAAATAAAGTTGAGTGTAGATTTTCATAGGTATTTCTTGAAAAATATGATGTTATAAAAGTATTTTAAATCTATTTATGCGCTGGGGACGTATAGTATCAATAAAACATAAGAAAAATGTATTCTTTCAATTACTAAAAAATTAGAAACCAATTCGATTAGTTAATTATTTTTTTTTAAAGAAAATTCCTAATCATAAATCTATAAATAATGATTATAAAAGTAACTTAAATAATGACGCGAAAATATTCTTTTACATTAACCCTATTAAGTATTAAACAAAAATAATTTTTTTTTTATTCATTTGTATAATTCATAGCAAGATATTTCCCTCAGTACCACGTAAAAGTAGCAAGCATATAAAATTTTCTTTTTTACAGTGCTGGCAAAAAGTAATCGGAATTACGTTTTTACCTATTAAATGATAAGTAGATAGTTTAAACACATG
Source organism: Rhizophagus clarus (assembly GCA_015698045.1). NCBI lineage: Eukaryota > Fungi > Glomeromycota > Glomeromycetes > Glomerales > Glomeraceae > Rhizophagus > Rhizophagus clarus. The sequence goes on from BLAL01000004.1 coordinate 1,221,911, forward strand.
AAAATTTGTATATATATCCTTCATAACCTGATGAACAAGTTTACTTAAGGATATTTTATAGGTTATCTTATTAGCATTACTACCAATTTCACTTCTAACTGTTGATTTCGATGGATGATGAATTTAAAATAACTTAAAATTATTTGATTAATTAATAAAAGTTACCTCTAATAAAACATTTTTTTCAGAATAATTTGCACCTATCTTGTAAGTTTTATTATTTTTAGTATAATATTGAATGATTTATTATGAATTATAGCTTGAAATTTTATTTTTTTTTTTGAAAAATTACACTTAGTTATAATTAAACATTATAATTTTCAATCTTAACACGTGTTAAATAAAAGTAGATTTGTTCATTATAATCTAAATTACATAATTCTGAAGTTTTATCAAAATTAAATTAATGTTTGCCGAAGTATCTAATCAAAATAAGATTACAATTTATGCAGATCGTTTTTACGAATTTTAAAAAAGGATAGTACTCAGAATTTTAGATATTTTAAAAAATTTTTTTTAACATATTTAATCTTAAGAGAATACTATTTCTTGGGAATTAAAAAAAAAGAAGAAAAGAATATTTAAATTGGCTCAGTAGTTGCTCATAATTGTACAGTCCCCGGCGAAAGTAATGGCGGTGAGAATACCGCTTCTTAATTTGGTTATAACTTCATTACTACCTCGATTAAATCATTACTTATTATACCAAATTGAACAGTGATATGCTCATTTAAAAAGCAATAAAAAAAAAGTAATTTCAATTACTGACATTATTCCTGTTTTATTACCCACAATAGCTTCTATTACAATAAATTCTACTTATGAGGCTGGTAACTTTTTCATGAAACAAATTTTTAGGAAATTTCTAATTGAACTGGAAATTTTTGCATTCCTATAAAACAATGTATCCCTTTTTTACAAAAAAATGCCAAAATTCTGAATATTTTATTCAAAGTGTCGCACTAAACTTATATCATAAAAAATTACTGCCAGAATCGAAATGATCATCATTTCACATTTTTTTTAATTTTCATCGTGAAAACTTTGAAATATGTGTATTTTTGACTAATCAAACGTTTTTTTAGACCATTGGTAAGCTTTTTATTGTGATGATATAAAATAATTATATCCATGATATTTAAAATTTTTTTTTCATTAACGATTTTTTTTTTTGTTCATTTTAAAGCCCAGATCTCAAATCCCAATGAGAATTTTTGTTTGTTTTTGATGCAGTATATTAAGAAAATGGTAATGCAAAAAAATGGAAAAAAATGGTACAAGCTATTTCTCAATTTATTTAGAAAGGAGTGAAATAATTTTGAGTTATTGATAGCGAGGTTATTAATAACAGCATGCAAAATCAAATTGAAGCATGTTTTGATACAGATAGAGGTCAAACCCAATATTTATTAAATAATAAAATATATGTATTTTTGACTCCTCTTTCTGAAAATAAAAAAAAAATTCATAACTTCATTATAAATTTATGTGTTATATTAAAAAAACTGACCGCCATTACTTTCGCCGGGAACTGTATTTTCTTATTACTTATATTTGTTAATATATTTTTGAATATTAGAGTGGTAATTGGAAATAATATTAATAAGATAACCTATAATAATAATAATATATCCTTAAGTAAACTTTTTCATCAGGTTACAAAGAATATGTACAAATTTTTATGTATCTATGACATTTATTCATTGTTTAATGAGCAAAAATATAATTCCGATTACTTTTTTCCAGCACTGTATATAAACCTAATGTTGATTGTTTCAAAGGGAGGTTTGTTTATTTCTTTGAATAAATTGTCTAAACGATTAAAGATATTCAAATGACAATAATTACTCAATTTTAATAATAAATTCCAATCTTCTTTTAAATTAGGAAAGAACAGTTGACTTACTCAAGTTTGGAAGCACTCATATTAGAAGTGTTTGACTCATTCGCTTAAATTGACTTTAATTCCACCGCTTTGTGACCGACGATGAATTAGAGGTTTAAGTTTGTGGAGTGTGGACGAATTTTTACTTTTATTATCAATTACTATGATTTCTTTCAACAGTTAAAGCAGTTGATCGCTAAATCAAACCTCACGAATTGCGTAATTTTTATTATTAGGAATTTGATGAAGCTTCATGTGTAGTAAATTATCGCGTTTGTGTAAATACATAGATGTATTTTTTTGATTTTTTAAAGCTTTTTTTCTCGTATTCACGTGACTACTAGATCTCTCAATTTACGTGGTTCAATTAGCAAAATATATTTTGATATATCATATTTAATTTAAAATTATTATTAAATATAAAAAGTTTATTATTGCAACTGAATTTAATAAATCAATATAGATAATAAATTTCATATTGAAAAACAAAAAATTATATTTTGATTTTGATTGGCCATCAAACTTTGGGATTGGTTAACTAATCATTATTGATTTTACGATAAAATAAAAAGGTTTTTTTTTATAATTTGCGAAACTAGCATAATTGAAATTTTCCAAATTCTTTGTATTCTACTATTGCAAAATTTAGCACTTTCGCTATCAAATAAAAGAATAATATAATTCAAAACTTTTGGAAACCCAGTTAAGTTTAAATACACGTTCGACGTTCTTAATTTCTGAATTGTGGTGAGCGCATAATCTTGCTATATTTCATTGATCGTTTGCTTTTTTATTTTAGAAAATCCATCCAACTGATTTTTATGTACCATGTGAAGTATATCTCAGCCTTGTGACAATTTTTTGTAATTCAAACCTATACTGTTTGTTAAAAGAGTCCCGATGGTACATTGGTACATGATATATTATCCTGGCGCTCTGAATCCCAAAATTCATAATCCCGACAAAATCTTAATCCTGAAATGGTACTGTGACTATGAAGTTAGTTTTCAAAGTACTTTTTGATGGCGTTTTGTAGTCCGCAAATTATATAAGGTTCATTACCTCTTGTGATCGTTATTAAGAGAGACCTAATTTAAAGTTGGAACTGTTCAAACTAAAATAATAGTGAAACCGGATCTTGATTGAGAAAAGTCTAAAAAATTTGAAGTTTCATCCGCAATCATTTTTTTACAAAAATCATAACAATTGACTTTATCAATTTGCTTTTATTTGTTTAAATATAACAGTTAAAAAATTTGTAAATTTTAAATCTTTAGTCTTCAGCTTAAATCTCGAAAATTTGTTTTCTTTTTATTTCAAATGTTGTTAATAATTCTTTAAAAAAAACCGATTTCTAAGGCAATTTTATAAAAAAAAGAATATAAATAATTTTTCTTTGCTAAAATAAAGTCATTAACTTTATTTTTAATATAAATTTTGAACATCAAAAAATTATAAAAAAAGTTTTTAAGATAAAATTAGCGACCAAATTCTACTCGTCAAAATCATAAAACGAACAGGAATCCTTCTGAAACTAACAGGGTCTATAATGGTATTAATAGTACAATTAATCCAATCAATTTATCAAAATTGTCCAAATCTTAGAACATTCAGCTTAATAAATATGTTTAAAATGTTTAAAATATGGATATGTTGGTTTATTAACTATTAAACTTTAGAAATAAAGATCAACGAGTAAAAATCAGCTATGTTTTAAAATTTTAAGTGAAAAGGAATTTTAACTTATTAAATATGTATTTTTTCTATTGATCCATAATTTTCGTAATTGCGATTTGCGAGTATAAATAATAATTTCATGGGGAGTTAGGTACTGTATATCAAGGTTAGATGTAAGTTATTCATTTATTTGCTTAAAAATTAAATATAGATCATACTTTAAAATTACCTAGTATGACAAATTAGACTTTTTGCTTTATAATTCATTTCAATTTTTTTTTTATTTAAAAGTGCTGAACTTTTAGCGAATGTTCACCCTACAAATTTTTAATTGAGCTATTTTTATGCAAAAATATTCTATTTTTTTTTCTGAACGTGGAAACCTGAAATTTTTTATATATGATAAGCAAGGGTTTACTTGAAACTTTTGATGTTGACCATATAATTGCTTATGGATGGGTTTATGGAATCGCTTGGATTAGGATTAGAATGTGTTGGGTTTACTAATTGTTAAATTCTTTCTTTGGTTTCTTTTTAGACGGACGATGAATCCATTGGTTGATTTATCAACAATTGAACTTGAACAAGAAATTAATAATGAAAATAATGTTATTCCCAAGATATTAGACATAAAGGCAAAAGTAGACCTACAAATAAAAGATATTGTATCTATTGTCTATTGTAAATAATTCCAATTGTTCAAGTAATCAAGATGAAAATGCAGAAGATAACAGTAGTAATTTGATATATGTAAATCTTGGTATCAGTTGAATTATGGTAATTTGATACTATCTAAAGATTAATGTTTCAATTTTTTTTTTCATTTGTCACTTTACACATTAAAATATTTAAACTCGTTCATTAAAAAGTAATTCTAACACTAACAAGAAACCATTAATTGAGTATAGCATAGCGTGACATTATTACAAATGCATGGCACGAATCCCATATTACTATTGTAGTATTTCAAAAAATGAATATTTTAATATCGTTATTATTAAAATGTGCTATCCAAAATAAGGAGATAGGTATAAATTTGGTTAGCATCGTGCAGCAAATATTGGGATTGTTTTATGATTATGTTATACCATATATTTCACCTCATTATACCAAACCTATGTTTTTTATCACATGTCAAATTTTTTTCATATATTGAATAATGGCATGATCTACGGAATAGTCCGAATTGGCTAAAACTGTTGGCGCATGGATTTGTCAGAATTTTTTATTTTATTTTAACCATAGATAATAAAAATTATATCGGTTTATTATATTTTGGGTATATTTTTAAGTGAATTTTTTTTAGACTAAAATGATTTCGTTTAAAAACCAGTTATAGAACTCATGTAAATCCATGTAAATCCATGTAAATCATAACTTGTGATTATTAATAATCAAGTACATGCTGTTCTACTTATCATAATTTCTTCCTTTCCATCATTAATTAAATATTCTATCCATATAAATCTGTGCCTGATCTGTTCCGTGTTAGTATGAGGGGGTTTTTATTTACTCTATATTTTATGGTTAAAGAAATTCATAGCAATGCCGATCATTTCTATTGTCAATACATTTTTTTTTTAAGATCGGCTTTCAACTTGTGATTACTAATATTCATTATACAAATATAAATTTGGAGTTCTTTTTTGGTTAGACTGATGGTCCCAGAAGTGTCGATTTTATTGCTATCCTTTTATCCATTACATGTGCGATTCACGTGTACTTATTATTAAAATTTTGTACATTTTAAAGTTTATAACTTCTTAATTAAATGAAAAGATAAAACAAAGAAACGAAAAAAAGTATAAAGAAATGAAAAATGAATGTAAAGAAACGATAAAAGCGGTACGAAGAGGCAAAAAAAAGTGGCAAAGGGACAAAAAAGTGGGTTTGAGGAATAAGTGTTAATGGCAAAAAAAAAAAAAAAATATGAACGAAAAAATAATAAGCAAAAAAGTAAGTATCGAGAAATGAAAAAAGTGAGAATGGAAGGAAATAGTAAAAAAATTTCTTAGTTTATTTCAAAGCAAAAAATGAATAAAAAAAATAAGAAACCAGAAGATCTACTGTACCTTCTACTATCCACACCTATCGTAATAAACAATTCTATTAACCAGAATTATTCCTTAAAAAATCAAGTAGTCTGTCAGAGCCATGTTTTGCATCCCAGCAAATTAATTTGATGATTAATCGTGATTCTGAGGGCTGATTACCAGGAGTTTACTAAGGATCGGAATATCCTATCGTTTGCGGATTGTTTTTTATTGTATTATTGATCATTGAATAGTCTAAACTCTAAAGTGTACGGCTAATTAATTTGATGATTAACCACAATTTAGAAATTTGTTCAAGTTTTCATTCGATTAGCAAATATTCAAAATAGAATAATATTCAAATTGTAAATTTATTAAAGAATATGCTTGACTAAAACAAATGGCATCAAACCACTTCCTATCTTATAAAAATAGTAGATTAACATAATCTTAAACCTCATAATTTGAATAATTCTAAAATCTAAAGCTATAATAGTAATAATAAATTATATCCAAATTTATATAATACTCCTAAAGGACAGGATAAGCCGTCTTAACACTAAGTCTCCAGTTACATTTAATAAAAAAGTTATGTTTTTTTTTTAATACATTTAAAAATATTTAAAAGAAGTATAAGTGCTTTGTTTTAATTGCTTTAATATTTGTATTAAATATTATTACCTTGATAAAATTTGTATTACCTTAAAACTATTTGTATTACCTAATAATATTGTATTACTTAATAATATTTTGTATTACTTTCATATTTGTATTACTTTTATATTTGCATTACTTTATTGAATCTAAATTAAGAAATGAAATTGGTAGAGTGATTAGAAGACTTTAAGCTATTATTTGATCCATGGTTGAATAAATTTAATGCTTTGACAATTTACATCATTTGATAATTTCTCCGAAACAACATAATCCAACCTCTATTGTTATTTTCGAAGTTCAGGCTTAATTACCTGAAAAGATTCTAATATGTAAAATAATTAACTTTTTAATTTTATTATGTTTATTTAAAATATGATTATAATCATAATTACCTAAAAAAAATAAAAAAAGAATTTCTTTTTATGGAATTATTAAATAATATTCGTGTATCTCAGTAATTTTTTTGTTAGTACATTGGCTAATCATACTTATTTGAATTTATAATAAATTTTGTTAGATTTTCATATTATCAGACATTGACTTATTCAGTTAATTGATTAAGGACTTCAAGTTATTATTAACAATTTTAAAGCATAATAAGTACTAATGATTATTTTGGCCGGAACTTGATAATAACAAGTATTATCCGAATAAAAATGCATTTGATTACCGAAAGAAACCTATAAAAACTGACTGCAGGATTCTGATATATCATATAATATTAAATTTGCATAACCAATTTATCAAAATATTTAATAATATTTTGAATTAGCATTTCTGTATTAATTTACCATATGTTTGTTATAATTTATATTTCTGGAATTAGTTAAATATGTATATTTAATTAAATAATAATAATAAATAAAAAGATTAAGATTATTTGAATTTATCTTTCCTTATGTGTAAAAATTCATTAGATTTTTTTTTTTTGTGACTAATAAACTATTATTCTCAAATCAAAATTGTTGTTATATAATAATTAATTTTGAATATTTAAAATTTTAAACCAAGAAAATTTTATTATTTCCTTCTGTTTAATTAGAAATTAAACCACATAAATATCCTATAAATAAAGAAAATTATTTGAAATTTTTTTTTGTTTTTATTGAAACTAACTACAAAAAAAAAAAAAATTTATCTATATATATCTCTATTTAAACAATGTTATTTTCGTTATAATCAGAAATTTTCGTATAAACTAATTTCAACTAAACAAAAGGATTCTTTTTTTTTTTTAATAAAAAAAAAAAAAAAACATTCGAATAAGTGCTAAAGACATAAGCTGAAAAGCTAACCAAAAAAATTTTAATATAAATAATAATGTCCTATATTAGCCTGACCTACCCTTACCTATCAAACAACAACAAAAAACTACGATTTAATCATGTTTTTTTTTTTTGATAATTTGTCGATATATATAGTAAATTCTAAAAATTACCAAGAAATAGTAATTTACTTTTTAATTTCCAGTTTTAGTCATTAATTTCGATAACATTACTGGGATAATTTGGATTTAAATTATGATCATATCTTAAATGTAATTTTAAATCCTCTCTGCTTCCAAATTCTTGTTTACAACTATCCCAATTACAATTAAAAGTACTTGAAGTGCTTATAACACTTCCAATTGGAGGTCCAGGTAATTCATTTAATTCTGCATCAAAATATCCAAAGGAAAACGTTGATTTATCTTCATTTGAAACATTCTTTGTATTACTCATTGATAATGATGATTCATTAGTGTTTTTCTCAATTACGGGTACATCTTTATTGTCCGGAACAGTATTTACTTCATTTAAAATTTTCTCATCTATATTTGGATGAGTATTATCAGATGCATCCGACTTTGATTGAGTGCCATTTTTTTTGGCATGATAAATTTTATCCATTTCTTCTTTAGTTTTCCCTTTAATGTGTAATAAAAGATTTGTAATATCTCGATGATATTCTTCCTCACCAAGAGCCCATTTTAATTCTTCTTCTTTAAGTTTATATTGTTGTTGTAAAGTGTTAATTTTTGACTCCAATTGTTGCACTTGATTTTCCAATGTTTCATTTCTCTTTATAGTTTTACTACTTGAACCTAATCTCATTTGTTGATTATTAAGAATCTCGGTTTCTAAACTTTTAATCTTAGATTTCAAAACTTTAGAATTATTCTTTAATGAATCTATCTCTTTTTTTAACTTGTTAATCTCTTGATCTTTATTCTCCAACTCTGATTTTAATTTACTATTTTCAACCTGAACTCCAGAAATTTCCATTCGAGTTTTTTCCAATTCAATACTTTGAACTTCAAGTAATGTTCTCTTACGTTTTAATTGCATTTCACCAAGCTGAGTCCTTGTTTTAGCAAGTTCTGAACTAAGTTCATTAGTTTTTTTACAAAATTTATCTTTTTCTTGTGTAAGATTTTCTATTTTTTCTTCTTGCAATTTATTTTGATTCAATAATTCCATATATTTTTGTCTCCATTCTAAAGTACTCTCTTCCATACACTTTTGAATCACAATTTTAATTAGATTAATATTAAGTTATTAAAAAAATATATATATAAAAAATTAATAAAAAAATCATCTTACCTGTGAATCCTTACTACTCTTATTTGAATCCTTTGAAGTACTTTTAACATTTTTATTGAAATCTTTTGTGATAATATTCCTGTTATTATTTTCTCTATTAATAGAAGAACTCTTAATAGATGATGATGATGAATCCTTAATAGTATCTTGTGTTGAATCTCTACTTTTATTATGAGAATCTCTAGATGAATCTTTCAATGAATTCCTACGGGAGTCCTTAGAAGAATCATCTCTTGAATTCTTTGGTGAATGAGTTTGTTTAACTTTATTTAAATTCACTGGATTCATTTGTTCTATAGGTGATTCTGTAAGTGGTTCTGTAGGTGATATTATTATTGGACGTGGTAAAATCGTTGATGTTGTTGTAGTCAAGGAGAGCACTTTATTTTCATTTGATGCTGATGATGATGAACCGCATGAATTTAATATTTCTGTAGGTAGGGCCTCATCTATAATTTTTAATTTTTTCTTTTTTTGGAAACTATCATCATCATTCTGTGCTACTTCTTTATCCTAAATTAAACCAGAATAGAAAATCATATTAAAAATCGTAGAATTTAAATCAAATAATCACGTAGATTTTAACTTACTTTTCTTTTTTTAAGATTTCCTTCGTCGTTGACTTCAGAAACTCTTTTTTCAGCTTTTGCTGATGCGACATCTTTGAGATCTTTTCGATCTTTATTATTATTTCCAGTTCCAACAAGACGTCTATCAAATGAGACATGTTCCGATGAAATGATTTTACCCCATATCTTTTCAACGGTAGTTTCCATACCAAAAGATAAATTTCTCGACATTCCTTCGTTAATCCATTGAAATACTTTATCGCACGTCCCTTGTATATCAAATCTTGATAATTCACAACCTGCTTCTACAAATTGGTTTTTCTTCAATAATCCAAATGTTAAAATTCTTTTCATTTCAAATAAGGATAAATTTGAAAATGAAAAATTATCTTCTTGATGTTGTAACATTAGATAATTAATAGCATGTTCAAGAGTATTCTTTGTAACAAGTCTAATAGTCGGAATGTTTTCATTTGTTTTGGTATGTAATAAATGCTTTTTTGGATTGAAACTTGTATCGTATGCAATCACAAGATCAAATTGTGGCTAAATAATAATAATAAAAAAAAAAAAAAATAGAAAAAAAAATCAAATTCAGTAATAAAACTTTATATGTTAAATTAATGATTGACGAATTATATAAAATTATCTTACCAATTCTTCTTCACTCATTTTTGGTAAAGGTGTTGTAAAAACAATACATGTCAATTTATCACTTGAATTAGTTCCTTTCAATAATTTATTATTTGCGGTTTCATTCAAAATATTAAAATTAAGTTTATGTTTTTTCATAAAATCTTTTATGATGCTCTAATCAAAAATAGGAATAAAAATCAATCTTAAAAAAATCAAGTAAATAATAAATACAAATAAAAAAAACACATATATTTACATTCATTATAGGACCTTGTGGAATGGCAATACCAAGAGTGAGATCACAATTTCTTAGTCCGTTTAGTAAATGGTACATCATCACCAATTTTCCCATTTTTTCAAAAGGTTGATATGAAACATTCATTCCTTGGGAAATACCAGGTACAGAAGATAAAAGGAGAGACAAATGATTGACAATTTTAAGTAAATTATCTTTTGTCTGAAATATGATGGAATTTAATTCTGGAGGATTAGCCAAATTAGTTTCGGCTAAGTATTTAAATAATTGTGGTTTATCAAAAGTTCTTCGATAAAAGATTTGTTGTAATTTTGTTAAAGGAACAGGAAGCAGAATATGAAAAGGACGTAATAAATGACGTTGTATTTTAACATTTTTTACGGCCACGGTAGGACTAGAACCTGAATTATCATCAATATTTAGTTTAGATAAGGTAGGATTATTCAGCAAAAGGTTTTTCAAAGAATCATCATCAGAATCTATAACCATAGGAGACTCTGCGCTATTACCGATATTTGCAGAAGGAGTACCATAATTGAAACCCGCTGATATTTTTTGATGTTTTCTTTCTCGTTTAATTGGAGGAGAATTTTTTAAAGGATTATTCGAAGGTAAGGGAGATTTTAATTTTCTTTTTGCCGGATTACGTTTTTCCCAGGAAGCGATAAGCGGTTGTGTACAATGACTTTCCGGTTCCTACAAAAAAAAAAAAAAAATTCAGTAAATTTTTAATATCTTCTAAAAAAGAAAAAGAGGAATCAATGATAAATACCCAAGTTGGATCCCAAGGTTTCCCATTTTGGTCACTTCCTTTCCATTTTATCAGATATGATTTTTTTTCACCTATCATTCTTTCATCTAAAATTGCTTCGGCTTCGTAATACTGGTTAGCAGTCGTATTTTGAGGCATCTTTGAATATTTTTCAACACTATTATAATTGTTATTATTTATAATTTATCGGATAAAATGAAAAAAAAATGATAACATATTAAATATTTATTTGTAATGTGTATATATTATATATGTATTTGTAAAATAATAATGTTTTTTTAAAAAATTTTTATCATTTAGTAAAAGCTCAACAAGGTTAACATCAAGTTTATTTATCTCTTAAACCACAAGTTCAAATACATTTACTTTATTATATTTATTTATTTTTTATTTTTTTTCTTCCTTGAAACAATTATGGAGTCATGACTTTAATACATTTACATTAATAATAAAATGTTTACTTACCACCAAGTTTCACTTCGACTTTTTTTTTTTTTTTTTGAAAAACAATATAAATTTATACGTATATATACTCTTTTACGAGAAGAAAGCTAACAAAACAAAATCTTTTAAGCTGTAAGTTCAACTCACAAGGTGAAAAAAAAAGAAGGTTCTAAAAGAAAAAAAAAAGCTTGTATATGCGCCAAATTGGGGATCATTTTTGTGGACAAGTCACTACTATTTATATGTGAACACAAAAATAATAATCAACATAATTATGAGTCATATTGTAGTACAAACCATACATCTATACACCAATTTCAATTTCAGATGAGTGTATTACCCCTTGAAAAAAAAAAAAAAAAAATTTTTTTTTTATACATAATTAATAATACCGTAACAATTGAATTATTAAAAGGCACCCAATAATAGTTTCATTATAAATAATGTTCAGTATCAACAATTGTTGATAATTTCTCGTTCTTTTTATATTGAAAAGAAAAACATTTTAATAATGAAATTCAAAAATATATATAGGTAACTTAAAAGTACATAAAAAAAAAAGCAGCAGCAAACCAGCTTCTTTGCATAAAACTACGCCATGTAAGGAAAGTTATCCGAATTGATCCGTGATTAACATTTGATTTAGTACAAAAAAAAATAAAAGGTAAACGCTGGTTTGCATAAGAGAAAAAAATTATTTTATTTATTTATTTATTTATTTATTTTTTTCAACAAATAAAATAATTTTTTTTTTTTTTTTTTAAAAAAAAAAATTTTTTTATGATGTTTATAAAAGTTCTATGAATAAGGGGTATTTAAAAGGATCTGCTATATTATTTTTTGTATACTGCGCATATTTATAACCAGTAGTTTGGGTTCCTTGAAAATCTTTTTTAGTTTTTGATTTCAAAATACCAAAAAAGGGTTTGAGGCGACAGAAAAACAAAGAAATTGATCAGGTGACGAAAATTCTATTAAATATTTCTTGAGAAAAATGTTTCATTTAATTTAATTATTCCTAATATACGTGTTATATCTTACAAATGTGTCACCATTTCTTATTTTGATGCTTCTATAAATTTAAAATTGTTTAGGCCTGAATTTTATTTGCTGCATATGAAAAGAATTATTATTCATATATTAATAAAGTTTCGTTTGATTCTTTTAATATATATATATATATATATATATATTTTTTATTTTGTAATATTTATTATTTATATAATCTAATTAATTAATTATTTAAGTTTTTGTAATTCTATCCTTCTTCACAAGAAGTAATCATAAATACAACCTTCAAGTAGTTTTAAAATTGAATTTTTTTCAATTTTTTAATGTTCATTTTTATTGCTAAACTATTTAACAAAATACTGAATGAATATGAATGATTAAATTATTATTTACTTTTATTCGGTTTATAATTTAATAAAATCCAATTATTTTAATTGTTTTTAAAAGAAAGAATATATCTTGAATATTAAAACAAGAAAAGAATTAAATTTATTTATAAAAATATTTATTGCTCCATTTTGAAACAAAAATAAGAGATTTTTATTTTTTTTTAAAATTTTATAAAATTCATTTATAATATTATTACAAGATTATAATATTATACGCTAACTATATTCATTTTACTATATATTCATACTAATAGAATGACTAGTGACCGACTATAACCACTATGAAATAAGCCAGTGATAAATCAAAGCCTATAACCAAACTAAAAGAAGACTAAGTGTATTTTAGCGGGACAATGATTACGAATATTTTACAATAAGGTCTCAATATCATGAAATTTATGATTTATATCTTTTAATTTTCTCTAGAACTTTCTATTATATGTAATTTGTCATCAACTAATATTATTTTATTTAAAACATTTTTATAGATTCCTATTTCATATTTTTTTCATATCCTTTGAATATTAGATTTTTTTGTTTCGTTATTCCGCATATTTAAAAAGATATACAAAGTATAGAATATCTGTGCATGAATGAAATGAATGAAGCTATTCTCTGACTTAATAGTGACGGTTTTTCCGTTAGTCCAACAGCAGGGGTATTTTAGCTACCTGGCTCTAAATTATCAAAACAGGTGATTGGTGTCAGAATTTATAAGTAGACCGTCTCTTATTCATGTAAATATACATATATTCATTGTATGAACGAATAAAAAAATAAAACCGAATGAACGTAAAAACGAAAACAAATATATAATGCCTAATTATATTCAAGTGCAACCTAAAAAGTTCAATTCAATAAAATTTATTATTATAACCGGTTTAAAACGTAATTACTGTAAAATCTCACAAATTAAATGCTTTCTTTACTTTTTTCAGAAGAAATTAAAAGTAGGGACCTTTATCCCTTGCACTTTTGCTATTTAAAAGGTCCCTCTTTACCTGATCAATTCAATAGGAACATTCGTACCCTCAACGAAAAAAACATTGTTGTTTGACATGTCATTGTTAGTTAGTGGCGTTAATTGCGCAATTTTGCACATAAATAATTGCTTGTTATTTTACGTGGCACGAAGCCACATCAGATCATTACACAATAAAATAAGTTTCGAATCACCTTTTAACATTAAATTTATATTTTATATTATATATATATATCAGATATATATTACATACGTTAGATAAAATTTTAAATCCAATTAATATCTAAATTATTATTATAATATTAAAAATAAGTGATATATATTGTACGTACTGTATGTGGGTTTATTTCGTTAATGCAATTTTTTATGCATTTGGTATTTTAAGAACTTCACAAATAATTTAAATAATTTAAATAGTTTATATGTTTTGGATAATTGAATAATTTAAATAATTGAATGCTTTTAAACACGAATTTCTATGCTATTAAATTATTACTATTCTTGAGGAACGAGTTTACCATTTTCAACTCATGAGATATAACGTCGATAAGTGTTCAGATTACCTTGTGACCAGTTTATCGCAGTTTTCAGAATTTTACTACTCTATGCAAAGTACTTGATAAAAAAAAAATTATCAGCTTACTGGACGATATGTGTATAAACATATTTAATATATTTTAAAATTGGAATGAGTCAATCAAAGATTATCTGCTAACGAAAACGAAATTTAGTGTAATTTTATTATTTAAACGAATTACTTTGTAAGGTAAACATGTGGTTGTGTTAATTTATATTATTGCAACATGCGTCAAAACAAAAGAGTTACAATTTTTAATATATGATTAGAATGTTTTGACTTGTGTACTAATTGTAACAAAATATGTCACAACTCACAATTCACAACAATGTCGTATGTTGAACGACTGTAACTCTGTTGCAAGATAAACAAATTTTCTATTAACTGTTAATCATTTCACTTTTTTCTCTACAAAATGTAAATTAGAATCGAATTTTAAAACCGGTTATAAACCTTGATGAACTCGTTTTTAAATTGTGTTACCATATAAATAAATTGCAGGACATTTACCGGTCAAAGTTCAAGATTAAAGATTACGGGATGATTACAGGACAATCGGAGATTACAGGACGATTAGAAAATTATCGGGCAATTACTAGATTATTACTAGTTAATTTATTACTGGTTAATTACTGATATGTTTAAAGCCGTTCCTTATTAAATATTGCTGTGAGAAAATGTATACTTTAATATTCGGAGATTCTGAGATTAACGAGAATTTAGAATTAATTAATTCGTTCCTATATTCCTCGTCAAGTTTGTCAAATCTTTTATCGATAATTTTATAATTAGTTGTTATGATGAAATTTTTATGATTATTGAAAGGAATTACCGTATAACGACTATAACCTGACTACTGAACCTCGCAAAGTTTTAAGGGATCGGTTAATGTTGTACCCGAGGGTGCACGAAATTTTTTATTATAAACAAAGAGGTTTTAAAACTTGTAAAATTAATTATATGTGTCGCCTGTGTAAATTAGTTTTTTAAATAATATAATCAAAAGAAAATGGGGACTTTTTTTTCAGGGGACATTATACACTATATAGGAGGAGAATATTAATAATTTTATAATTAGTTGTTATTATTGAATTTTATGACAATTGAAGAAATTACCGTATAACGTGGCGGGCCAAAGTACCTCCTCAGGCATCTTGCAAATTAAGGAATCGGTACCCGGAGGTGTACGAAATTTTTTATTGTAAACAAAGAGGTTTAAAACTTGTATAATAATTGAAAAATTATTTACATGTGTCGTCAGCGTAAAATTTGATTGTTAATGCACCCGAAAAAAAAAATCACCATTTTCTTTTTTTTTTTTTGATTATATTTATATTATTTGTTAGTTTAGAGGTGAAATATTTTAATTTTGGCCAGATTTATCGTTATCTTAATTTCGGCCAGAGTTGTCGAAGTTAAATCACAAACATTTTTCACGTTTAATTTTTTTTTCTAAAAAAATTTATTTTATTTTTATGCTGAATAATATTTTTTTTTTTTTTTTTTTTTTTTTTTCTAGAAAATTTATTTATTTTTTGCTAAATAATAAAATATGAGGGCCGCTAAACAAGTAAGTATTTTAAATATTCCGACTGAAAAAGATATATCAAAATTAAAATTTTTATCTTTCTAACCATTTCTAGACTTGCGTTCACTTAAAAAGAAATGGTTTGCAACGTAATAAACTTTCGATTATTTATGATATCGAGTTACCTTACATAGATTTTAAATTGATTTCCTTTTATTACTTTCGATTTAATGTTGAATCCTTATATTTGTCGTTCTACAGGTCAGGTGAGAAAATAATTTAGTTTGTAAATTATTATCAAATAAAACACAAAGAATATCCGTAAGAAGAATATACTTCATGGTTGAAAACAAATCTAACGGGATTAGCGGTTCCCTATAAAAAAAAAAAAGTACGTTTTTAATACTGAAGGATACTGAAAAATACACGGAATTATGCGTTTTCAGTATCTCTTAGCCGTGATATAAATTCTTAAACACGCCAAATGCAAAATTTTGTGAATTCATACGTGCGCATATGCAAAAGTAAAATTTAATGTACGCTCCGCCTATTGCGCTCTCAGTATAAGTCTTACCTTCCCGACCACCTAAAATTTGCAAGATATTCAGGGATTCGCGATCCGCGTTATACATATTTACTTTTTTTATGGAGAATTACTAAAGAGATTTAAAAGAAATTTTATATACTTTTGTGACCGAATATAGAGCCAAAAGGATTGGCGATTGATTATTGGAGAGATTAAGAGCAAAAAAAAATTAAAGTGAATTCATTATAAAGAAAATAATTTTAATTTATTGTGGTTTTCAAAATTATTGAAATTGATAAAATCTCTCGCGTGGCGACTGCTGTGATTTTTCGGAAATATTCTGCACATTTCTGTATGAAAATAAAATAAAAAAAAAAAAAAATTGGAAGGAAACGAACGTATGATTTATTCATATATTTATTTTTATCATAAAACTTTAAAAATTATTTGCTATAGTTTCAAATTTCAATAATACTCTAAAACAAGAAAAATTTAATAATACTCTAAAACAAAAAAAAAAAAAAATCTTTGAAGACGGTAGTAGAGACATTTTAACGCGTAACTATACATATAAATTTAGTTTAATCTACGACCTCTGGGACCAGTATTAACGCTTGGAAACAAAGTATAATTTCTACTTTTAAAAACTCTATAAACTTGAATCGTAAGAATGATATGAAGGACTGTTTGCATAATTGCTAATATTATAAAGATAATGATAAAAATTCCAGGAATATAAAATCGAACTCTAAAGAGATGAAATAATTTAAGACCACTAAATATGAACCCAGTACTAATAACCAAACCAAATAAAATGATAATTGCCTCCCCGATGAAATAATATCTAAAACCAGTTTCGTTATTATGTCTAGTTATATATAAAATGATGATATTATAAGTAATAATTGTAAAGCAAAAGTATTTTATTATTTTCTACTTACTTAAAAGCTACATAAAGGCTTAAATGTCTACCAAAAAAGTCACCGATTGGCAACAATATTAAATAAATCGCTGAACCTATTAATTCAGCTAATATATTTAATACGTTCATTGCCGATATTGCAATCGCGATATCTGCGCAAGAATGTGCTATTAACATTGCAATATATACTAAATATATTTATTGAGTTAGCATAATAATAAATATTGGCATAATAAGTTATAATACTGTTATAATACATATTAAACATACGTTTACATAAAAAGTAGCTTCTACGTAGTAATCTCTTAGCATTTTCATCGGTAAATTCTGCTTCGATATCGTGATATAAAATTGGATAACATGATGGCCTAAAAAAAATGCGATAATATTTTTAATAACGACAATATTTTTACTTTTTTTTTAAAAAAAAAATATCGGTCAATATTTTTGATTATTACCAATTGGGTGCTGGTTGCTGTAATGGTGGTTGGTCATCATGCTGTATTATAAATACTGTATATCGTGACATTAATACGAACGAAAAAAAAAGAAGAAATGTGAATAATTAATTAGAATGGTTCCGCTATTTAAATTTTTGCCCATCTAAGCCACGTCTGAAAAGCCACATTCATTCCACTACTGCGGACAATTAATATTTCACACGGTACATCGTGACGTCAAACTACGAATTTTCACCCTACGTTTAATTATTGTTCCTTTCGAGTATCAGTTTTTTTTTTATAAAATCAAATTTTTCGCAAATCAAATTTTTCGCCCCTGAAAATATTTAGCTGCCGATTATTATAAATTCGGCAATTTGTGGTAATAACGAATTTAAATAGTAAAAACAATATATCTATTTAAAGTAATTTCACGTTTCCTTTATAGAAATAATTTGTAAGAAATTTTGAACCAATTAAACTATTTCTACGAAAAATTTAAGAAATTTTTTTTTTTTTTTTTAAAAAAGAAAAAAAAAAATCCTCAAAAAATATTTACTTCACACTCTGATCGTGACGTCTCCATTCACGTGGTAAATCATGTGTGTCATATTTAAAAATCATCATTTTTTCCCATAATTTTTCAGGGCATTTTATATAATTGCAGTTCTCTAATGGTACAGAGAAAAATAAATCAAGCAAATAATTTGAGAAACGAATTATCAAAATATTAAATATCCTGGTGTAATTTTTCAAAATTGGTTTTAAAGCGCTTTAATTTCTTTTGTGATACAAAAATAATATAAACTTGGCTTGAATGGGAAAGTGAGTGTTTAATAAGGTTTAAATGATAATCAATTTTAAAACTTGATTATAATACGTCATGATAGTTATGATAAATTTACTGCGCCATCGATTTCGTCGATTTGTAGGATGTATAAGTAAATTTATTGTTATATAAATCCCAAGCGATTGAAGTGGTCATTTATAGCCAAGTCCTATAATACTATCTTCTCTTCATTATGTACTCATTTATAGAATTTCTATCTACTACGTGTGTCACATGCACGTTGCGCAAAAAATGGTATACCGAATTAAGTTAGTGTCACTCATTTCTTATAAATAGCCAAGAAATTTTGTTCAACAGAATTTTTCATTTTTCGACTGACGATATATTTTTACGATATTATTTTACGATATTAATAGTTATAAAGTTTGAAATATGGTTGAAACAAAAGGAAAAAATTGGTAAGTTGTAATTTCAAAATATTGAAAGTAACACATAACTGATAAAGCAAAATTTCTCTGGAAAAGTAAAAATAAATTTTTTCAAATATTTTTGATAGGCCCCCTTGTCACCCAATAATTTATCATGATATTCAAGCTGAAATTCTTGAGAGTGAAGCGATACAAATGGCAGAAACTTCATATAAATTGTGGTTAGGTAATAATGTACACCAACTTGTACTCCAAACTTTATAGCAAAATTTGCAGACATTAACTCGTTAAATATTTTCGTCATTTTTTTTTTTTCAGCGTATATCGTTACCTTAATATTTAATCTTGCTGCCGTTATTGCTTCAGCAGCTTCAGGCGGTGCCGGTGATCTTATCATACAAATCCTACTAGCTTCGATATATTTGCTTATATGGCCAATTTTCGATTTCATTTCTAGACATTTGAGTCTTTATCGCGCATTCAAGTAATTATTGAATTAATTTTTTTTTTCTCGTTCATTGTCTTTATGTTTCTAACCAAAATATTTCTTAAAATTCTTGTAAAAAGATACGATAATTTAAATTCTTATAGGTTCTTCTTTCTTATTACATTCCTGGATATCTTATTTGGTGTATTTATAGGGATAGGATTTCTTGCGGGCGGTGGAGGTGGATTAATAGCAATGATTTACAATTTTCAGCACAAACTTATTGTAGCCGGAGTATTTAATGCTATTTGTGTTTTTTTGGTTTTAAGTTTAACGATGTTCCACACTATATTATTTCGAAAGGTGACTATTACATAAAATTAATTAATTTTGATTTTTTTTTTTTTTTTTTCTGATTTATTCACAGAAATTTATATGTTGTAGGTTTACAAATATCTTAAATCATTACACGAAGATTGGAATGTAATCCCAGGAACAGGAAAATAAAGAGCAAAATTTAAGAGATATAGGATTAGGATTTTCTCAGTATTTTTTTTTTTTTTTTATGATTCGTTCTTGAGAATTATATATATATTTTTTCTATCTTTATAAAATCTTTAA
Source organism: Rhizophagus clarus (assembly GCA_015698045.1). Classification (NCBI taxonomy): domain Eukaryota; kingdom Fungi; phylum Glomeromycota; class Glomeromycetes; order Glomerales; family Glomeraceae; genus Rhizophagus; species Rhizophagus clarus. Next base: position 1,242,063 of record BLAL01000004.1, read on the forward strand.
ATTTTATCCATGTATTATTTTATACTATGTTAAATAAAATATAAGTACTTGTAAAAAAAAAAAATCATGTATCATTGCGTCATTGTGTGAATTTTATGAATTATTGAGGAAATGGTTACAGTAGAGTAAAAAAGAATTTTTTTTTTTCCTTGATTGACAATCATTTTCGTATGTAGATACTATACATGTATGTATAATGTACGAATGACATATCCAAAACTGGTCTCATTTACTCGTTTTAATGCACAAAAAAAACAATCACGTTTCCATTTTTGTATATGATAATACCAAATAGGTCAAACTTTATTCAAAATGTTGAGAATAAATGAGTTTATAAAGGTTTATTAGACGAAAATGTGAAATCATTTATCGCAATAAATTTTTTTTTTCTTATTTTTTCTTTTTTTAATTTATCGAACGATTTCTTTTAAAGGTAACTTATTTTAAAAATTACAACCTCCGGTTATCGATGAATGATATTCAAACTAATCCAAAATTCATCATTGAACTGCACTCATGCGCCAAAAAAAAAAAAAAAAAAAATTTTCTTTGTTGAAGTCTTTTTCTTTCACTATTAAATTATCTTAATAAATTTGTGCGAACAATTTTTTTAATATTAACCCTTATCTGTTATGAAATATTATTTGTTCTCCCTAGTTTTTTTTTATAAAATTTTCTAAAGTTTATATTGCGGTTAGATTAATAACAAAAGTGGATTTATAATTTAGTTTTTACGAGTTAGGGTTATAAAAAAAAAAAAAAAATTTAGCGTGTTAGCTTTTTGCTTTATCCAATAACGGTACTTACAATATTTTAACCAAATAGTTTCTTCGCTTTATTTATTTCTTCGCTTTATTTATTCTTCGCTCTATTTATTCTTCGCTCTATTTATTCTTCGCTCTATTTATTCTTCGCTCTATTTATTCTTCGCTCTATTTATTTCGTTTATTAAATACTTTCGAATTTCCCTTTATACATACATTTTCCCCCACGTCAACATATCTCTTCGCAAACAGGTTCCGCCGATTATTTCTTGTCATAGCCACATAGAATTTGAAATATTAAATTGAACAAACCAACAAAAATAAATAGTATATTATAATAATTATTTGCGACGTCCGGATAATATCCAAACTTTTTCATGTTTTGGTATGATTTCAGGATATTAACCGGACGTCCAAAATCTAGGATAGGGAATACTTTATAGCATTTAAAACTTTCCATGTTTAGGTACATTTTCTGGAAACCTTTTTTTTTTTTTTTTTATTTAATTTCGGACTTTGCGGATGCAATCTCCGGAAATTCTTTCTTCATATAGTCATTCATTCCCGATTGACAACTTTTTTAAGCCATTATGTTGCTGCTTTGTTTTCTTCATCATCTATAAAAAAAATTTACTAATATTGTAGATTTAAACGGGAAAAGTCATGTTTTCAAATTCCAGGAAAGTGTTGATTAACCAATTTTTTTTTCGCAAATTGATCACGTGAGATTTATGTAAATTTTGATAAATTCTTAAACCCGGTCAAAATTATGCAATTTGTATATCGTAAAATTTTACCGCTTTGTATGAGTATATAGTACGTATGCGTACTATACTAGGTCTCTTAATGTATCAAAATATGAAAAAAAAAAAAAAACCTCGATTCAAGAAAAACGTCTTTCCATTAGTTCAAAAATTTGAAACATTAAATTCGTTCAATCTTCACGAATTTTTAAAAAATTATTGTAAAGATCAACAAAAATGGTTTCACCACTTTGAAATTTTTATGATTAATGGTAAAAACTTCATGTTATTATCTATACAAAAACTCGAAGACGCTCCATTCAAGTGTCCTTATTTTGCCGATCGAAGATTTAATCAAAGGCCTAGATGAAGGTAAGAAATCGTAACTTATAATTCTAAGATTACCTCCCTGATTTACATTTCGTGGATTGTGAGTAACAGGTTAGTGAGAATGAAAATTGAAATATAAATACGTCTGTTGCTAGCGATCGGTCACTTAGACTCTTTGGCCGTTCTCAAGCACTTCCCTAAATGAGATAATGCTTAGGAATTACAATCAATTGAAGTAAAAATAAATAAGAAAGGTAGGAATTAGAAAATATGGTATTTTTTTAGCCAATCAACTTATTTTAATGAAAAAAAAAAGATGGTCCACAGAGTGGTTCATAGCTCCGGTTTTTTTTTGACTTAATTGGTCATCATCAGTTTTTTTAACCAATCAAATCATCTAATAAATCATTGAGGCTGGGAGGTACTTGAGAACGGTTCTAATTTATCAATTATTATGGAAAAAATCGCGATTCTATCAATTCAAGAAGTCATATAGTTTAATCAGTCTATACTTTGTTTATTCTTAAAAAAAAAAAAAAAAAAAAAAAAAAGATTTAAAGATCAAGAATTCCATCTCTGCTATAATAAATAAATGAGTATGCATAAATTGAATCGTGATATTTATTAGTATAAGTTGATAAAGTATTCACAATAACCTATTACAATTGCTATGAATCGTATAAATTACTATAAAGTATAATAATACTATAAATCTTTATGTAAAGATGGAGCTTTATTTGTCCGATCGTATGAAAAAGTAGCAAGAGCGTTACCCCTTTTAGAAATCACTCGTACCTTCAGCTAGGGAGATAATTTTTTTGATTTCTATGAATCAAATAATATCTCCCTGATTTATATTCTGATAAAATGTGATAAAGTGATTCTTAAAAATATTTAATAATGTCGCCCGCTGGGACTGGACCTCCAGATATAGGTGTAAAATACGCAAAACTTCATTGGCTACTTCACCGAATAGATGTCTTGTCACACGAGCGTCTCAAAAGGTGATGGTCTTGCTATCGTCTACACTAGGAATGAAGACTAGGATTCCTTCGGGCCTTCGGGCTTACAATAAAATACGCAAAACTTCGTTGGCTACTTCACCGAATAGATGTCTTATCACGCGAGCGTCTCAAAAGGTGATGGTCTTGCTATCGTCTACACTAGGAATGAAGACTAGGATTCCTTCGGGCCTTTGGGCTTACAATAAAATACGCAAAACTTCGTTGGCTACTTCACCGAATAGATGTCTTATCACGCGAGCGTCTCAAAAGGTGATGGTCTTGCTATCGTCTACACTAGGAATGAAGACTAGGATTCCTTCGGGCCTTTGGGCTTACAATATTTATGGCACTTCAATATCTTGCCCACTAGAAGCATGACGCTTCCCGAATATTCAAATATGATAAAAAATCTTGATTGGAAGTCATGTAATATTAAGGCAGGTTCATCACCGGCAGATGAACTGGTATCTAAAGACGTTGACATAGATGGTTTGAAAAGCTTTGAAATTCTCGGGTTATATTTCCTTATATCATTGTGGTATGATTCCATAGATCGTACATGGATTTCTTTAGATAAACTCACTTTTCAAGAATTAATTTGTGATGAGGATTGTTCATTTTACGTTTTCTCAGCGCTCAACAAATTAAATACAGAAGAATCTGTTACGTTAGAAATTTATATTCTAGGCGAAATAAAAATAGATTTAAGTGGAAAGAGTCAGATTTCTTTGATCCTAAAGTTAGAATTGGTTATGTTTAAACATCATGATTCATGTGCCAAAGATTCTATATTCTTATGTACATGTAGGATTACCATATTGAAGAAACAAGTTATGAAAGGTGCATATGATTATGAAGAATTAGTCTCTGAATTCGAAGAGTGCGTGAAAATTGATGTTCGTCTAGTAATCTATATTTACATAAGATGAAGTCAGTGTTTTAGAAATAAAGATTAATTGTATATTTCTTCTTGAAAAGCTGTCAAGTCTAATGAGTATGGAAATTAGTATTATATGATTTTATAAATTAGTAGTATGCGGAATTTTTGCTTTGTATGTAAACATTAATTTGTCAATTAATTTTTAAATTACAGTATAAAATTCAGCAAGCACGATATAATTGCCAAATTCGTAACGTGGATAAATTTTAAATTTTAATTGTTGTATAATCCAACTCGTCTAGATTTGAAGTATTTGCTCCTGGAAAATTATGAAATGAATAATCAAGTAGAGAATAAAATATTTTTTTAATTTTTAACGCCCATTTGTTAATAAAGTTTATAAAGTTCTTTTTCTAATAAGTTTCCTTTTAGGAATCAATTATAATTATCAATCTTTTATTATATGAACAATCAAATGCTTTATTAAGTTATGTAAGTTAATTATCACAAGTTCTAATAAAACTTAGCCCATGAAGTATGAATCGGTTATACCATTTAAAACTAATAATAACTATCCTAAAAACTATAATTTTGAAATCCAATATAAATATGTCCCACCTAATGGCGACTGTTAACTTGGCGGTTTTGCTAAATAGGACCGTCTATAAAACATAAATCATAACTTCAAATTTAATTTCATTATGTTTATTAACACACGTTCCAGTACTTACATCCTCTTTTAACATAAATTGATTATTTAAAAAGGATGAACTCGTACAATCAGACCAAATTTGCACCAATGTTAAATAAAAAATTTCCATTACTCAATTCTTCGGGATCCAGGAACATTTAAATATTAATACTAAATATATTTAATAATTTAATTTTGAAGTTGTTGTTAAATAAATAAATTATTAGTATTTTCTGCTATCGAATTTCACTCCAAAAATTAAGTTACTTGTATGTATATATATATATATATATATGTACTGTATATATACGGATTCTGTCTCTAACTCACGGAGCGATGATTCATGCGAATGATGTCGCATGACATGACTTATCCATGCAATTACAGCCAATTTATCGCGACCCGGTACATAGAAAAATATATCTAAATAAGTTTCTAATGATAAATTTTGAAACACGCTTAACGCGAACTTACTTAAATTACGTTTCTTAATATCGTTATTTATTGATATTTTTATGAATAATACATCTTCATTACAATATAATATTCAAAAATTTCTTCTTTTGAAAAGTTCCAGCTCAATAATCCCAAAGAAGAACTCCATGAAAGACCAAAGGTGTCTTCTTATTAAACAGTGTTGTGAAGCGTCTTTCAAGCAGTGTTGTAATCGCAGTTTAATCCATTCTAGACTTAAATCGTTACCAAACAAAGATAATTTTGATATTCTGCAGTATATATAAACATATTGTAGTTCTTTTTAAATAATTAGGATGTGCTAATATATCTCACAGTTATACCCTCGATAATCACTCAAGGATATTGGAAGATGACCCACCGGGTTACAGACTTACAGCCCTAATCTGACCCGATTAGCCCGTTAACTTGTTTTGAACTTTTTTTTTTGCGAGACTGTTGAATTAGAATTCGCTATTATATGACTTTATTGATAATTTTTTTTGCCGTTATACATGTATATTAAGAAAAAGGTTTTTTTGAACCGGTATAGTTTTATTTTATTGTTTTAAAAATCATGTATATATCTAAATAGATTAATTGTCTCTCGTCAAATTTATAAAGATTATTCAAGAAATTGTTGTTTAATCTAATCGATCGACGGTGATTTGTCATTTAACTTCAATGTGGATTAAGGCTTTTTAAAATGACAAAGTAACCAGGTAATCAAGTGATTGATACTGGATTAGATGAAAGGAAACGAAAGCAATAATAAAGGGAAATAAAACAAACATTCCATTTACAATAATTTTATTTATTGCATGAATGTCAGATTTCTTTCTTTGTTTGCATGTCGTCAGACTCTTAGAAATTTGGACGAATCCAGAGACTTAGATGTTAAGGGGTAATGTAACCTATAATATATACATTATGTGTTTCCTATAAATTTTTAAAGTTTAATATGCTGATTAATACTCATTTATTAAAAATGATAGATTGTGGTGATAAGCATCATAATTTTGAGATGTTTTTGCCCTTATATCTGACGTATTTGATTGCAATTAAGAATTTTTTATATTCAAATTTTTAAAATAATTATAAAAAATTCTTGCTAATGTTATATCGCGTCCCATTTCAGAAGAGACTAGATCTGCAAGTATTGAATAAAATAATAACATACATTACTTTGTTACAATATTTAGGTTTTTCCTCATTTCTTTGTATTGTAATCATTAATCAACAAGTTCAAATTAAACCAAAATTTAATTATAGAAAAGAAAGTGTAATTAAATAATGATGAAAAAGACTTGATAATAACTTGTAATGAAGAAACATCCCATATGTTTTTTACGAAACTTTACTATAGGCGTAAAAAATAAAACGATTTCAACTATTTATTATGAATCCTAGTTCAGGTGAAGGTTAAAAAGAAAATTTTTAAATAAATAAATAACATCTCTTACAAACCATCAGCGAAACAATCGTTTATTAGAGTTAAATTGAGGGTATTAATTACCATTTAAAGCAAAATTATTAAATATATAATGGCTAATCAGTTAAAAGGAATACTATTGTGGACGTTAGTTTGCTTGATTGTTCATTGTATCAAATAACCATTTTGTCAAATTCCTTTACTAGAATCAATTTGTACAGTATTTAACCCACCCTCATGTTATTTTCTTGGCTGGTGTAATTTGCATCATTTCTTTTTCGTCAGTATTACATAACGTCATCCGCAGTAAAGATGGAGGATCTATTTTCGAGATCAGTAAAATTGAATTGTTGGTCTAAGCATACGGAATATAAACTTCGACCCCGAATCATTTAATCTGCGTTTAATAAATTGTGTGCAACATTTTGTTATTCGTGTAATGAAATTGAGTCACAAAAATGTGATCATCCAAAAATTTTGTGATCCTTTTTTTTATTCTGCATTCGTAGAATTAAAAAAGAAAATGAGTATAGATAATAAAACTCAAGTTTCAATAGAGTCTGAATTGAGTGTCTCAGATTTAGATTCCAATCATAAAAATTGTTCTTACTGTAATCAACCGTTTATTGAAGAATTATGGTGTAAGAAATGTGATCCATACAAGATAATTGAAGGATGGACGAGCGAAAATTCCAACGTTGATAAATTCATTAAAGACACAATGTACTCAAGAAAATATGGAACATGGCTTGAATGGGTACCATTTGATAGATTTACAAATATAGAACAAATTGGTGAAGGCAGATTTTCCATTATTTATTCTGCAACATGGGTAGATGGTAAAGCAAATTATATTTATGAATATGGAAATTTGAAAAAATCAGACTCTAAACCAATTAAAGTTGCTTTGAAGAGATTAATCGGATCGCATGAAATATCAATTGAATATTTAAATGAGGTAAATTTTTATTAATTATATGTTCAAAATTATTTCCTTTCATTAATCTTTAAATTATCATAGCTTAAAATACATTGGAATGTTTATTTAGAAGAAAATTTTTCTTTGAGATTTTATGGAATGACTAAAGATCCAATAACTAAAGAATTCATAATGATTATTGAATTAGCAAGTGAAGGAAGCTTGAGAAGTATTTATTTAAATGAATTTAATGATATTTTATGGGATGATAAAATCAGAATTTTAGGTCATTTAATTTTAAGCCTTAATAACTTACACAAATTAGGATATTTTCATAAAAATCTTCATGGTGGAAATATTTTGGTTTGTTATAATTATGACAGGTGTTACAATACTTGTATTTCAGATTTTGGATTAACTGGACCAGCAAATAAACAAAAATCTGATGATAAAATATATGGTGTGTTACCATATATCGCTCCTGAAGTTTTAAATGGAAATCCATATACATCATCATCTGACATTTACAGTTTTGGTATAATTATGGCTGAATTATCATCTAGAAAACCACCTTTTTATGATAGAAAATATGATTTAAATTTGGCAATAGATATATGTAACGGGCTTAGACCAGAATTCGGAGAAGGAACTCCTGAATTTTATAAGAAATTAGCTTATGAATGTATGAATTCTAATCCAAAACAAAGGCCGAAAGCAGATGAATTAAATAAATTATTAATATTTTGGTATCATTCTATTAATGATGAAATGTTTGGTTATAAAGGAAAGGAGGTTAAGACTATATTCAAAGAAGCTAATAAAGAGTTTGGTTATAAAGGAAAGAAGGGTAAAGCTATATATAAAGAAACAGATGAAGAAATATTAAATGTTCTGATATCATATAGAAATTATCCTAATGATAGTCAAATGTTTTCGTCTAGTAATTTACTACCAAAATCTATTAATTCATTTTATATTACTTCATATTCTGAAGAAAATAATAATGAAGGTATTAATCTTAGTTTTGAAATTTAATTTTATAGTTAAGATGATTACTAATTCTCTTTTCCGTTTTTGTAAAGATATTTCAAACAAACATGGCAATTGTTCTTATTGTAATAAATTAACTGAAGAATTGTGGTGTAACGAGTGTGATCCTCATTATTTAATTGACGGATGGATTAGTGGAATTTCTGATATTGATAAGTTTATAAAAGATACAATATATAACGCAAGAAAGTATAATTATTCTTCTCTTGAATGGATACCATTTGATAAATTTACTAATATAAAACAGATTGATGAAAATAAATTAGTCAAAATGTATTCTGCAACATGGATAGATGGTAAATCAGAATATAAACGACTTACTGATGGAGGTTGGAAAAAATTAAAATCTAAACCTATAGAAATTATTTTGAAAAGTTTAAATGTATCACAGAATATATCTTCTAAATGTTTATACAAGGTACGTTTTTGTTGTGTTTGCACATACTTTCAATTTTTATTATTTACAATAACACTTTCATAATTCATAGCTTAAATTTTATTGGAATTTATGTAAGAAAGATATTACATTTAAATTTTATGGAATAACTAAAAATCCAAAAACTGAAGAAATTATGATGGTAACGGAATTGATAAATGCGAAAAGTTTGAGAAATATTCTTACAAATGATTTCAAGAACATTTTATGGAAAAATAAACTTCGTTTATTATTGAATTTAGCGCTTATTCTTAAACATTTGCATGAATTGAAATACTTTTTTAAAGACCTTCATAATGGGAATATATTACAAAATGATAATTATTCATATCTTGAATTATTTGAGCTAGCAATTAAACAAAAATCAGATGATAAAATATGTGGCATAATGCCTTATATATCTCCAGAAGTTTTATTAAATGGAAAATCGTATACATTAGCTTCTGACATTTATAGTTTTGGTATAATTATGACAGAGTTGTCATCTGGAAAGCCGCCGTTTTATGATAAAGTCCACAATTCAAGTCTAGCAACAGATATATGTAATGGACTTAGACCAGAATTTGGAAAAGGAACTCCTGATATTTATAAGAGATTAGCTTATAAATGTACTAATGCTAATTTAAATGAAAGACCAACAGCCGATGAATTATATCAAACTTTAAATTTTTGGGATGACATTCTTAATGATAAAGTTTTAGGGTATATAGGAAAAGAAATCAAAGCAATGTTTGATGATGCTGATAAAGAAATACCAAACATTTCAACTTCATATGAAAATAATTCAGATCCTAAATATGTTTGTCAAGTATTTACATTTAGTAATTTACCAATACCCGCTAATTCATCTAATACTATTTTATATCTTAAAGAAACAAATAATAAAGGTATTGTATTAGTTTTTTAATTTTAATTAAAACGATAATATTTATTTATTGTTTTGATTTATATTTTATATTAGAAAGTAATCAAGCTGATAATAAGATATGTTCTTATTGTAATAAGCCGTTTATTGAAAAATTATGGTGCAAAAAATGTGATCCATATTGTATAATAGAAGGATGGACTAGTGAAAATTTAAATATTGACAAATTTATTAAAGATTCTATTTATGATGCAAGACTGAATCTTAAATTTCTTGAGTGGGTATCATTCGATAGATTTACAAATATAAAACAGATTGGTAATGGTGGATTTGCCAAAGTATATTCTGCAACATGGATAGATGGCAAATCGGAATATGGAAAACTAAATGATGGAAGCTGGAAAAAATTAAAATCAAAACCTATAGAAGTTGCTCTGAAAAAGCTAAATGGATCACAGAATATTTCAATTGAATATCTGAATGAGGTATTGTTATATTTATTTATGTACATGTACGTATTTTTCTTATTAGTTGCAATTAATAATGTTTTTATATATTATTTTAAATAATAGCTTAAGATATATTGGAACATTTGTTTAAATCATAAAACCTATTTAGCATTTTATGGAATAACTAAAGACCCAGATACTAAAGAATTTATAATGATTATGGATTTTGCAAATAAAGGAAGTTTGAAAAGCATTTTTTCACATGACTTTAAAAATATTTTATGGAAAGATAAAATTAACTGGTTGTCACATCTAGCAATTGATCTTGAAAATATGCATGAATTGGGATATCTTCATAAAGATTTACACAGTGGGAATATATTATTGCATAAAGATAATTCATCATATATTTCAGATTTTGGATTATCCAGACCAGCAAATGAACAAAAATTAAATAATAATAAAATATATGGTGTATTACCATACATTGCTCCAGAAGTTTTAAATAAAGAGCCGTACACATCATCATCTGATATTTATAGTTTTGGTGTAATTATGGCTGAAATATCATCCGGAAACCCACCTTTTTATGATAAAAAACATAATTCAAGTTTAGCATTAGCTATATGTAACGGACTCAGGCCAGAATTTGGAAAGGGGACTCCTGAAATTTACAAAACATTAGCTTATAGATGTATGGATGCTAATCCAAAACGAAGACCAAAAGCATATGAATTGAGAAAAATGTTACTATATTGGTATGATTCAATTAGTGATTTTGATTTTAGTGGCAAAGAAATTAAAACTATATTTGAAAAAGCTGATAAAGAGATATCAAATATTTCAACCTTATATAAAATCGATCCTGATGCTATATATACTAGCCGAGCATTTACATTTAGTAATTTACCAAAACCTATTAATTCCTCTATTATAACTTCATATATTCAAGGAGATGAAGAAGGTAGTGTTGTTTTAATTTAAGTTGATATAAATATACGATTAAATAATGTTAATTATTATAATTTTGTTATTTTAGTTTATTGTCATGATTCTCAATTAGTTGGCTTAGATGTTAGGAGGTAATATATCTACATTATATATTTTTATAATTTTAAAACGAATGATGTTAATGTTATATTATTTAAATAATAGATTTTGGTGATGAAATAAATAGTCGGTTTAATAAATCTTTAGTTTTATGAGACTGGAATCACTGGATCATATCAACATTTCTTAAGAATATTTATTACGTATGTGTTGGTTGTGACATGTGATAAATTGATAATTAAGTTTCAATTCTTTATATTAAGCCGATATTCGATAACACTATATTATAATTCTATTACAAATGGATATTAAACGGCATAATTTGTTCAGTATTTTGCGGACAGTTTCTTGTTTATAAATATAACTAAACATATACATATTGATTTGTTGTAGCTGCATAGTTTTTTTATTATTTAAAAAGAGCTATTCTCTGATATAAATTTCCATTCATTTAAATCATTGGAATATTTCTTTATATAAAAGCTTCAGTTTGAAATTTTGGATATTATTTATTTAAGTTTTATGCCCGTGAATCAAATACTCATCGATCCCCCTTATATAATTCAATGATTTACATTATCATAAGACTGTAATTTTATGCTTTTAGTGATTTTGCATTTAATAGCAACATGATGTACACAATTTATGTTCTCTGTTCTATAAGCTCTCCCAATTTTTCATTTCAACTCATTAAGATAGAACAGCCTCTTCAATATTATCAACTAAATCTTTAAAATTTTCTCGTTTAGAATAGAGTAAGTTATAAACAGACTTAACGGAACGAGCTGCAGTTCCAGACACTTTAGATACATCATCAACAGCAATATTATGATGAGTAATTTTTGTAGCCAAATAAATACAAGCAGCAGCAATAGTGTTTTGATTTCTACCAGATAATAATCCAAATTCTTCAGTTCTTTTACTTAATTTAATAGCAAGATTTTGACTTTCTTTAGGTAAATTTAATTTGTAAGAAAATCTAATCATCAAATCTTCAGAAGTCATTTGATCAACATTTAATTCAAAAGTTTCTATCAATATTTTAAAACATTTAGCAATATCTCTTTTAGAAACTTGAGTTGAATCACAAATTTCTTTAAAAGATCTCGCAACTTTTTTAATTCTACATGCACTATATATACAAGCAGCAAAGATTGCTATTTTACTTCTTCCGCGTAATAATTTTTCTTCAAAAGATCTTTTATATAATTGTTTTGTTGTATCAGAAATCTCTTTGTTTAAATCCATTGAATGACACATTTCGTCAATTTCTGTGAAATCTTTTTTTAACAATCTATCAACTTTATTGATTGTTGCTTGAACATGCGTCATAGAAAGACTTGTATTTCCTGTTTTCGATGAGACGATAGTTTCCAATGCTGAATCTTCTAATAATGGATCTGTAGCAGCACCAACTCGAGATGAATCAATATTTAATTCTTCATTGCTAAACGTACGCCATTCTGCTCTTGTATCTATAATACGATCACCAAGGACTAATCCACAATCTCCACAAACTAAATCTCCACTTACATACTCTTCAATCAAATTTGGTTGATTATTCTTACAATCTGGACATATTAAACGAATATTTAAGTCTGGTAGTAACGTTTTCGATGCAGTGTCTTCTTCTACCGAAGGACGTTTTTTAGGAAGTAGTGTCTTTAACATTTTTAAACAGAGTATAAAAAGAAAGAAGGTAGGTTTTCTAACAGTAAAATTAAAAATAAAACTTGATTATACTTTAAGTATCAACAATTAAACTTTTTATAACATATCATAGACGTGACGAATTTATAAGTATGATGCTTGCATTTTGATTGGCCGATTAAAATATATAAACTATTAAATCACTTAACGTAGTTTAAAAAGTTTGACGTAGTTTAAAAAGTTTGATACTTTTGCTGGAAATCTCCGTATCGTATTTTCCAGGTCAGCATAGATAAGATAGGAACCTAGTTATGAATAAATAATTTTGTATTTCTCTTTATTATCTATGTATATGGTAAATTACGAAAGTTAAACGTATAACATAATTCACGTATATTATTATTAATCTCTTTTTATACAGATTTTCAAATTATAAAGTTTCGTTCCTCAATATAAATAATACAAATGAACATGTGATTTCTAGAATAACAAAATTTATAAAGCAGCTGAATTTTATTTATAAAGATGAATATAGTTTTTCCTTTTTAAAATACTACTAAAACAATCAATCAATTTCCTTTATATAATTATAAACTCCAATAAGTGAATCATCATAATTTTGCACTTTAATATCATACAACCTAAATTCCTCCACCTCATCTTTCAAACAAAACAAATCATTATTATTAAAATTATAATGAAATGATGTATTTTCAAAGGCAGAATCCATAATAGCCAAATATTTGACTTTTCTCTTTTTCATAATATATTTTTTTATATAAGGTAAAATATCTTCACCTTCCTTATTATTGATTAGCAACTTATTAATAAAAGTATTTTGAGAACTTTTTAAGAAGAAACAAAAATCATTTGCTTTAATACGAAGAGTTAAACTTAAATATTCTAATCTAGAGGGGAGAACTTGTCCTAAATTTTTTAATATAAATGAACTACAACTGATATAATTAGTAATATCAGTACTTAATATTAATACTTGAAAGATATTAATAGAAAGATAATTAAGATTTTGCTTATTGTTTTCAATTAAATTAAAGATTGGATAAGCAAGTTGATTTTCATATTCACATAAATCAAGAAATTTGATATTTCTACAATATTTTACAAATAATTCAAGTAATTTTTGTTTTAAAAATAAATTATAAAGTTCGAATCCATACCCACAATTTTCTAAATAACAACCAGATTTTTGTAGTAATAATTGTAATGATTCAATTGATAAGATTTCATTTATAAATAAAGATTTTAATTTAAAAGGTTTGGTTAAATTAACAACTTGTTGAATAAAACTAGTATTAAAGGAACAATAAATAATATGAACAGATTCTAAAACATTTAATTGTTCAAATACGTCATTTAAATTGATTTCACGATTAAAATTAACGCAACTGAAGATGATTGTATTTAAAGTATTTGAATAATTAAAATCTTTTGATGTCAAGATTGATTGATATAAGGGTAAATTATCATGACATAATGAAATTTTTTTAAGATTTTGATTTAAATTAATTATTTGAGAAATATAATTCTTTATTATTGTATTTTCATAATTATAACTAGATGAGAAATCGGAAGAATTACAAAGATAAAGCTTTAAATTTTTAATATTATTCTGAATGAAATTTTTATTTTGTAATATTAATTTAAGAATATCACAAAAACAGGAATCATAAAAAACTGGTGTCTCAATTTCAAGAGTATTTAAATTGACTTCATCATTTTCAATAAATATTTTAAATATTGATATATTAATTAATTTTTTAAAATCATCCACTGAACTAGAATCGATATTTTGTGCAAAATATCTATTCTCATATTTCAAAATTCTAACAGCTGTTTCAGCCCACTTTTCAACAGAATACATGATCTTCAATATATTCATATGTTTTATAAAACTAGGATAATTGAACAATGTATCCGAGGATAAAAAATTTTCATTGATCTTATATTCATCGAATTTCGTTTTTAATTCACCACTTAATTTATGCAAATAAATTTTAATAAAATTATAATTTTCGGTAGGAATCGAAAATGGATCTTCCCATAATAATGGAATTGATAAACGACACCATAATCTATTAACTAAAATGCATGAATGTAATGTTGAAAAATCATCCTGAAAATTGGTTATCACTTCATATGTTAATTCAGGTAAATCTCCTGAAAATATTTTTGAACATGTCATATTGAAGCGAAGAAAGAAAAAAGGAGGTTAAGTGCGCCACATTTTATTTTTCGATTGGGCAAATTATACGGAGTGGCAAATCCGGTATGTCGCACAATTTGCGTCAATTAATTATGTGTAACGATTGTAACGTGTTCAATAATTAAACGTGAGTATGACGTCATATTGTCGGTCAATCTATTAATAAATAAATTCACACGACCTTTTTTTTAAACAAAAAAAATTTGAATCATTTATATAGGAAATAAAAGTATGATAGAAAATAAAACACAATCAATAAGCTCAATTTGATTAAATTTTTAGAATAAAGAATTCTCGTACGTCCATATTATTGATTTCAAGGTTTTCGGATCAATACGAATAATGTAATCTTGATAATAATAAAATGAATTTTTTTCTTTAGAATAATAAACTCTCTAAAAAAGAAAATTCCTATGTATCTGATGTTTTAAATGATTAATTCATTTCTTTATAATTAATAAACTTTGATCAATTTGCAGCATATCACTTTTAAAATTCAATTTTTTTGGGGGAAATGTCAAAAAATCGTCGCACCTAAAAAATTTTTTTTTTTAACAAAATTTCAAAATTTTAGTATGGTTGAGATTTAATTATATTTATTTTACATATTTATTATTTAAATTTATTTAAATTAAAATTTTTTTAATAAGCGATTTTTAACTCTGACCGATATTATAATTTTTGGCCAGAATTAAGCAGTAAGATCGCTTGCGGTGATATTTAGCAATACTCTTGGCTCGTCCTGATTCAGCTTCAATATGTAGTACAGTATTAAGGTTTATTTTTATTTAACTAGCAAATAATATTATTTCAGACATATATAGAGTTTTATGATAAACTTTATCAGTTATTTACTAATAAACATACAACTAACATAGATTAAATTGAAATCTATTTTTTATGAGTGTTTACGTACAATAATAAGGGTATTGTTATTTTCTCACCAGTTAAGGGCTGACCGTTTTGGTTGGACGTTTTGGTTGACCGTTTTGCTGACTGTTTAATCAGCTGTCTAGCCGCCGTAGCACTGTGTTATTTTCTAGTATGCTAAATAAATAACCATTTATTATTAGTAAATAAGTTCATTTTAACAATCATTAGAAAAAAGTTGCAAATTGACATCATCATGATTTATCCTTTTACGAATTTGTTAAATAGAAAGAAAATAAAATTTATTACTTTTATAAATAAATGCATTTTTTCTTTTATCAAATGAAATTTTACATAATTACAAACAAAAAAATTTTCTTAATACACGTTATATCTTTATTTAGACTAACTTTACCTTAATTGAAGAGACCATTTCACAAATATCTAAATTTAAGATACAAATCAATAATATTTACTCGATGCATATTGTAATTATACTACATTACCTTTTAAAATCTAAGTCAGCTAATTGGGAATCTTGGCGGGCCACTAGAACAAAACAATCACTTAAAATTATTTACAAATATATTAATAAATTTTAGATCAATATATACCTTCGTTAGTTTTGTCTTCTTGAAGATACGAACTAATGATAGATGAGGAATTAACAGGTTTTGATAGGTTACTAAATGTAAATTCTCGGCTTGTATAAATTGCATCAGGATCTTTTTCATAAGAGGTTAAAATATTTGGTATTTCTTTATCAGCCTTTTCGAATATGGTTTTGATTTCTTTTCCTTTATATCCAAAATTTTCCTCTTCTTGCATTAAGTCAATAATAGAGTTATACCAAAATCCTATTATTTCGAATAATTCCTTTGCTGATGGCCTCTCAATTGGATTAGCATTTGTACATCTATAAGCTAATTTCTTATAAATTTTAGGCGTTCCTTTTCCAAATTCAGGTCTGAGTCCATTACATATATCTAGTGATAAGTTTAAATTATGTTTTCTATTATAAAACGGTGGTTTTCCAAATGACAATTCGATCATGATTATACCAAAACTATAAATATCAGATGATGATGTGTATGGCTCTCTATTTAAAACTTCTGGGGCAATATACGGCAATACACCATATATTTTATTATCTGATTTTTGTTCATTTGCAGGTCCAGATAATCCAAAATCTGAAATATATACTGTAGAATCCTTTTGTAATACATTTCCACTGTGTAGATCTTTATGAAGGTACCCTAATTTATGCATACTTTTAAGATCAACTACTAAATGTAATAACCACTTGATTTTGTCCTTCCATGAAGTATTGATAAAATTACATAAAAGAGTATTTCTCAAATTTCCTTCATTTGCAAAATCCATAATTATCATAAACTCCTTAGTTTCTGGATCCTTAGTCAATCCATAAAATGTTAAATAACGTTTATCATTTAAATAAAAATTCCAATATACTTTAAGCTATCGTATAAAAAAATAAATTTTTTAGTTGCAATTAACAAATTAAATGATAATGATGAGTAAAAATGTAATATACAATATACCTCATCCAAATATTTATTTGATATAATTTGTGATCCATTCAACTTTTTCAAAGCAACTTTTATAGGTTTAGGTTTTAATTTTTCCAAGCTCCCATCATTTAGTTTTACATATTCTGATTTACCATCTATCCACGTTGCAGAATATACTTTTGCAAACCCACCTTCTCCAACTTTTTCTATATTTGTAAATCTATTAAATGGTACCCACTCAAGGAAACTATGACTTAATATTTTTCCTGCATTATAAATCGAATCTTTAATAAATTTATCAATATTTAAATTTCCACTAGTCCATCCTTCTATCATACAGTATGGATCACATGCTTTACACAATAATTTTTCAATAAATGGTTTATTACAGTAAGTACATATCTTATTATAAAAGTGACTATTTTCTAGTATGAATCAAAATAATAAATATTAGTACTGGTGGTATTTTAATTAAAATTGAACATAAAATAGAATACCTTTATTTTTTGTTTCTTCAAGATATGAAATAATAATAGATGAATTAACGGGTTTTGGCAAATTATCAAACATAAATACTTGGCAAGTATAATTAGCCTCTGGATTCTTTTCATATGAAGTTGAAATGTTTGGTATTTTATTATTAGCATCATCAAACATAACTTTGATTTCTTTTCCTATATACCCTAGAACTCCACCACTAAGAATAATATTCCAAAAATTTATAATTTGATATAATTCATCAGCTGTTGGTCTCTCATTTGAATTAGCATTCATACATTTATAAGCTAATTTTTTATAAATTTCAGGAGTTCCTTTTCCAAATTCTGGTCTAAGTCCATTACATATATCTGATGCTAAACTTGAATTGAAATTTTTATCGTAAAATGGCGGCTTTCCAGATGATAGTTCTGTCATAATTATTCCAAAACTATAAATATCAGAAGAAAGAGTATATGGTTTTCTATTCAAAATTTCTGGGGAAATATACGGTAAAATACCATATATTTTATCATCTGATTTTTGTTCATTTGCTGGCTCAAACAATTTAAAATAAGAATAATTACCATTTTGCAATATATTTCCATTATGAAGATCTTTATAAAAATATTTTAATTCATGTAAATATCTAAGAATAAATGCTAAGTCCCGTAATGAGCGAATTTTATCTTCCCATAAAATGTTATTAAAATCATTTGTAATATTTTTCAAACTTTTCACATTTGTGAATTTTACTACCATCATAATTTCTTCGGTTTTTGGTTTCTTAGTTATTCCATAAAACTTTAATGTATCATCCATTTTACATAAATTCCAATAAAATTTGAGCTATAATTATAAAAGTGCCTTAAAAAATAATAAAAATTGAAAAAGATACATATAAATCTAATGTAAACATACTGTACCTTGTTTAAACATTCGGTTATATTCTGTGATTCATTTAAACTTTTCAAAATAACTTTCATAGATTTAAACTCTGACTTTCTCCAACTTCCATTAATAAGCCTAAATTCTGGTTTACCATCTGTCCATATTGCAGAATACACTTTGGAAACCCCTTCCTCTTCAATTTGTTCTATATTTATAAACCTATCAAATGGTACCCATTCAAGAAAATAATAATTGTAATTTCTTGCATTATACATTGTATCTTTTATAAACTTATCAATATCAGGAATTTCGCTGGTCCATCCATCAATCATATAATGAGGATCACATTCATTACACCATAATTCTTCAGTAATTGATTTATTACAATAAGAACAAACCTCATATTCGTTTAATATATCTTAAAATAAAAAGAAAACCGAATTAGTATTCAGTTTATCCTACCTGTAAAATTTATCATAAACTTCCTATCCTAGAATACAATACCTTCATTATTATTATTCATATTTTCTTCAATAGGATTTGGTAGATTGTTAAATGAAAATGATTGGCTAGTATATATTGCATCAGGATTCATTTTACGAATATATAATATTTCTTCATCAGCTTCTTCGAATATAGCTTTAACTTTCTTTCCATTGTAGCCGAACATTTCACCATTAATAGAATGACACCAAAATATTAATAATTTGCTTAATTCATCTGCTTTTGGTCTTTGTTTTGGATTAGAATTCATACATCTATAAGCTAATTCCTTGTAAAATTCAGGAGTTCCTTTTCCAAATTCTGGTCTAAGCCCATTACATATATCTACTGACAAATTTAAATCATATTTTCTATCATGAAAAGGTGGTATTTCAGATGATAATTCAGTCATAATTATATCAAAACTATAAATATCGGAAGAAGGAGTATATGGGTTTCCATTTAAAACTTCAGGAGCAATATAAGGTAGTACACCATATATTTTATTATCTGATTTTTGTTTATTTGTCGGTCCAGTTAATTCAAAATCTGAAATATAAGCATTATAACACTCAAAATAATAATCGCGACTGACTAAAATATTTCCGCTATGTAGATTTTTATGAAAATATCCTAATTTATGTAAGTTATTAAGTCCTAAAATTAAATGACCTAAAATTCTGATTTTATCATCCCATAAAATGTTGTTAAATTCATTTAAATAAAAACTTCTCAAACTTCCTTCATTTGCTAATTCAATAATCATCATAAACTCTTTAGTTACTGGATCTTTAGTCATTCCATAAAATCTCAAAGAAAAATTTTCTTCTAAATAAATATTCCAATGTATTTTAAGCTATAAAATTTTAAAACAAATTAATAAAAATTGTAATTTTTAAATGATAAATAATGTACTATACAATATAAATATACCTCATTTAAATATTCAATTGAAAATTCATGGGACCTTTTCAATCTCTTTAAAGCAACTTTAATTGGTTTAAGATCTAATTTTTTCCAATTTCCATATTCAAAAATATAATTTGCTTTACCATCTACCCATGTCGCAGAATACACTTTGGAAAATCCACCTTCGCCAATTTGTTCTATATCTGTAAATCTATCAAATGGTACCCATTCAAGCCATGCTCCATATTTTCTTGAGTACATTGTATCTTTGATGAATTTATCAACGTCAGGATTTTCGCTCGTCCATCCTTCAATTATCTTATACGGGTCACATTTTTTACACCATAATTTTTCAAAAAAAGGTTGAACACAGTAAGAACAGTTTTTACGGTTAGAGTATATATCTGAGATACTTAATTCAGACTCTATTGGAACTTGAGTTTTGTTATCTCTACTCATCACTTTTTATTTTTAACGAGTAAGGAGTGAAAAAAGGATATTGTAAATTGTTGCGCACAATTTGATTTGATCATCGTGATTCAGGCTGAATTTTGTACAACTATATTTTGTAACACAATTACATACTATCTTCCAGATCTACGCTTGAGTTACTTTAATTATAATGTAATTATGCTGGTCACAAAATTAACACTTGCCGCTCGAGGTTCTCATGTTGTATTAAACAGCTTTTATTCTTATAAACACATATAATTACGTACTGCGACATTTTTAAAATGACTAATTTTGGTTAAACCATAAATCCACCGCTCGATATTGTTATGCAATTTGAGATATTGCACATTTAATTAAACCGTTATAAACTTATAATAGGCAAGGAAGTTAGACAAATAATAATGTCAAGGCAAGTGTTTGACGGCTTAGTTCAATTGCTTGCTCTTATTTATCTGCAATACAATTATATTTGAAATGCTAATATTAATGAGGTTTTGGTTAGACATTTTCTTAATTTTGGGTTTGCTTTTTAAAACACAAATCTTCAAGAATATTGTTAATCATTGCCTTAATAATTAAAAATGAAACTACTAAATCACGTTCTTTTAAAAATTCTGGTAATTTCCAACATTATCATATATTATTTCTGTCCATCAAGTTTCTGACATTTCACAAAGTCATATAGTATATAGTACAATTGAGAATATATATATAGTACGGTTAAAATGATCTGTGTATGTAAGGTTTTAAAGTAGTACGTACGATACATACATGTACATACTAGATTGTTATATGTAAAAAAAATCGTAATATTTTATTACTATGCGCACTAAATTAAAGAACAAATGGCATTATTGAAGGAAATACTTTGAATAAAATTATTTTTTCAATAACAGAAGAATTTTTATTATTCAATAAGCATAAGCCAAAATAAAGATTTTTCACATTATATTATTATTTTATACTGTTTATAAAAATAATAATATTTCATAATAAATTCGTATTCAAAGATATATTTTTTTTAGAATATAAAGTATTCTCATTATAAAATATATTTAAGTATATTAAAGTATATTTACATTATAAAGTGTTTTATTTAGTGTAAAGTATATTTTTTCTCTTTGAAAAGTATTTTTTCCGCTTATTAGTTCATTTTTTTGTCTTCCCATTATAATAAAATATGCGTGGTTTGTCAAAGATTCATATGTGGTATTATTTAAATTGTTACGTTACGATTTGGTGATCTCTAATTACGTTATGCTTAATTTACGATATCAAATTTACCGTACCTGTTTAACTGGTATGTATATATTACTACTACTAAAGTTGGTATGATGCGGAACTACTATTATTAAAGTTACAGGTATGGATTATGGAACTTTAAATATAAAAGATCTTTATTAAAAAGTATCAATCCAAAATAACAAATAAGTTTTTTAAAAATTTTATCCGAACTCAAGGCTTGGGAAATTTAAAATATAAAGATTTACATTTAAAAAAATTCCAAGAATCTTTTTACACGACTTTGCATTTTATTATTTCATTACATTATATATTACACTACTTAAATCATCCAACAAATAAAAATAAATGAGCAGTAGCATAAATAAATTTATTAAAATTTTAAATAGCAAAAAAATTCTTTAAAAGTATTATGACTTCTTTTATATCAATTAATTGAAATTCAATATCTTTACACATTATATAATGAAAATTGTCTAATTTACTTTATTCACCACATATAATCTATTTGATATTATGCACTTGTACTTCTAAACATGCAGAAATAACTATCTAAATTTATAGAAATTTTTGATAATTATATAATTACAAAAACTATTTATCATACTTAATATGATAAAACAACTAACCGAGCGATGTTAAAAACAAAAATTAGATTATCTGATCTACTTGATAATTATAATGGAGATGTTGCAAAATATTATTTGGATATTTAATCTTTATGAACACTATGCCCAAATAAAATATAATCTATTATCTATTCAGCCTTGTTTACTCATTTCCATTTCCATTTCCATTTTTTTAAGTTCTATTCTTTTAACTTATGTCAACTTTTTCTCTTCCAATACAATTTGTCATTCTTTAATTTCAAGGTTATGCGTGATTTCTTCATTTTCCTCCACAACAATGCTTTACTTTATTTTTTTGGAATTTTTCTTTAATTTAGTCGACTTATTAGATTTTTTAGATACTGAAAATTTTAAAATTGATATGTACAACAATTAAATATTGCAAAACAATTAACTCTTACTTGATCTCTTATTTGCTTGTACTTTTTTACCATAATCACTTTTATCCTTACTTGACATAGGAACACCTGTTTGTTGATGCGTTTGTATTCTCATATAAATACAGTCATCATGCTTCCATCCCCTAAAAATAAATGTAATGTAAAAGTTTTTCAATTCTAATAATATTATATTATTGGATAGTAAAAAAAAAAATTACCTTAGGATTGCTGTTTTTAATTTTAATGGTTTTCCTGTACGGTTTATCATTGCATGGGCACTTTCTGCAATGTTGGTATCAAATGGTGTTGATTGCCAATGTTCATGTGGCATTAACGAATAATAATGTGCTAGAGAACAACTTAGAACTCATGATATTTGATAAAATGCTAACCAATCTAAAAGAAATAATTACTGTATATTAATGAAATTATTAATTAATAACATAAAAAAACTATAGATATTTACTATTTATTCCATCTTCATTACGTATTTGTATTTGTTCAAATAATTTATCAACTTCTTTTGAATTTGCTTTAAGAATTTCTAGCATGTCATGTTTTGTATCTATGCAATAAGGAGAATGATCAACATTTCTATGGAATATAAAATTTATTAATATATATCATAAAATTATATTTTAAAATATAAAAACTCACCTCTTATAGTGAACATGGCATGATCATGATTTAAATATATATCGCAAGTGTTCTTTGCTTCTTACAAACCTATCTGTTGGTGTATTGCTAGAACCATTTTTACAAATGGATGAATTAGATTCAAGATCTACTTCAGTGTGTGGCTCTTTAAAAAATCAAAATTTGCCAATTGACAAGATTTCACGCCTCCACATTGTTTTATTGTTTTTTGGACTTGAACACATTTTTTGTAATTTTTTAATAAAAACAAAACAATCTCCACCTTTTTATTAAGTTATTTTAATAAAAAAAAAGCTAAAAGGCATTTGTTAAAATCATTTTTAACAAAATAAAATTAATTATTTTTTATCATTTTGATAAAAATGATACTCATTTATCGGATGAGATTTTAAGTAAAAATAATTGTTAAAAAAATGTCAAAATGTTTTTATCAAAACGATCAATAAAAAAAGTATCAATATCAGATATCGTTTTTTACTAAAATGACTAGCAAAAAATATTAATATCACTTTTTTACTTAAAAATGATTATTAACAAGATATTAATACCGTTGCAGCATGTATGCTTATATATCATAGGGGACGAAGTCCCCTAAAAAAGTGCATATTCTAGTTTAAAAAATATAAAATACAATATAAATCTTATTAATGATATATATAATCTTTTATAAATTTAAATAAAATTATAAAATACGTAATATTTTATTAAATGGTTTAATATTTACATAAAATTTAGGCTAAGTGAATTTAAAAATTATAAGTTTATGTGTATCAGTTATAATTTAAAAAACATTAAAGAATAATAATAATTCACAGGTTTAAAAATTATAAATGTAATATAAATTTTATTAAGTGATTTATCTTTTATGTATAATTTAAAAAATATAATGCAAATTCTATTGTATTATATGCATATCAGTATAAATTACAGGTTTAAATACTGTAGGTCCTAACTCAAAAAATCTTCAGGCTTGAATTTGTTTTTAGTAGAAAGGCACAGCTGACATTTTAGAGAATGAGGCGTAGTCAGATCAATCCGCGTCCTTTTTTATAGCTGGTGATCTAAAAAATAGAATACATAAAAAAGTGTTAGTAGATATTTCCATATCAAATGATGTACTCTGCCGATCCTATAATCCTGGCCAGAAATCATAGTGGTCGTACTTATCATTCGAACAAGGTTAAGGAACCCCCCCTCCTACTAAAAGTAACCATCCCCTGACCTCTCCACATACTAGTTAGTAGTCTCTGGGCGCTATGCTACCCCTGTCCTCAGAATCTCGATTCGCAGGGGATGGGGTATTTACACAGATCTAAGACCAAACATGGAAAGGCACACTAAGTAAGATCAGCTATAAAAACACCTGATACTTACCAAAGTTTTCTATATCGTATTTTGTCTTTAATGCAAAGTATCAACAATTGTGTATCAGTCTTGATTTTTATTTTATTTTATCTTATATATATATATTTTTTATAAAAAAAGTTTGATAAATTTTTGAAATAAAAACCAAAAATAGAGAGCTTATATACTTTATGAAAAATATATGACTCAAAAATTATAAAAATTAAGCACAATGATGCATGATCTGAAACTATGACTCTAATTTGAAACTATGAGTTCAATAATTCAAATTTGCAATGACTCATAAAGTATATGTTATTACCCATCTTGTGTATAATATCATCAATATTATAATTATTGAGTCATCAAAAGAAGAATCTAGCTGTTTCCATATGAGTCATAATAAAATGAATTATGTCAATTTTATTTGTCTTATTTTCCTTTAATCATAAAAAGTCAGAATTATATGATATGTTATAATCAAAATACATATAAACTACAAATAATTGGTCAAAATATCTACATCAAGTTTATTAAAAAGTTTTAATCATGTTTTGTCATAAGATTGTCATTGATTTTAAGTTTCATAATTACTGTCATACTGTCAAAGAACTCATTAATAAGAAGCCGAAAATCGGGTAATATATATCTCGTGGTTTATTACTTTACAAGATGATGTTACAAATTAAGATATACTAAAAGGTGAATGATTACATTGCATTTCACAATTTTTCAGATCTATTTACAGTACTAACAAATTTAAGATATTTATGAACATATTCGAAATTATCATTATTCATTACTAATGTTGCAATGAATAAGATCACGAGCTTGTAAACGGATAATTAAAATCTGAACATCAATTCTTTGTATTCAAGATTACTTAGTTAAACTAAGCATAAACACGAACTTTTACAAATTCTTTAGTAATTCCTGTAAACAATCTACTAACATAAAACTTTACAAATTATTATCTTGAAGAAGTTGTGCTAAACCAGGTATATTTAAATTTGATAAATTTGTCAATTTAAAATGAAAGGACTTTTATTAGAATTACTTTTAAAATGAGATGTTCAATAATTAGATGAAATTAGCTATTTTTCTAGTTAGAATTAAAATAAAAATAATTCTTATTCATGAAAAAATATAATGTGATACAAATACTGTATTAGGAGGAGATAATCAACATCAATATCAATGGGATGCAAGTAATATATGAAGTTTACAAGTGATAGTTTTATGTTTTAATTTAAAAATAGGAAGAACTTTCAAATTGAATTCATAAGTTATGTTGAAAGATATCAAAGTAATGCTATATATCGTAATTAAAAGGATTTTATTATGGTAATGATTTATTCCAGGATTTGGAAAAGATTTTTACGTTTTAAGATGGGCGTTTGTAATTTTTTTAATGTAAAAAATTATGCAGTTTTCAAGTTTTTAAAAGATAAAGTAAATTAGTTATAAAATTCTCTTTAATATAACAAATTCATTAACTGAATAAAGCAAAACTTCATTTTTCATGAATAAGTATAAGATGTGAATATCAAAAATAATATTTATTCTCTTAACATCTAGGACCTTTTTTGTAACAAATGAATAATTTTTATATTATTTAATAAACATAGAATTTTGAAATTATGTAGTCAATAGTTTAATCGAATATCACTGCATTAATTGTTATATACAGTAATTATTGTAGTCCTAATAAACTTTCATTTATTGATGAAGGATAAATATTATCCAAAGGTTACAATATATGTTATATGTGTTTAAGACTAAGTACCTAGAACGAATAATATTCAACTCTTTCGAAAATTTTACGGGTAAAAAAAAAGAAAAAAATGAATAAAGGTTATAATAAAATGTGTTCAAAATAACAAAAATAAAATCGTATGACTCGTATCCAATGCAAAAAGAGTTCAAGAACGTATTACAATTAGAATTGAACAACAACTTAAAAAGTAACTTCAGAAATATAGAACGTTTCCTACGTAGCAAGGTAGATAAAAATTTTAGTCAACCAAATAAAAAAGTTAATAAATGCTTCTACCGACTAGCAATTATAACAAATCTGAAAGCAGGACTTTAAAACTGATATATAAAGTAACAGTCGCTATAATATATTCAAACGACAGATCTTTGATAAGAAGGCAAAATTCAGACCTTCGCAATTTGCTTCGTGAGGCGCAGCAAAATAATGACATTACGTTAAGGAAACGGAGCTCAATCAAAAGGAACGAATAACATTATAGAAAAATGAGAAAATTGAGAAAACAACAAAAGAAGTTGGAACAATGAGGAAAGATCTAAGGTGGCAAACATTTAAAATGGGAAAGATTGATGGGAACAAAAGAAGTAGTGATCGATTGCAGGAAGCACAAAAATTGTAAATATAACAGTACCCGTTAATCCAGATCGAAGAAGTAACACATGGCCTAACGATCTACGATATGCCAAGCCGTTTAACTCAGTGATGGCAAATGACAATGTCATTTGGCTAATTTTTAAATGATCCCAAATGATATCAAAATGATATAAGAATTCGTATCATTTAAAATAAATGTCATTTACAAATGACAAGTGACGAAATGACATGTGTCATTTTTAAATGATAATGTCATTATCATTTGATGATCCATTTTGCAGCAAAAATATATTTTGTTTATTAAATTTGGAAAAAAAAATAAGTGATAACATTTTATTTTATGCAAAATGAATCTAAAGATTTTAATTTTTTTTCGTGTTTTTGTCAGTTGATTGACAAAGAAAATCATTTAGATAGCGATGATGTTATAAATGAAGAAACTTATAATTTTGAAGTAGGTGGGCAGGATACTCATCCAGTAGATAATCCATTAGCTAAATGAAATCTACTTAATTTGTTTAATGAATCTTTAGAAATACCAGTTTATGTTAGTTCAATGATAAACTTGAATTAAATATCTAATGTAATAAAAAGTAAATATGCGAAATATATTACAGGTCACATGATATATTTTAAATGACAATCATTTGTCATTTGCCTTTTGAAATGATATAATGACATGTGACATGTCACTAATATCATTTGTATCATTTCATGTCACTTGCCAACACTGGTTTAGATTGCTTAACAAAAAAAAAAAATAACGCAAATATACAAAGGTTAAGGTTTCGTAAATTTGAGGGAACGTGATGATTTTGCTTCCACCTCTGGAGTAGAAGGATAACGTTTGGCGACAATGAACAAAAATTTGTTTAAGATGGTGCACGACCGCAATGAGCGCAAAACAGATTAAAGAAAATAAATTTCAACTTTTTAAAGAAATCAACTACAAGCCAAAAATCGAAATATAATAATGAAATATTTTCAAAAATAGGAATTCAGGTTTGCTAACTTGGTTACGATAAAAGGACGGCATTATATTCACGCTAATTTTAGGAACGATAAAGAGATAGAAGAAGCGATAACCGATAGATAAACCAAATAAAACAGAAGGCGAAGGACCTTGGTTAAGAAATAATCAATGAATTTTGCGAGCCATGGAAGTAAGAGAAGAATCGAGATGAAGGAAAAGGAAATAAAAAAGATCTAAGAAATCGAAATAACGGATATACATAATATATATGTTTATATATGAAGAATTCGTGGCTTTTGATATTCCAAGAGAAGAATGGAGCGAACTGGCTATAAACTTAGGGAATTCGATCTGGTGAACAGTGACTGCACATCAAGACTACCAAAGGAAGAAGGTTTGTGTGAAGGACAAGAAAACGAATTTAAGAAAAGACCAAAAACAGAGGGAATTGTCATATAAGTCAAAATTTATTGCTAAAAGTGTTAAATAAAATGTTTTCGATATATTAATTTTAAAAGTGTTTTTAACGGTACTGTTAAGACTTAGTTCTTTACTAATTTACCAATAAAGTTATGTTTGCAGATTTTTTGAAAATAAAAACGAAAAAAGTCACTATAATCAGTAAAACAACAATATTTTACATTCATTATTAATAAAAATAAAATAGAACAAACAATTCGGCCTCCTCTTATCTTAAATAAGTTAATAGACATTAAATCCCGCGGAATGTCTAGTATTAAAGGAAGGAGCAAACTCGTGATTTGATCAATTTTAGGAGGTATACATGTAATTACCATGTGATTGTACATTGTGTAATCAAAAATTTGTGTAACTGTCACTTTTATAAAATTGTGTTACGCCCCTACATCAAATATTTTTCAAATTTAATTCAATTCAAACTTTACTAAAAAAATGCCTTTTGAATGTCCTCAAGATGTTGCTAATGATTATGAAAAATTATTTAATTCTAATGAAGGATATGATGTTATTATTTATGCTGGAAATGATGATAGAGAAATTCATGCACATTCATTAGTATTACGTACAAGGTCTCAACATTTTTGTACGAAATTCTCTGCGGAATCGTTTGATAGAAGGAATGAAACATTTATTTTTAATCTATCCACAGTTTCTTATCAATCATTTAATATGATTTTAAGGTAGGTAAAAGTTATTTGTATATGAATAATCATACATTTTTACGAAATGCTAATAATTTCTCATTTATCAAAATTTCAGATTTATTTATTGTGGAAAGATTGATTTAGATCAACTAGGTGACATGATATTTTGAGACTTTTGATATCAGTAGATGAGATTAATATTCAAATCTTAATCAACTATATTCAGGAATATTTGATTAAGGATAGAGATGGATATATACAAGCAAATTCTATTGAAATTCTTGAAAAGGTTTATCAAAATAACGCTTTTACAGATTTACGGAATAATTGTATTAAAAAAATTTGTGAGAATCCTGAAAGATTACTTAATTCAAACCATTTTACTAGTTTACAAACGCCTCTGTTGGAGTTACTTTTTCAAAGGGACGATTTATCGCTAGATGAAATTGATATCTGGAAGAGTTTGATCAGGTGGTGTTTGGCTCAAGATCAAACTCGGAACATTTCACAAGATCCTACACAATGGAATAGTGATGAAAGCACAATTATGGAGAGAACAATTCATAGATTTATTCCATTAGTAAGATTTTATCATATTTCACCTAATAATTTTGTTGTTGAAGTGTATCCGTTTAGAGAAATAATACCAAATAACTTTATTGATAATATGGTTCAATTTCACATAACTCAAAGTCAGCAACTAATTAATGATAAACGACCTCCTCGATGTTATATTGATTCTGTTATAATCAATCAAAACCATATTGCAGTTTTTGCAAATTGGATTTATAAGAGAGATAAATTTCATGGTTACATTCCCTATAAATTTAATCTTTTATATAGAGCCAGCAGGGATGGTGATGCAGCTGCAGTATTTCATGAAAAGTGTGATAATAAAGGGGCCACTTTAGTTATAGTAAAAATAGCAAATTCAAATCAATTAGTTGGAGGATATAGTCGAATTAATTGGGATTCGAGCGGTGAGAATAAGTCTACTGATGAAAATAACTTTGTATTCTCATTTGCGAATAAAGATGATTATCAAAGTGCAAGAGTGGGTTACTGTAATGATATTTGTAATTCTATATATTGTTGTTCGTTAAATGGCCCAGTATTTGGTCTTGGTAGTGATCTAGGTTATTATAACGGTGTTTGGTATTGTGATAAAAACTTTTCCTATCCCAATGTAGGCATACCTTTGTGCGTTTTCAATATGGATGATTATGAAGTTTTTCAAGTTGTTAATAAGTAATTAAATTAGCATGTTTAATGTTAAGATATTTGTTATACTACAGTGGTTTTTGGGTATGGTGATTAAAATATCATCCAAACTGCGAAAGTTTGTTTAATCCTGGTGCTTAAATTACACTGTATTTCATGATATATGATGGATTTGTTTTTGAAATTGATATATAGCAGGTTGTTTATATAGTAAATATATGAACAGTATTTGAAAATTTTTAAATATTAATTAATATTAAAATTATTATGACAATTCATTATATTTACCAAATAAAATTATTAATTTATACTTATAAAAGTAAAATTATTAATCGAAAGCCATTTTTTGTAAAACAAACAGATAGTATATTTAGTTAAATAATTCTTAGAGAATTGTTTTTCGGAAAACTTAACACATACTATTTATGCACTATGAATATTCTCAAATGTAAGGAACAATTTCTTAAGATATAATGTTCGGATCATGCATATTTGTTGAATAAGTTTTTCATTTTATTCTATGATATAGTTAGCTGCAGGGGTATTGTATTACCGTGCAAAAAATTGGTAGCCAATAAGTTCTAATTCTAATAATTCTAATAATGTATTCATTATGAAATAAATTGTCATTAAATAATATAATACTTTATAACAAAAAAAAAATTCCTTCTTTTATTCACGAGATATTATTACTTCAGATTTTAGCCTTTATGATTTTCGTTTCTTTTTTTTTTATAATCATTTATAAGTGCTTATTTTATGCTCGAAATTAATATTTTTATACTCGGAAGTTTGATCACTAAACGAAATAAAATAAATCTCCTTCAGAAATAAGTTTAAACTTTTAAGTTAATAATTACATATCATCGATTATTTCTTCACATAATAGAGGTTATTATACAAAACTGCAAGTTTCCGAATTAAAATTTTTTTAATTTCATAATATATTAGAAAAAATAACTAGAATGACAGATGTAGGGCCAGATTTACACATGTACTCTTTCGATTAAATCAATGAATAAGCGGATAGGTCGATCAAGCCTGTTTTAATACAAGATTCTTCCTCATTCTGATATGGATTGATTTATGTACCAAATTTAATTTCCTTGTTATTTTAGTAAAATAAAATGACTTTCGATTATTCAAAAGAACTTATTAATGACTATGAAAAATTAATTGAAAATGATAGAGGATATGATGTTATTATTTACGCTGGTGAAGATAAAGTTGAAATTCGTGCACATTCACTTATTTTATGTATTAGATCTCAATATTTTCGTTCGGCATTTTCCAATAAATGGGCGAATAAAGAAGACGGAAAATTTATTTTTAATAAACCTAATATTAGCCCTCAAATATTAGAAATTATTTTAAGGTAATATTTAATTATGTAAAATTGAATGCAATGATAATAATTTTAATGATAATAATCATTATAAATATTTAGGTTTATTTATTGTGGAAAGATCGATTTGACGATACTACAAGGACCAGAAATACTAAAACTTTTGATAGCAGTAGATGAACTTAATGTTCAAACATTAATTCAATGTATTCAAGAATATTTAATTAATCACAAATATGAATTTTTACAACAAAGTTCTGTAGAAATCCTTGCAAATTCTTATCAATATGAGAATTTCACAGATTTATGGATTTATTGTCTTGATAAAATTTGTGAAAAACCAGATGTATTATTTCAATCTGATGAATTTATTAATATAAAAGAACCCTTATTAGAATTACTTTTAAACAGAGATGATTTTTTTTCGGAAGAAATAATTATTTGGGATAACTTAATCAAGTGGAATTTCGCTCAGCATCCTTCTATTCAGAAAGATGCTAAGAAATGGAATAAAGAAGAAATCATACTTATGAAAGGAACCCTTCACAGATTTATTCATTTAATTAGATTCTATCATATAACTTCATCGGATTTTTTTCTAAAAGTAGCATTTCATATGAACTCAAAAGAAAAATTAACTATGAACATAAAACCTCCCAGAAGTCCCAAATACGATTCTATTATCATTAATAGTAAACATTTTGCTGTCTTTTCTAGTTAGATTATAAGTATAATGATCATCACACCCATTCGTACCATATTATAAAATTAATGAAAAAATAATAAAAACTAATAGGTGATATTTTATTAATTTTTTAGAACATTAGCGAGAAAAATGGTATCGTACCTTTTACATTATATCGTACCGTACCTATTTACTATATACTCATTCATATGTCAGTATAATGATCATTACTGTAGTACGGCAATCTGTCTAAACCGTACTATACTGATTTACTATACTTAAAATTGATGCAAATATGAATAACGACAATTAACGCTCATACTCCGGATTGTTTATTACGATTTTTCGTTTTCTATTCCTGTCAAGTTTAAAAATCGTTTTTTGGTACTAAATGCTAAAGATGATAATCCAATTTACTTAACAATTACATATGAAGATTATTATTCGAGACTACAATGAAATTTACTATTATGCTTAGACTTCTGATAGTTCTTTTGTACTTACGCCTCACTTATTCTTTACAATATTATTTGCTCCCTCTCCTATCCTTTTCTAGCGTTTGTTCATATTGTCCATATTATTGATTTCGAGATTTTCGGATTACACGAATAATAAAATCTCGATAATAAATAAATTATTTTTTTTTATTTAGAAGAATATACTTTTTAGATGAATATGAATCCGTGATCCGTTTATCCAATCCGTAATTCTAAACTATTCAAGTTTCCTGGATTAAGAAAATAGAAAACTAAGGATTAACTTGAAGCTTAGAACCAATTATTAAGGTACAGTAGATCTTCCGGTTTCATCTTATTTTTATATTGCTTTTGAAATAAACTAATAAATTTTTTTACTATTCCTTTCATTCTTCTATTTCGTTTCCTTACACCTTTTTTAATTCCTTGTTTTATACTTGTTCCATTATACTATTTGTTTCATTCTATTACACTTATTTTTTTAGTTGTTCTTTCACACCTGCTTTTTTCGTCCATTTGCTCCTATTTTTTTCGCCCCTTTGCATCACTCTTCCCTCTTTTTCATTTCTTTACACTCATTTTATTTCTTCATATTTCCCTACTAATCATTGATATGTTTTAAATCATAAGAAACGAAAAAGAAATTTATAAAGATTTTTGTAATAATAAACAAATATAATTGTGTATAACAACGTGCATAAAATATCTGCACGATCTATTGTAAAAAGAAAAAATAAAATAAAATATTTGCGCAATTTATTGTTAAAAAAAAATACTTGTTAAAGAAAATCTCTTTACGACTACTAGTTTGGAAATAACATCATTAAAAAAAGAGTTGCTAAAAATTCCCATGCAACTTATTAGTTGGGAAACAATCTAATAAAAAAAAAAAAAATTCTACTTATTAGTTAGCAGAATGAACTGCCGATCTTTGGTCTAGCCAAAAAAAAAGAAAAAAAAATAACAAGTAGCAAGTTTTTTTAACGAAAAATCATGAACATTACATAGCTCAAGATTAAGATTAAAACGATTTAAAAAAAACCAAGATAAAAATATAAAATCTTAGATAGCCATTTATATATTTTTTAATAAAAATAAACAATTTAAAAGACCATAAAAAAGATTATCATAACTAATATTGAGGCGGAGTCTAATTGGCAGTTCACAAGAAAAAAATTTGACCCGACCTAAATATTTCGAGTCGACCCGCTGGATCAGCTTCCGGAACCTTTGGTCTAACCAAAAAGATTAATTCATATCATATAATCAATCGATTCGAATTAAGAAAATGTAACCCACAAATGATTAAATTCTCTTGATAATAGAAATAATCGGCGTTCGTGTTATGTAAATGAATTTACAGACCAAATCACTTTAACCGCAAAAATATTGAGCGAAAAACTTATACTAATATAGGGCATAGACGTAATAATTAATTTTCTTAAATAAAATACTTTATCCTGTATTTCTCTTATTTTTATTATAAATAATTCTATAATACAGTGTAGATGAAAATTAATTATAAATGAAAATTATCATGAGCGTTTATATGAGCGTTTTTTTTACTGGTAAACAAAATTTTATTGGGAGAAATATAATGGATTTGGTACATGTTGATGAACTGACTAGGTCTCTAGCTTATTAAAAGGTTAATATGGCTACAATTCTAGTTAACCTAACTAACAAAAATTGAAATAATTGTCCGTTAAACCAGATTAGACGAATGACGATAAAAATAAAAAAAGTAAAATTCTACTCATCCTAAAAGGCGATTTAAAAGAAAATATAATAAAAAGCTAAGTTAACATATGACAACTGTACACTAACTTACGTAAGGTAGGAGTGTTTATATGGGCGTTGGTACTTACTCATTATCATTTAAATATATCCGTTGTGTAATTGTGATGTCTTTTATTACACTATATTAGATAGTTCCGTAGCTTTAGCAAAACCGTGAATTTTATTAAGCAATTAAAATTACTAAAATGAAAGAAAAATATTAATAAGAAGTTAAGAAAAAGTTTATACTTATACCAGAGAATCACTCATTCGGTACAGATTACAAAATAATCATTTATTATTTAGCAAATAATATTTTAATTATTTTTAACAGTCATTAGAAAAAAAAAGTTGCAGATTAAAAGAAAGAAAATTAAGAATTTCATTGCTTTTATAAATAAATTTTTTTTTTCCTTATCAATAAAATTTTGTATAATATAAACAAAAAACATTTCTTAATACACGTTATATCTACTGTCTTTACCTCACTTGAAGAAACTATTTCACAAAATTCTAAATTTAAAGATATAAAATTAAAATAATATTTACTCGATGCATATTATAATTATGTTACATTACCTTTCAACATCTAAGTCATCTAATTGGGAATCTTGGCAGGCCACTAAACAAGACAATCAATTAAAATTATTATAAATATATTAATAAATTTCAAATCAGTTATACCTTGATTAGAGGAATTAACAGGTTTTAGTAGGTCACTAAATGTAAGATCTCGGCTTGTATAAATTGCATCAGGATCTTTTTCATAAGATGTTACAATATTTGATATTTCTTTATCAGCTGTTTCAAATATAGCTTTAACTTCTTTTCCTTTATATCCAAAATTTTCCTCTTCTTGCATCGATTCAGAGTTAATAGAATCGTACCAAAATTTTATTATACTGAATAATTCATTTGCTGATGGTCTCTCAATTGGATTAGTATTTGTGCATCTATAAGCTAATTTCTTATAAATTTCAGGCGTTCCTTTTCCAAATTCAGGTCTGAGTCCTTTACATACAGCTAGTGCTAAGTTTAAATCATGTTTTCTATTATAAAACGGCGGTTTTCCAAATGACAATTCGATCATAATTATACCAAGGCTATAAATATCAGATGATGTTGTATATGGCTCTCCGTTTAAAACTTCTGGAGCAATATATGGCAATACACCGTATATTTTATTATGTGAACTTTTTTCATTTGCAGGTCCAGATAACCCAAAGTCCGAAACATATAATGTAGAGTCCTTTTGTAATATATTTCCACTATGTAAATCTTTATGAAGATATCCCAATTCATGTATATTTTCAAGATCAATAATCAAATCACCTAACAATACAATTTTATCTTTCCATAATATACTATTAAATACGTATGAAAGAAAATTCCTCAAATTTCCGTTATTCGCAAATTCTAAAATCATTATAAATTCATTAGTCTTCGGATCTCTAGTTATTCCGTAAAAATCTAAATAATAATTGTTTTTTAAATAAATATCCCAATGTATTTTAAGCTGTTATTTAATATAAGAATTTAAATAAAGTTAATTGATATTTGTTAAATACATAGAAAGTGAGTATGTACAGTATTATGCAAATACCTCATTTAAATATTTAACAGATATATCTTGTGATCCATTCAACTTTTTCAAAGCAACTTTTATAGATTTAGTTTCTAATTTTTTCCAGCTTCCATCAACTAGTTTTTCATATTCTGATTTACCATCTATCCATGTTGCAGAATATACTTTGGCAAATCCACCTTCTCCAATTTGTTCTATATTTATAAACCTATCATATGGTACCCATTCAAGGAATTTAAGATTAGGTCCTTTTCTTGCATTATAAATCGAAGCTTTAATAAATTTATCAATATTTAAATTTCCACTATTCCATCCTTCTATCATACAGTATGGGTCACATTCTTTACACCATAATTTTTCGATAAATGGTTTATTACAATAAGTACATACTATATTATCAAAGTGATTATTTCCTAGTATAAATAATGAAAATAATAAATAAATATTAGTATTTTAATTAAAAATAAAAAAAAAAAACAATAAAATACCTTCATTATTTGTCTCCTTAAGATATGAAATAATAATAGATGAATTAACAGGTTTTGGTAAATTGCTAAACATAAATATTTGGCAAGTATAATTGGCCTCTGAATTTTTTTCATGTAAAGTCGAAATATTCGGTATTTCTTTATCAGCGTCATCAAACATAACTTTGATTTCTTTTCCTATATACCCTAAAACTTTGCCATTAAGAATATCATTCCAAAAATTTAAAATTTGATATAATTCATCAGCCGTTGGTCTTTCATTTGAATTAGCATTCATACATTTATAAGCTAATTTTTTGTAAATTTCGGGAGTTCCTTTTCCAAATTCTGGTCTAAGTCCATTACATATATCTGTTGCTAAACTTGAATTGTAACTTTTATCATAAAATGGCAACTTTCCAGATGATAAATCTGTCATAATTATACCAAAACTATATATATCAGAAGATAGTGTATGTTGTTCACCATTTAAAACTTCTGGAGCAATATATGGTAATATACCATAAATTTTATACTCTGATGTTTGTTCGCTCGATTGTTCAAATAATTCAAAATCTAAAATCCAAGAATTATTGGAATCATTGTATCTTTGTAATATATTTCCACTATGAAGGTTTTTATAAGAATATTCTAATTCATGTAAATATCTTAAATAAAATGCTAAATTCCATAATAATCGTATTTTAACTTTCCATAATATATTTTTAAAATCATTAGTAAGAATATTTCTCAAACATTTTATGTTTGTAGATTCAATTATCATCATAACTTCTTTAGTATTTGGATTTTTTGTTATTCCATAAATTTTTAAAGTAATATCCTTTTTACATAAATTCCAATAAAATTTGAGCTACAAATAATTTACAAAAAGCGTTAAGAAATAATAATAAAATTGAAAAATAAATTATAAATCTAATGAGACATACCTTGTTACTTAAACATCTAGTAGATATATTCTGTGATCCATTTAAACTTTTCAAAATAATTTCAATTGGTTCAGATTTTAATTTTTTCCATGTTCCATCTATAATAAACATATATTCTGATTTACCATCTATCCATTTTGCAGAATACGCTAATCCAGCTTCGCCAATTTGTTCTATATTTGTAAACCTATAAAATGGCACCCATTCAAGAAGCAAATAATTATTATTTCTTGCATTATACATTGTATCTTTTATAAACATATCGATATCAGTAATTTCGCTAGTCCATCCATCAATCATATAATGAGGGTCACATTCATTACACCATAATTCTTCAGTAATTGATTTGTTACAATAAGAACAAACTTCATATTCATTTAATATATCTTAAAAAAAAAACCGAATTAGTATTTGTTCTGCCTGCAAAAAATTATCATAAACTTCCTATCCTAGAGTACAATACCTTCATTATTATTATTCATATTTTCTTCAATAGGATTTGGTAAATTATTAAATGAAAATGATTGGCTAGAATATATAGCATCAGGATTCTTTTCATGTAAAGTTGAAATATTTTGTATTTCTTTATCAGCTTCTTTAAATATAGATTCGACTTCCTTTCCATTATAACCAAACATTTCTCCACTAATAGAATGATCCCAAAATATTAATATTTTACATAATTCATCTGCTTTTGGTCTTTGTCTTGGATTAGAATTCATACATCTATAAGCTAATTCCTTGTAAAATTCGGGAGTTCCTTTTCCAAATTCTGGTCTAAGTCCATTACATATATCTACTGCCAAATTTAAATCATATTTTCTATCATGAATAGGTGGTATTCCAGATGATAATTCAGTCATAATTATACCAAAACTATAAATATCGGAAGATGGCGCGTATGGGTTTCCTTTTAAAACTTCAGGAGCAATATAAGGTAATATACCATATATTTTATTATCTGATTTTTGCTTATTTGCTGGCCCAGTTAAACCGAAATCTGAAATATAAGCATTATAACACTTAAAACAATAATCACGACAGACTAAAATATTTCCGCTATGAAGATTTTTATGAAAATATCCTAATTTGTGCAAATTATTAAGACTTAAGATTAAATGACCTAAAATTCTGACTTTATCATCCCATGAAATGTTGTTAAATTCATTTAAATAAAAACTTCTCAAACTTCCTTCATTTGCTAATTCAATAATCATCATAAACTCTTTGGTTATTGGATCTTTAGTCATTCCATAAAATCTCAAAGAAAAATTTTCTTCTAAATAAACATTCCAATGTATTTTAAGCTATAATAAATTTTAAAGTAAATTAATAAAAATTGTAATTTTAAATGATATAATAAATATGGATTTTGTAATTTATAGGCCGGTCGATGTATCGACCCGATTTTTGGCCAGCATTACGGCATTAAGAAATTAAACCATGTGACAAATAACGTGACAAATAGGATTTCAAGCATCGAAAAAATTGTTCTCAGGATACTTGCTAATTTTTGAAAAGTGAAGTGTGACATAATTTGACCAATAAGGTGTCGATGCATCGGCCGGTCGATAAATTACTTTTTTCATAAATATACCTTATTTAAATATTCAATTGATATTTCATGGGATCCATTTAATCTTTTCAAAGCGACTTTAATTGGTTTAGGATCTAATTTTTTCCAATTTCCATATTCAAAAATATAATTTGCTTTACCATCTACCCATGTCGCAGAATACACTTTGGAAAATCCACCTTCGCCAATTTGTTTTATATTTGTAAATCTATCAAATGGTACCCATTCAAGCCATGTTCCATGTTTTCTTGAGTACATTGTATCTTTGATGAATTTATCAACGTCAGGATTTTCGCTCGTCCATCCTTCAATTATCTTATATGGGTCACACTTCTTACACCATAATTTTTCAAAAAAAGGTTGATCACAGTAAGAACAGTTTTTATGATTAGAGTATATATCTGAAACACTTAATTCAGACTTTATTGGAACTTGAGTTTTATTATTTATACTCATTTTTTTATTAGAATTATTTTTACGAGTACAGAGTGAAAAAAAAAAATTAAAAAATCTTTGGATGATCACATTTTGTAACCAAATTCCATCACATGAATTATAAATTGTCGCACGAATTTGATTTTGATCATCGTGATTCGGGGATGAATTTTGTACCCTGTACACACTAAACAACATAAATTTTGTGACACAAATACAGGGCGAGATTTGGCCAGATCTACGCTCGGGTTACTTTAATTATAATGTATTTACAAATTAACACGAACACGAGATAAATTTTGCCGCTCATAGTGAATATTATTATTTTGGAAGGCTTTTATTTTATAAACAAAAATAATTACGCTGCAAATTATTACTATTAATAATGAAATTATTAATAATTCTTCAGACTATACAGTAAGTAGTACTACTGCGACATTTTTGAAAATGTCCTGGTTAAACCATGAATCTCATGCCATATTATTCGATGCAACTTGAGCTACTACATATTTAATTAATCGCTACAAGAAGCTAGGATAATAATTTGAGGTAAG
This sequence comes from Rhizophagus clarus, assembly GCA_015698045.1. Lineage (NCBI taxonomy): Eukaryota > Fungi > Glomeromycota > Glomeromycetes > Glomerales > Glomeraceae > Rhizophagus > Rhizophagus clarus. The sequence continues at coordinate 1,282,405 of BLAL01000004.1, forward strand.
CGTTCACAATCAGACATATGTAATGACGGTTTAGTTTAATTACTTAATCGTTATACAATATAATAATATGATTATTATTTCAATAATTAATAATAAAACGTAATTGTATTGCAGGTAAATAAGAGTAAGAAATAAAGAATTAAATGATTTCGGTTAAACATTTTCTTAATTTTGGTTTGTCTTTTGAAACACAAATTCTTGCCTTAATAAACCAAAAATTCTGGTAACTTCCGATTGAATACTATTTCAGTTCGGATTTATATAAAAATTGATGCAAATACAGTCAAACCTCTATATACCGACACAACTGATTTTGGAAAAAAATATCGGTAAATCAAAATACCGAAAATTTTTTATACTGATATTAATAATAATAGGGATATAGATTAGTGTCAATATATATTACTTATTAATAACTAACTCAAGCAAACTACGTTAAAAATTTTTTAATATAGCTTTATATCATATACATTATATTAAATAATATGCATGTTGTCACTGTAATATAATAAATATATGATATGTAATTTAACTGTTAATGCTTGATGCCTTAACTTCTGTAATATATTCTGACATAGATATGAGCGAGTTAAAACACACGCGTTAAAACAAAGTTAGTACAGTAAATCTTGGAATATCAGTATACTACTATATATCACTTACTAATGGACAAAGAAATTGCATCGGCATATATTAGTTATATCGTGAAACAATATGTAATATCGGTATAATGAGGTTTTATTTATTAGTTGTGAAACGCGACAAAGGAAATTTCCGTCATCGACACGTGTCAATTATCGGTATATAAACTATCAATATATCTGTATGAATAACGACAATTAACTCTCATGCCCCGTTGCCCTGGATTGATTATTACGATTTTTCGTTTCTATTCCTGTCAAAAATAATTCTTCTCAAACGTTCGTGTCCGCGTTCAAATTTAAAATTGTTTTTTGGCACTAATGGCCATTGATTGTCCAGTACTACTAATTAACCTATGTTACATCTTGCTATGAAATTACTATTATACTTAGACTTCTTACGGTTTTTTATACTCACATATCCTTTATTCTTTGAAAAAAATATGTTTGATATATATTCATATTATTAATACTTAAATTATACTTATTATTACAATTTTAAATATAACTTAGGCATACTTTAAAAAAATTTTAAGTATGTTTTAAGAACATTGTAAGTAAGTTCTAAAAAATTTAAGTACTTTGTAAGTACATATTTTTATAAGGCGATATTATTTTTTGCTTTTCCTCCTATCCTTTTCTTCACTTTTGGATTCAATTTGACTTTTGAGACCTACTGTTTGGCTTAACATTTTTCCAGTAAACAAGATGCGAACTGGTAAAAAAATTTTTATTTTTGTTCAACAGATGGTAAAACACAAAGTATAATGCTATGTTTAATAAACTTACATCAGGAAATTTTTAGGCAGATCGGACCATGTGGATTAGTTTGGAAAATTGTAGAATTCCACATATTCCTATAGCCCTACATGGATCCATATATATTACTTTCGATCTATGCTGACAATACCACACGTTTCGTCACAGGGTATCTGAAAAATACTGGAATTATTTGGAATTCCACAATTTTCCACAGTATATGAGGACTCCAAATATATATACAGAGGTCAGATCCAGCCAAAAAAAATTTACTAATGGCTGTACGCAGCCAGAATTACGATAATTTCAGCCAGTTTCTAATATCAGTAATATAATTTTGGTCAGACCTATCTATAAAAGGAAAGATCTACACTTTTTGGTTCATTGTACGTGAACCCGGACCTGACCTTTTTATGTATATTTTGGGGTCCTGGTATATGGTGTGGATTTCCATGTGGATTTTAATCGGAAAAAACTTCCTGATGTATTTGCGTAGGTTATGACATATGAAATTGTCGTACAGTTTGTACTATCCAATTTTAGAATGGAGAATTCACGTTTGTTCATATTATTGATTTCAAGATTTTTGGATCGATAGGATTGTCATGAACGATAAAACTAGGGAAACGGTAACCGTTTACGAAGTCTAGAGCAAAGTTTATATTTTTCCTAAATTATATTAACATAATCATATCGGGATATGATATTAAATATTAAATTTGACAAATTATATAGCATATACTGTACAGCATTGTTTTTAATATAACACGAATCAATTTTAATTAGCAAATATATAAATTACATTTATTAAATACATTTATCATTGTAATCACTAAAACAAACGCTTAAATCTAAAAAAATAGAGCAAAAAAGGAAAAGAATGAAACGTTAAAAAATGTTTCTCTAAAATAAATAAATAATAAATACTGATTTCTTACCAAAAATAAATAAATAATAAATACTGATTTCTTACCAAAAATTAAGTAATCTTACGGCCTTACTAAATGTTAGGAAATCTACAAAGAGTACATACTCTTCTGGAAGAATCCTTCATTTATCAACAAATTTTTTTACGTATTTTTATGTAAAAGTTTCCGTTTAGAAGTATTACCAACTCAAGATATCCTACGCATTCTGAATTTTGACATTTCCAATCAATTTCCTTCAAATCCTATTAAAAACAAAATATTTAACATTTGTGTTAAAAAAAAGTTCGTGATGAAAATTTATCGGTATTCCAAGAAACAATAAAAAGAAACATCAAATACCGTTTTTATTAAAAAAAATTGGCTAGTTTTGATGAACTCATCGATTCTAGACTCAAAATGCTTCAAATCAATAGTAAGTTTCATGAAGAACGCATTTATGTAGTATTTTCTAAAAAAAACTTACAAAAAAAATAAAAAAAAAGTTTGAAAATAGTCCAAATAAAAAATTAACTAAAAATTTTACAAATTTCAAACTTGCCACATCCAATATTCCAGATAAAATCTTAAACCCTACAAAAAAAACAAGGAAGCATTAGAAAAATGTTTCTTTCTGATAATTCTAATAAAATAAAATAAAAATTGTTTCATAACGGGAAACTTAACCCATTCCCCGAAAGACTGAAACCTGTAGAAAATAAATAATGAAATGCTAGTAAACGTTTCACTAAGTAATAATTATTAATACCCTTATTTTTACTAAATCCTCCTAAAGAGATTTGAGGAAACGGTTGTCTAAAAAATGGAAAGAAAAATAATGAAACATTAATGATCATTTTGATCATTTTGTTAAAAAAAAATGTTTTTTTTTTAAGAAGCTGATAACTCCCAGTATCTAATAACTGAAAATAAAGAAACGTTAACCGTTAATACATCAGGAAGTTTTTACCAGTTAAAATCTACTGAGAATTCTATGTGGAACCATCATGGAAAATCCAAATGGAACCAATATTTTCCAAATACACTGTGACGGAACACGTGGAGTGGATCAAGATCGTTCCACTTAGTTTTTTTCGTCAGAAAATCATAGAAAAATTATGAAGAAATTGTATAAAATGCTACATTGTTTCATATAGTATATCTGCATGGCATTTATTATTCTTCAAATTTACAATAAAATACGATGTAATGAATAATTAAAACCACTATATATTAAACTTTAACTAATCTACTGATACACATTATAATATTTTTCAGATATAAAAGTTCGCTCTAATTATCCTATTAAACACTTTTCATTACATTTAAAACGTTTCTCAAATTACTGTATATCCATCTTACCGAGGCTTAAAAAAAAAAAATAGAAGTTTCAAGGTTAAATTTCAAAACCACCAGTTATTCTAATCAAAGTTTCAGATTGAAACTTTGAAACCTAACCGTGTAACCAGTATCCAATATAAAACAGAACCTGAAAGGTACCTACAAGAGAACAAAAGAAAACTTTTCTTATGAAAAGAGAAAAAATTTAAAAGAAAAATTATTTCATGTACCAATTTACGCAAAACTTACTGTTTCATTTTGAAGTTCCAAACTGAAACATTTAAATCTGCAAAAAAAAGAAATATATTAACATTTCTTAAAAAAAATAAAATAACTTAAGTTTCATAACGTGAAGCCCACCATTTTTGAAGTTTGCAAACCGGAATATTTATTTTTCCATAATTTTACATGTATCCGAAGACTGAGATGAAGATGAAATCTAAAAAACTGAGATTAGAACCAAAGACAAAAAAAAGGAATAAATAATTAAAAATTTTAAAATCTACTAAGAAAGAGTTTACTCTCGCTCAATTCCTACATGTTTATACTCGAATAATCAAGCCTTTCTACAAAAATGAAAAAATCAAACCGTTAGAAACAGTTTGTTAAAAAAAAATAAAAAAAAGAAAACTAAGATAACCTAAACCTACCAAAGCTTTCACCTATCCAAAGACTCAGTGTCTAAGATATTTCATTAAAAGAATGTTTTACAAGATTTTGCATCCAAAGAGCTGAGGAACAAAACCGTCTAAAAAAAAAGAAAAAAGAAACAATAATTGGATGAAAGAAATTAATAAATAATTCAAGGATATTTCCCCTCAATAAAATTATATCCGAAGGAGTTGAAGAATTGGCTATCTATAATTTAAACAAATGAATGTTTAACCATTGATTCATTAAAAAAAAAGATTTTTTCAAAAAAAAAAAGTGTTTCATTAAAAAAGATATTAAAACCCACCACTTCAGACCCATCAAAAGCTAAGTTTCGAGTTCCAATGCTCTGGACTATCTAAAAAAGGAAGAAGTGAAACATTAGAAACATTTCACTAAAAGAATTAATTGGGAGTCATATTAATAAAATCCCCACCAAGCTTCTGATGCGTTGTCCAAAAAATAAATAGTTCAACATATTTGTGACATCTTCCACTCCATAATGACCGTGAGCCAATTTATTTTCTGTACTGTTTTTTGAAGGGCGTCAATTGTTTTGTCCATGTTTAAGTACCGCTGTCTACAAAAAGAAAAATGAGATATTAGAAATGTTTCGTTAGAATAATTATTTATTTAATGAAAATTCCACCAAATTTTCCATGTATACATACCCCAAAAAATAAGCGTCTAAAAAAAAATAAACGAACCCTTAGCAACAGTTTGTTATAATAAATTAAAAAGAGGACATGTTCAAAATCTGAAATTCACGTTTCGAAAAGTTGTCTAAATAGGAATCTGAGAAAGACGGTAAGGACTAGAAAGGAAAAGAAGAGGAAATGAAAGATAGGAAAGAAAAGAGAAATGAGAAAAAAAGTTTAAAAAAAAAAGCTTAAGCTTTAGGTCAAATTGCAGATCATTATACTTTGTAACTCCATTATTATGTCGTACTGGGTTGATATTATTATTTTTATTTTTAGTTTTCATATTAAAGTATGGTTCATTATTAGAAAAAAAAAAGGAAATCAAGGAGTTTAAAGTAGCTTATTTATTTATTTATTTAACTGAAGCAAGTTGTGGCATATGTTTACAGGTCGAAGACAGAAAAGAAATTACTATCTAAACTTAGTAAGGAATTAGAGGCACAACCCAAGACAGGACTGGTTACCTGAACCCAGGCCAACCCGCCGTTAATGGTATATCGACCCCGGGAGTCGCAAAGTTAATTTTACAACTAACTTTGTAGCTAACGGTGAGGATAAAAACAAATAAAGGTATGCGGTTAGTAAAAAAAGGACTACATTAGGATAGAAGGCTATATAAAAGGGGGTAATCTACAAACACTACACCACTAAGAAAATGACTAATAAACTAAAAAAAAAGAAACTTTAATCTACTTCAATCAATTTAAAAGTGCTAACACCAGCTTCAGGATGTCCGCTTTGTCCAGAGTGGCGTTAGTTGTCTTCTGCTTCTTGTTCTTGGACGGAGGGTTGCGCTTCACTGAACGTGACGAACCTGGCTTTGACGAAGACTTGGGCAAACCTTGGGCTCCACTATCCTTCTTGGAGCGTTTTTGAGATGACCGTGCCGAATTCTTTCCAGAATTCTTCTTAGGAGGGCGACCGCTTGTTCGATACCATTTGAACTCGGTTCTTTCATAGACAAAGGGGGATTCTAACGCCGTCTTTAAATCCTCATAGTTTTCGAAATATCCCAACAATGTCACGCGATCGGTACCTTGCTTGAGGAATTTATAGGCCTTAAGGCCTTGATCCTTAAAAAAAGAATCTCGTTTGTCGTAATCCTGGGTAAGTAGAGGGTCTGCGGTTACAGACACTGAGTTTAAAGTAGCTTAAATTATGATTTAAATATATTTAGTATATCGTGATGATCATGTGATTAAAAATAATATGATTATCAAAGTTTCACACATACAAGTACTGTACGTAAATTTTTAATACAACTTTTTAAAAAAATGTTAATACAAAATAATAGAACTATTTGTTTATTACAGATTCAGTTACAGTAATCATATAAAATCAAAAATTCATTTACTGAAAATATTTGAATCCCAACCATTTGATCCCAACCATTTAAAGAGAGAAACGGATACAAGAAAATTATATATTCATTTACCAATTCTTTTGAATTTTGATATTATAGTTTTGGCCATGGTGATGATAATAGTAAAGTAAAAAGTCATTTTTATTACTTATAATAATATATTATATTAGTATAACTGAATTTATAATATAAAATTAATGTTAGCTTTTCACTGCTGATGATATTTGTCAATTATTTAATAAATAGTCAAAATTCAATTCGTATTTCAGTTTGTAAGCTTCTTTTTTTAATAAGTGGTTAAATTAGTAATAGTAACACTTTATTAAAAAAAAGGTAAAGAATAAACACTTTATACATAGTGCTATTATCTTCGGTAATGATATATTACATTCTCTTTAAAATTTTACTCAACTCGGGAGTTCCACAGATAAATTCTACATATTTCGTAAATGAAATCCACATATTTCATTAAAGAATTCCACAAATTTCCAATGAGCTTTTACACTAAACGGAAATCTACACAATTCTCGAATAAAATACATAGATATATGTGGAAACATGTCCACATGATCCGATGCATAAAATTCCACAGGTTTCCAAACTAATATATGTGGAATTATGTGGACCGATCTACCTAAAAATTTCCTGATGTAGCCGCAGCTCATTGCCTCGCATTAAGATTAATAAATTCAGAATGTTTATATGGGCGTTGTCACTTACTCATTTTTTGTCATTATTAGTATCTAGCTAAATATATCCGTTGTGTATTAATTGTAATGGTCTGTTATTTACTATATTAAATAGTTCCGTAGCTTTACAAAAACCACGAAATAATCGAGAATTTTATTAAACAATTAAAATTATTAAGAAAAATCATAACAAAAAAGCTAAGAGAAAGTTTTGAAAAAACGTTTATATTTATACTAGAAAATCATTCATTCGGCATAAATTACAAAATAACTATTTATTATTTAGCAAATAATTATCTTAATTATTATATATTTTAACAGCTATTAGAAAAAAAAGTTACAAATAAGGAAGAAAATAAGGAATTTTATTGCTTTCAGTTCATAATTAAAAAAAAAATTTTTCTTTTACCAAATAAACCATATATAATTACGAAAAAAAAAATTTTCTTAATACACGTTTATCCACTATCTTTACCTTACTTGAAGAGACCATTTCACAAAAATCTAAATTTAAAGATATAACTGAAAATCAATTATATTATCTCGATGCATCATATTAATATAAATATACTAACATTACCTTTTAAAATCTAAGTCAGCTAATTGGGAATCTTGGCATGATACTAAAACAAAACAAATCAATTAAAATTATTACAAATATATTAATAAATTTTAGATCAACATACCTTCGTTAGTTTTGTCTTCTTGAAGATACGAACTAATAACAGAGGAATTAACAGGTTTTAATAGGTTACTAAATGTAAGTTCTCGGCTTGTATAAATTGCATCAGGATCTTTTTCATAAGATGTTACAATATTTGATATTTTTTTATCAGCCATTTCAAATATGGCTTTAATTTCTTTTCCTTTATATCCAAAATTTTCCTCTTCTTGCATCGATTCAGAGTTAACAGAATTATACCAAAATTTTATTATATTTAATAATTCATTTGCTGATGGCCTCTCAATTGGATTAGCATTTGTACATCTATAAGCTAATTTCTTATAAATTTCAGGCGTTCCTTTTCCAAATTCAGGTCTGAGTCCATTACATATAGCTAATGCTAAGTTTAAATTATGTTTTCTATTATAAAATGGCGGTTTTCCAAATGACAATTCGATCATGATTATACCAAAACTATAAATATCAGATGATGATGTGTATGGCTCTCTATTTAAAACTTCTGGGGCAATATATGGCAGTACACCATATATTTTATTATCTGATTTTTGTTCATTTGCAGGTCCAGATAATCCAAAATCTGAAATATATAATGTAAAGTCTTTTCGTAATATATTTCCACTATGTAGATCTTTATGAAGATATCCTAATTTATGCATATTTTTAAGATCAATTGCTAAATGCAGTAACCACTCGATTTTGGTCTTCCATGAAGTATTGATAAATTTACATAAAAGATTATTTCTCAAATTTCCTTCATTTGCAAAATCCATAATTATTATAAATTCCTTAGTCCCTAGATCCTTAGTCAATCCATAAAATGTTAAATAAGATTTATCATTTAAATAGAAGTTCCAATATATTTTAAGCTATCATATAAAGAATAATATGGATTAAAATTTTTTAGTTGCGATTAAAAATTAAATGATAATGATGAATAAAAATATAGTACACAACATACCTCATTCAGATATTTATTTGATATAATATGTGATCTACCTAACTTTTTCAAAGCAACTTTTATGGGTTTTGGTTTTAATTTTTTCCAGCTCCCATCATTTAGTTTTTCATATTCTGATTTACCATCTATCCATGTTGCAGAATATACTTTTGCAAACCCACCTTCTCCAACTTTTTCTATATTTGTAAATCTATTAAATGGAATCCACTCAAGGAATTTATGATCTAATCTTTGTCCTGCATTATAAATCGAATCTTTAATAAATTTATCAACATTTAAATTTCCGCTAGTCCATCCTTCTATCATACAGTATGGATCACATTCCTTACACCATAATTTTTCAATAAATGGTTTATTGCAATAAGTACATATCTTATTATTAAAGTGATCATTTTCTAGTATGAATCAAAATAATAAACATTAGTGCTGGTAGTATTTTAATTAAAATTAAATATAAAATAGAATACCTTTATTTTTTGTTTCTTCAAGATATGAAATAATAATAGATGAATTAACGGGTTTTGGCAAATTATTAAACATAAATACTTGGCAAGTATAATTAGCCTCTGAATTCTTTTCATATGAAGTTGAAATGTTTGGTATTTTATTATTAGCATCATCGAATATAAGTTTGATTTCTTTTTCTATATACCCTAGAATTTTACCACCACTATTAAGAATAATATTCCAAAAATTTATAATTTGATATAATTCATCAGCTGTTGGCCTTTCATATGAATTAGCATTCATACATTTATAAGCTAATTTTTTATAAATTTCAGGAGTTCCTTCTCCAAATTCTGGTCTAAGTCCATTACATATACCTGATGCTAAACTTGAATTGAAATTTTTATTATAAAATGGCGGCTTTCCAGATGATAATTCTACCATAATTATTCCAAAACTATAAATGTCAGAAGATAATGTATGTCGTTCACCATTTAAAACTTCTGGAGCAATATATGGTAATATACCATAAATTTTATACTCTGATTTTTGCTCATTTGCCAGCTCAAAGAATTTAAAATAAGAATAATTATCATTTTGCAATATATTTCCATTATGAAGATCTTTATAAAAATATTTTAATTTATGTAAGTATCTAAGAATAAATGCTACATCCCGTAATAAACAAATTTTATCTTCCCATAAAATGTTCTTAAAATCATTTGTAAGAATACTATTTCTCAAACTTTTCGCATTTGTGAATTTTACTACCATCATAATTTCTTCAGTTTTTGATTTTTTAGTTATTCCATAAAACTTTAATGTATCATCCATTTTATATAAATTCCAATAAAATTTGAGCTATAATTATAAAAGTGTTATAAAAATAATAAAAAATAAAAAATACATATAAATCTAATGTAAACATACTGTACCTTGTTTAAACATTCGGTTATATTCTGTGATTCATTTAAACTTTTCAAAATAACTTTCATAGATTTAGCCTTCGATTTTCTCCAACTTCCATTAATAAGCTTAAATTCTGATTTACCATCTGTCCATATTGCAGAATACACTTTGGAAACTCCTTCCTCTTCAATTTGTTCTATATTTATAAACCTATCAAATGGTATCCATTCAAGAAAATAATAATTGTAATTTCTTGCATTATACATTGTATCTTTTATAAACTTATCAATATCAGAAATTTCGCTAGTCCATCCCTCAATTATATAATGAGGATCACATTCATTACACCATAATTCTTCAATAATTGATTTATTACAATAAGAACAAACTTCATATTCGTTTAATATATCTTGAATAAAAAGAAAACCGAATTAGCATTTATCCTAACTGTAAAATTTAGCATAAACTTCCTATCCTAGAGTACGATACCTTCATTATTATTCACATTTACTTCAATAGGATTTGATAAATTGTTAAATGAAAATGATTGGCTAATATATATAGCATCAGGATTCTTTTTATATAAAGTTGAAATATTTTTTATTTCTTTACCAGTTTCTTTAAATATACTAGTTTCGACTTCCTTTCCGTTATAACCAAACATTTCACCACTAATAGAATGATCCCAAAATATTAATATTTTACGTAATTCATCTGTTTTTGGTCTTTGTTTTGGATTAGAATTCATACATCTATAAGCTAATTCCTTGTAAAATTCAGGAGTTCCTTTTCCAAATTTTGGTCTAAGTCCATTACATATATCTCCTACCAAATCCAAATCATATTTTCTATCATGAAAAGGTGGTGTTCCAGATGATAATTCAGCCATAATTATACCAAAACTATAAATGTCGGAAGATGGAGTATATAGGTTTCCATTTAAAACTTCAGGAGCAATATAAGGTAGTACACCATATAATTTATTATCAAATTTTTGTTTATTTGCCGGTCCGGTTAATCCGAAATCTGAAATATAAGTATTATACCACCCATAATCATAATTGACTAAAATATTTCCGCTATGAAGATTTTTATGAAAATATCCTAATTTGTGTAAGTTATTAAGTCCTAAAATTAAATGGCCTAAAATTCTGATTTTATTATCCCATAAAATGTTGTCAAATTCATTTAAATAAAAACTTCTCAAACTTCCTTTATTTGTCAATTCAATTATCATCATAAACTCTTTAGTTATTGGATCTTTAGTCATTCCATAAAATCTCAAAGAAAAATTTTCTTCTAAATAAACATTCCAATGTATCTTAAGCTATAAAAAATTTAAAGTAAATTAATGAAAATTGTAATTTTAAAATTTTAAATGATAAAAAATGTATGTAATGAAATATACCTCATTTAAATATTCAATTGATATTTCATGGGATCCATTTAATCTTTTCAAAGCAACTTTAATTGGTTTAGGATTTAATTTTTTCCAATTTCCATATTCAAAAATATAATTTGCTTTACCATTTATCCATGTCGCAGAATATACTTTGGAAAATCCACCTTCACCAATTTGTTTTATATCTGTAAATCTATCAAATGGTACCCATTCAAGCCATGTTCCATATTTTCTTGAGTACATCGTATCTTTGATGAATTTATCAACGTCAGGATTTTCGCTCGTCCATCCTTCAATTATTTTATATGGGTCACATTTTTTACACCATAATTCTTCAAAAAAAGGCTGACCACAATAAGAACAGATTTTATGGTTAGAGTCTATATCTGAAATACTTAATTCAGACTCCATTGGAACTTGAGTTTTATTATCTATACTTATTACTTTTATCAATAGATTTATTTCTGTGAGAACGGAGTGAAAAAAGGATATTGTTCTTCATTATAAACACTTTGGTGAATTGTTGCACACGATTTGATTTGATCATCATTTATTCAATGTACTTTGTATTCGTAACTAATGTTGTATGAGGCGCGCTTCATAATTTGTAACACAAATACGGGTCCGGCATTTGGCTGGTATCATCCAGACCTATGCTCGTGTTACTTTAATTTTATACGCTGGCCACGAACTGAAATTAACACGAGATAAATTTTGCCGCTCGAGGTTCTCTCATAATGAATATTGTATTCGCGACATTTTTGAAAATGTTCTGTGCTAGTAATTTTGGTTAAACCATAAATCCACTGCCCGGATATTGTTTAATGCAACTTGAGATATTGCATATTTAATTAAACCGTTATACCGTAATAGGCAAGGGCGGAATTTTGACAAATAATAATGTCGAGGTAAGTGTTGATGACTTTATTTAATTGTTTTTATTTACTTGCAATTTAATTATATTTGAAATACTAATATTAATGCAACTTATAACGATTAAAAAATAAAGAATTAAACGGTTTTGATTAGACATTTTCTTAATTTTTGGTTTTCTTTTTAAAACACAAATCTTCAAAAATATTGTTAATTCTTGCCTTAATAATTAAAAATAAAACTACGAAATATTATAATATATTATTTCTGGCCATCAAGTTTCTGGCGCCCAGAAAACATATTATTACACGAGCATCCTCTATTGTTATAAATATTAACAAAATCTATATCATCATCTTCTATCCATCAGAAAGTCATGTAGTACGATTGAGAATGAATGTATAGTGCGGTTAAATGATCTGCGTATGTATGGTTTTAAAGTAGAACAACGTACGATACATACTAGATTGTTATATGTAAAAAAAAAATAGTATTTTACTAGCGGCTGCCTGTTGCTTCGCACCAGGATCAATAAGTTGATTTAAATAATATTATGATATATATTGAAAAGAAAATCCTAATGAATAAATCATCGTCACAATTTATTATTTCAAAATTTGATTGCTAACTTACTTATTTCTTTATTTGCCTTAGATTTCTCCATACTCGTTTTTAAACTATTGTAGTTCCTGAACTAAGGTTGTAGAAAACTAAGAATTAACTTGAGGGGTATCAGTCAGACAAGTCCCGGCTGAACAATCATCAAAACATTTGCCAGGTATACTTTTTTTTGGTTATGATCTACTAGAAAACTTTGCTTGCGAATTTATATCTTAGATTCATAGATTTAAGAGTAAGAATAATGAATCCAAATCTTAAAATCTAAGATAGATTATATCGCCCACCCTCCCTCCTAACGAACAGACGGCTATTGTATAAAAAAAAAAATTGTGCATGTTACAGTACACAAAAAAAAGAATATAAACAAACATTGAACATCAAATGATCATCCTTATATAGACATATTCTACAAATATTTCGTAATTACAGATAATCTTTTTTTTTTTCTACACTTATAAATATGAACTAGGAAACGGAAATCGTTTTTAAGTCCGAAGTAAATCACAGAATCCGTCACCTAAAGAACATAGGTTCAGTTCCTGGGATGAGCGGAATAATTGGGAATTATCCGGACATCCGGACACGACGTCATCAAGCGTAGAAGTATATATAGTCCTTCGTTATACTTCGGATTAAACAAACCTGTTATCGAAAAAAAAAAAATATTTAAAAAGTATTCTGTTTTATGTTATTGTACACCTTATAGATATATCATATTTTGCGGGAAAGGAATGATTTTTCTGATAATCCTTTTTATGTGCATAAATTGTCGGAGTATCTACTATAAGTTTGATTATAAAATAGGAGAAGCCTCATAGTAAAAATGATTAGTACAGATTTTTTTGTATGCAAGCTATTTTGAATACTTTCCTGATCTGACATCCCGAAATAGATGATATAAAAAATATTAATAAATTAAATTTTTACACTGATAATGTGATCAAATTCGTTGAGAAATTTTCAAATTCGCGATTGTAATTTTATAAAGATACCTCTAAAGAATTAAATTTTGTTGGCAAAAATTACAAATAATTGATGGAACATGAGAAATTAAAATTTTCATGACAGCAATTTTAATTATAAATTTATTAATAAACTGGGAATTTCGGAATTTGTTACAGAAAATTTGTCCTAATTAGTCATTTTTATTAATGAGCGGCTCCTATGTTTGTGATTAAACTTATTGTAGACACCCTAACATACTGTAAATAGGACAACCACCGCTTAATGCTGCGCAGATAGACAGGTGATAATCATGCCGGTGAAGCTTAACAAATTAGTCTGGTATAAAATATAGGGCAATCTATATTAAAATATAGATCTAATCTATATTAAAATATAGATCTAATCTATATTAAAATATAGATCTAATCTATATTAAAATATAGATCTAATCTAGTATAAAATATAGTATAAAATAGATAAATCTATATTTTATAACAGATTTATCATATTTTATACTAGATTTTCCCATATTTTATACTAGATTTTTCTATATTTTAATATAGATAAATCTAGTATTTAATACTAGACTTTTGATCAGAACGGCGGGTCATAGATCCGGGATAAATATAGATCAAATCCGGGATGAAATATTGGATCAGATCCAGTGTGAAATATGGATAAATCCAGGGTGAAATGGATAAATCCATATTTTATCCTGGATAAAATCCGGGATCTGATTCAGGGTTTAATCCCGGACTTTTGATCAGAATGGCGCTTCATACATAGTACATATATAGTATGCAATAAAAACCTTGAAAATAGTTAAACCAAATATAGCTGCTATACTAACCTAAAACTGAAATACTTGGTTAGTATGATCAGCACAAATAACAGAAAAAATTGATCTATTTTTAAATGAAGTTAAGCAATATGCCAAAAGCTTTTCAGCATTCTTTTCTTTATGCTAAACTAAATTATTTAATTAGTTTTTTTTAATTCAATACTAGCAGCCCATTGCCTCATATTAAGATTAAATAAGTTCAGAGTGTTTATATTGACGTTGTTACTTACTCATTTTTTGTCATTATTAGTATTTAGCTAAATATATCCGTTGTGCAATTGTAATAGTCTTTCTATTTACTATATTAAATAGTTCTGTAGCTTTAGCAAAACCACTAAATAACCGACAACTTTATTAAGCAATTAAAATTATTAAGAAAAATCTTAATAAGAAAGCTAAGAGAAAGCTTTGGAAAAAGTTTATATTTATAATAGAAAATAATTCATTCGGTACAAATTACAAAATAACTATTTATTATTTAGCAAATAATTATTTCAATTACTGTATATTTTAACAGCTATTAGAAAAAAAAAGTTACAAATAAGAAAGAAAATAAGAAATTTTATTGCTTTTATAAATAAAAAAAAGATTTTTTTCCTTTATCAAATAAATCTTATATAATTACAAAAAAAAAAACTTTTCTTAATACACGTTATATCCACTATCTTTAAGAGACCATTTCACAAAAATCTAAATTTTAAAGATATAACTGAAAGTCAATTATATTATCTCGATGATATTAATATAAACTATATTACCTTTTAAAATCTAAGTCTGCTAATTGGGAATCTTGGCATGCCACTAAAACAAAACAATCAATTAATTATTACAAATATAATAACAAATTTTCAATCAATCAATATACCTTCGTTAGTCTCATCTTGAAGATACGAACTAATAATAGAGGAATTAACAGGTTTTGATAGGTTACTAAATGTAAGTTCTCGGCTTGTATAAAATGCATCAGGATCTTTTTCATAAGAGGTTAAAATATTTGGTATTTCTTTATCAGCTGCTTCAAATATAGCTTTAACTTCTTTTCCTTTATATCCAAAATTTTCCTCTTCTTGCATCGATTCAGAGTTAATAGAATCGTACCAAAATTCTATTATACTGAATAATTCATTTGCTGATGGCCTCTCAATTGGATTAGCATTTGTACATCTATAAGCTAATTTCTTATAAATTTCAGGCGTTCCTTTTCCAAATTCAGGTCTGAGTCCATTACATATAGCTAATGCTAAGTTTAAATTATGTTTTCTATTATAAAACGGAGGCTTTCCAAATGACAATTCGATCATAATTATACCAAGGCTATAAATATCAGATGATGTTGTATATGGCTCTCTGTTTAAAACTTCTGGAGCAATATATGGTAATACACCATATATTTTATTATCTGATTTTTGTTCATTTGCTGGTCCAGATAATCCAAAGTCCGAAACGTAATAATAATAATAATCATTTAGCAAAATATTTCCACTATGTAAATCTTTATGAAGATATCCAAATTCATGTATATTTTTAAGATCAACAATCAAATCATATAACAGTTTAATTTTGTGTATCCAGAACATAATATTTAATGCGCGTAAAAGAAAGTTTCTCAAATTTCCGTTACTTGCAAATTCTAAAATCATTACAAATTCATTGGTCTTCGGATCTCTAGTCATTCCATAAAAAACTAAATAATTGTTGTTCAAATAAATATCCCAATGTATTTTAAGCTGTTATTTAATATAAGAATTAAATAAAATTAATTGATATATTAAATATATGAGAAAGAGTATGTACTATGTAAATACCTCATTTAAGTATTTGACAGATATATTTTGTGATCCATTCAATTTTTTCAAAGCAACTTTTATAGATTTAGTTTCTAATTTTTTCCAGCTTCCATCACCTCGTCTTTCGTATTTTGATTTACCATCTATCCACGTTGCAGAATATACTTTGGAAAATCCTCCTTCACCAATTTGCTCTATATTTATAAACCTATCAAATGGTACCCATTCAAGAAATTTAATATTAGGTCCTTTTCTTGCATTATAAATCGAATCTTTAATAAATTTATCAATATTTAAGTTTCCACTAGTCCATCCTTCTATAATACAATATGGATCACATTCTCTGCACCATAATATCATTTCAATAAACGGCTTATTACAATAAGAACATATCTTATTCTTAAAGTGATCATTTTCTAGTATAATCAAAATAATAAATATTAGTGCTGGTAGTATTTTAATTAAAATCAAACATAAAATTGAATACCTTTATTTTTTGTTTCTTCAAAATATGAAATAATAATAGATGAATTAACGGATTTTGGCAAATTATTAAACATAAATACTTGGCAAGTATAATTAGCCTCTGAATTCTTTTCATATGAAGTTGAAATGTTTGGTATTTCATTATTAGCATCATCAAACGTAACTTTGATTTCTTTCCCTATATACCCTAAAACTTTGCCATTAAGAATATCATTCCAAAAATTTAAAATTTGATATAATTCATCAGCTGTTGGTCTTTCATATGAATTAGCATTCATACATTTATAAGCTAACTTCTTATAGATTTCAGGAGTTCCTTTTCCAAATTCTGGTCTAAGTCCATTACATATATCTGATGCTAAACTTGAATTGAAATTTTTATCGTAAAATGGCGGCTTTCCAGATGATAGTTCTGTCATAATTATTCCAAAACTATAAATATCAGAAGAAAGAGTATATGGTTTTCTATTCAAAATTTCTGGGGAAATATACGGTAAAATACCATATATTTTATCATCTGATTTTTGTTCATTTGCTAGCTCAAACAATTCAAAATAAGAATAATTATCATTTTGCAATATATTTCCATTACGAAGATCTCTATAAAAATATTTTAATTCATGTAAATATCTAAGAATAAATGCTAAATTCCGTAATAAACGAATTTTATCTTCCCATAAAATTTTATTAAAATCATTTGTAAGAATATTTCTCAAACTTTTCACATTTGTGAATTTTACTACTATCATAATTTCTTCGGTTTTTGGTTTTTTAGTTACTCCATAAAACTTTAATGTGTCATCCATTTTACATAAATTCCAATAAAATTTGAGCTATAATTACAAAAGTGTCTTAAAAAATAATAAAAATTGAAAAATACATATAAATCTAATGTAAATATACTGTACCTTATTTAAACATTCGGTTATATTCTGTGATTCATTCAAACATTTCAAAATAACTTTCATAGATTTAGACTCTGATTTTGTCCAACTTCCATTAATGAGCTTAAATTCTGATTTACCGTCTGTCCATATTGCAGAATACACTTTGGAAACTCCTTCCTCTTCAATTTGTTCTATATTTACAAACCTATCAAATGGTATCCATTCAAGAAAATAATAATTATAGTTCCTTGCATTATGCATTGTATCTTTTATAAACTTATCAATTTCAGGAATTTCGCTAGTCCATCCCTCAATTATATAATGAGGATCACATTCATTACACCATAATTCTTCAATAATTGATTTATTACAATAAGAACAAATATTATGTTCATTAAATATATCTTAAATAAAAAGAAAACCGAATTAGTATTTATCTTAACTGTAAAATTTATCATAAACTTCCTATCATAGAATACGATACCTTCATTATTATTCACATTTACTTCAATAGGATTTGATAAATTGTTAAATGAAAATGATTGGCTAATATATATAGCATCAGGATTCTTTTCATGTAAAGTTGAAATATTTTTTATTTCTTTATCAGCTTCTTTAAATATAGATTCGACTTCCTTTCCATTATAACCAAACATTTCACCACTAATAGAATGTTCCCAAAATATTAATATTTTACGTAATTCATCTGCTTTTGGTCTTTGCCTTGGATTAGAATTCATACATCTATAAGCTAATTCCTTGTAAAATTCAGGAGTTCCTTTTCCAAATTCTGGTCTAAGCCCATTACATATATCCGCTGCCAAATCCAAATCAAGATTTCTATCATGAAAAGGTGGTATTCCAGATGATAATTCAGTCATAATTATACCAAAACTATAAATGTCGGAAGAAGGAGTATATAGGTTTCCATTTAAAACTTCAGGAGCAATATAAGGTAGTACACCATATATTTTATTATCTGATTTTTGTTTATTTGCCGGTCCGGTTAATCCGAAATCTGAAATATAAGCATTATACCACCCATAATTATAATAATTATAATAGACTAAAATATTTCCGCTATGAAGATTTTTATGAAAATATCCTAATTTATGTAAGTTATTAAGTCCTAAAATTAAATGACCTAAAATTCTGATTTTATTATCCCATAAAATGTTATTGAATTTATTTAAATAAAAACTTTTCAAACTTCTTTCGTTTGCCAATTCAATAATCATCATAAACTCTTTAGTTATTGGATCTTTAGTCATTCCATAAAATTTCAAAGAAAAATTTTCTTTTAAATAAATATTCCAATGTATTTTAAGCTATAAAAAAAATTTTAATAAATTAATAAAAATTGTAATCTTTAAAATTTTTAAATGATAAAAAATGTATATAATAGAATCTACCTCATTTAAATATTCAATTGATATTTCATGGGATCCATTTAATCTTTTCAAAGCAACTTCAATTGGTTTAGGATCTAATTTTTTCCAATTTCCATATTCAAAAATATAATTTGCTTTGCCGTCTACCCATGTCGCAGAATACACTTTGGAAAATCCACCTTCGCCAATTTGTTCTATATCTGTAAATCTATCAAATGGTACCCATTCAAGCCATGTTCCATATTTTCTTGAGTACATTGTATCTTTGATGAATTTATCAACATCAGGATTTTCGCTCGTCCATCCTTCAATTATTTTATATGGGTCACAATTTTTACACCATAATTCTTCAAAAAAAGGCTGATTACAATAAGAACAGTTTTTATGGTTAGAGTCTATATCTGAGATACTTAATTCAGACTCTATTGGAACTTGAGTTTTATTATCTATACTCATTATTTTATCGATAGATTTATTTCTACGAGAACGAGAGTGGAAAAGGATATTTGTAAATTGTTGCACACAATTTGATTTGATCATCGTGATTCAGGGCTGAATTTTGTACTCTGACACATAACTATATTTTGTAATACAAATGCAGGACAGGCATTTGGCTGGCATCATCCAGATCTACGCTCAGATTACTTTAATTATAATGTAATTTACGTTGGTCACGAAATTGTCACGAGATAAATATTGCATAGACGAAAAAATATACCACAAATTGATGCAAATTATCAATAAAATTTATTAAACTGTAAATAGTATCGTAACATTTTTGAAAATGCCCAGTGCTAATTTTGGTCAAAATACAATAAAACTTATTGCTCATCGGTATCACTCGATGTAACTTAACGTTAAGGTATCGCGTAATATTTTAATTAGACCGTTATAGTAGGTATAGTAGATAAGGGAGTTTGACAAAAAATAATGCCGGGGTAAGCGATAAGTCAAGTTCGTAATCAGACAAGATGTTAGGGACAGTATTATTTAGTCGTTACAAAATGTAATAATATTAATACATCAATAATTAATTGGCTTGAAAGCAAATAAATAAATAAAACATGAACCTTTTTTTTAGACAAGGTCAGTTTCTTTTTAACTTCATCTGAATTAAAGCCAACAAATTTTAAACCTCATTATACTATGAAACTCACTTCGAAATTTGCATTTTCAGGATTCTTATATCTGATATTTCAAAGGATCAGGTATTGAATTTTTTATAATTATACGATAGTATTTAAAACTTACTAGATATGACTACCAAATCTTGTCAATTTATCATTACAATAATAATACTTTTTTTTACAACTTATTATATAGTTAAGAGAGTATAGATATATTTCTTTAATAGAGCACTGATAACATACTTGATAATAAAGGCTTAAAAGTTTTTGTGGTTTAATCAGCCAATTGTTTACGTGCAATAAATAAAAATAATGTCATTCACTCTTTTCCATCGGATAACTATGCAATAAATTTCAACAGTTAGTGCTAAATTTATATTATGTTTCCTACTATGAAATGGTAGTTTTTCTAATAAATCACGTCAAATGGTGATGTACTACATAATAAAAGAACTGTTGAAACTTAGCCATATTATTATTCACATGTTCACAAAAATCCAACGTAAAATGTCAAGAAATTTTTTTTATGAAATGATAGACGTTATGGTGGGCTTGTTGACATGAAATATTAAAATATGTACTTTGTGTACTTCTTAAACTAAAGGTTACGTAAATAAATTTTTTTTTATGTTCTTGTAATATTAAATTTAAAAAATAATAAGGAGGTGACTTTTTTATTAAAATTTATTGTCACATGTATTTTGCTGTCGTTATATTTTTAAAATTGTATGTTATTTCCATTATGTACATTTAAAAAAATGACGTATTTAGTTTTTATATAAATACACTTGTATTTTAAAAAATCGTTAAAATGATAATGCAAAGAATTTTTGATAAAATCTAAATTTGTATATTGAGCTAACCATTCGCTAAATGAAAATGATATTATCGGTTAACATATTTTCATTAAACAACGTATCAATAACAATCAGTTGTTTTACACAATAAAATAAATAAAATTTCCATAGTTAGCTTCATGATCGAGATCAGTATTTTAAAAATTTTATTTTAAAATCTCTCATCTATTAAGGAAAAATGAAAAAAAATATACAAATATACAGTAAATAATTAAGTTAAAGTGGATATATAAATACTGTAAACTGGTAAAACATCTAGAACATGTTTAACCTTTTGCGTTCAGATAATTCAGTTCTATTTTAATTTATTCTTTAAAATAGTAATCTCATAGTAAGCATTTTTACCGTTAACTGAAGAGAGAGAACTATATGTATACTTTGTATCCGAAAAATTCATTCAATACGTGTTACTCCCAATATACGGATTATTCCAATAGAAGCCTAATATTGTCGGAGGTTTCCCATTTCCGATCATGTAATACAGTCGCACCTCCATAAGTGCACCCTCCATAAGTGCATTACCTCTCTATATGCACACCATGGCTTGGTCCCAAGCTAGGGACTTAGTGCTAAGTGCACACCCTCCATATTCTACACGTGCAAGCAATTCCGAATCCCGGGTATATTGGACCACCCTCCATAAATGCACTCACGTGATAATTGCACAATCATCGATAGTAATAAAATACATAATAATCTAATAAAACTTTTTCAATAATAAATTATTTAATTATTTACATATAGTTAGTGACCCTGGGGAATTATGATCACATCGTGTGAACATTTATTTGATCAATTGTCCCAAATTAGCATAGTCAGGGAAGATTTTTTTATTAACGAGGAAATAATGCATGTTAATATATAAATAAACCCCAAAGTATTCTGTCATGTATCTAAATTAAGGAAAAAGGATGATGATTTCATCATTATTTAATAACGTTGAGATCAGTAATTTTGTCCCTAAACATGTCTCTTAAAAGGATAACTCTTACTGAAACTCAAAAGCGAGAACTTAGTGTTTATGCTCTTAATAACAAAAGGACCTGAGCTCAGTATGTTGACTGGATTGAAGAAAAGTGGCACGTTAGAGTTAACAAAAGCACCATTACTCATATCCTACAAACATCAGAGAAATGACTCAGTTCTGAAACTACAAGTCCAAATGCAAAACGGCATAAGTCAGTTACGTATCCCAAGCTTGAACTTGCGCTCAAGAAATTTGTCTTAACCTACCAGCATCGAACGGTTTTAAGCAATGCACTACTTGTCGAAAAAGCAAAAATGATTGCTGATGGATTAGATATTCCCTAAGATGCATTACAATTTTCCTCGGGATGGCTTCATAAATTTAAGGACCGCAATGGGATTCATCAATGAAAGCTTGATGGAGAAGCTTTATCTGCTGACAAAGCTGTTATTGCCGATGCTTTACCCCTATTAAAAGAACGTTGTTCCAACTATCCTTTTGAAAGAATATATAACATGGATTTTCTATAGGTAATTCTTAGCCAAAGAAATATCTAAAATTTTTGTACTTACCCTGCTCAAGTATTGATATTTTTCAGGTTAGAACCTGATCGGACGCTAGCAATCAAATGACTTTCTGGGCGTAAAGTGAACAAGGAACGTCTTTCGGCTGCATTGTGTGCAAATGCTGATGGCACACACAAATTAAAACCTTTAATTATCGGAAAGTTTGAAAACCCACGCTGTTTTAAAAATATAAATATTCAATCCATGCCCATGACATACCGTAATAATTCCAAAGCCTGGATGATCACGTCGCTCTTCCAAGAGTGGGTTCAGGAATTTGATTGTCAAGTTGGTCTAAAGCATCGTGGGCAGCGTGTGTTACTTCTCCTTAACAATTGTTCCAGCCACAAATTAAACGGCCTTACCTTACGTTACACTGATGTTCATTTTCTGCCTCCAAATACGACTTCAAAAATTCAACCGATGGATGCCGGAATAATCATGGCCTTCAAAAAACACTATCATCATTTTCATATACAGTAAGGTGTACTTATTAGATTTGCTGTTTATTATAGCAATCTAACTGATTATTTTTAATAGTTTGTTGCTGCGACATGTAGAGGCAGGTAACCGTGCAGAAGACTTACGCATGGATGTCTTGCAGGCAATTCGTTTTATTATCCAAGCCTGGGGTGAGATTAACTCTGAAATAATTCGTAACTGCTGGTGGCACACAAAAATTCTTCCTGATGTAGATGTAGATTTGAGAAATATTTCAGAAGATATCCGCCAAAATGAAAGATTGATGCTAGATGATCTCGCAGATGCACTTCAAGCCCTTAATCTCCCTAATCCAATGCAAGCAGAAGAGTTTCTTAACATACCTGAAGAGAAGATTGTTTATGAAATTCCCAAAGATGATAAAATCATTGAAGAACTCGTCTCTCTTTTTAAGAATACTGACAAGGAGAATATGGATTTAGATGAAATGGATGATAGCGATGAAACCCCTGTTATTAGTACTAGCGCTGCAATTGCTAGCTTAGAAACTGTACGTAAGTTTCTACTTCAACAGGACAATATGGAGGAATATTTAAAGTTAGTGGGAAAGATTGAGAAGTTTTTTAGGGTCAAAAAAACCAGTTTATTGCGGCAAACTGATATTAATGCATACTTTCATTGAAGTATTCAAATGTAAAATAAAATTGATTTTAAATAAATAAAAGTTCTTTCGAATTGCTAATTGTGTAACAATATTGATTTTCTATTGGCTGTTCCTTAAGTGCACACCCTCCCTAAGTGCACGTGCATGGCCGGGCCCAGGGGCGTGCACTTATGGAGGTGTGACTGTACACTGTACCTTCAGCGCCAGTAGCAAATCCATTTGATTTGTTAGCAAACTTACATTATGTCGATTTGGTACAATACTGGTTGCGCTTGGATCACAATCAGCAGTCCATATTCCATGATCAAGACGGGAAGTAATGTAAAAGAGGTCAGTTCCGCTATCGTTAATGAGAAAAATTGTGGTACTACGAGCTGATTTCTGAGCTTTATTATAACAGATATTTTTGTTTTCATCTTGACGACTAGTGAGACCGTTGATTGAAATACTAAAAGGATTTAGAATCAAAATCATCAAGAAAGTGAATAACAAGAATTTAGTCATTGTTGATATAGTTAAGTTTTGATAATTAATGGATAATTCACATATGTATGTAATTAAATGATATTATAATTTTAAACCTTTTATTTTTTTTTTCATAAATAAACTTTAGATTAAATAGATCTTATGCCGGTTTGAATGTGGCTTGTTAAGGCTTAGTGACTAAGAATTCTGTCGTAGTATAACGATAAAGTATTTTGTATATAGAAGTATTGAAAGGTTGATTATCTTCGAAAGGTCTATTCAAGAATGATTTTAATATACTGAGCTTTATTCTTCATTTTCACAGGTATAAAAGTTGATAGATATCTAAAATATTATACAATATTGCTCGTACATGATTTAATCTTCCAAGAAGGCTGATTAATCTGACTTAATTATGGCTTAGTTTTATACAACGGTGGCCAACGTGGCCAACGTGGCCAACTTGAAGACCTAAATAATAACAATAACCCGGTTGGTTGCATTTTTCGGTTGAATCAGTACGCGACCAATAACCGGTTACGGCTTAATTCAGGTCGGCATTAAATTTAATTTATTAGCAGAAGTACCGGTAAAATTATTTGGCCCTAATTCTGGTCAGATTTACTTAATGCAACCCAGAAGCTCGCCAATTGCGGTCACGTGTTTCAAACTCAAAGTTTTTAATACCTAATATAACGAACGGCATTGATAATCTCTTTACAAAAATCGGTATATTTTCAATTTACAGCCAAAAAATTTCTTCATATTAACCGGTAATTGACCAGTTAACCCTTGGCTAACCGGTTTTTAACCCGATAAGCTTTTTGGACTCTAAGCCAAAGTTCTGTATATCGTCACGTGTTAGACGGATAGCTGCCTTTTTATCGTTGTATTTCGAATTAATTAAATTTGTAAAACTACATTATAAATTTTCTTCGTTATAAGTCCGAAATGCTGCTTAGTACATTGCACTAATTTATATGTACCATGACGTACTCCATAACGTACAGTCCTTTCATAACACTTCGGACTAATTACCATAATCTTCATCTCGGGTAAATTAAACGGTTAATCTCCTAACCAGTTTATTACTTTCTTGGATCGAGATCTTTCTAATTGTTGTTCTTTAGAATTCCGTATTTCATAAATCATAATAACCATTCACCTATCAATTTACTGTACGAACATTCTCCACAAATACGGTTTACGATTTAAAAAAATAATTTTCCTCATAAACGTTCGCGCTTAAATTTTATTTGTAACATTAGAATGGTAATAGTTGTCCGCTTCTTTGCAATTTTAATATTTATTTTATCAAAATCGTATAACCAAATTAATTATGAATTAATGATGTAATTACATAATTATAAATCATCCTTTGTAATATTAAAAGTAGTTATTGAGGCTAAAACTTGAATAAAGAAATTTAAAATTTCTAAATCGGAAGACATTATAAAATTTAATAATTTACAAATTTAATCCGTTGTTAGTGAATTATATATTTATTTCATAATTTTTCTACAAATTATGATGAACCAATTTAATTATTTATCTGTTTTACATTTCCCTCCTCTCAAGTTTCTCAAATAATTGACAATCCGGATTTATTTTATCATATGATATATCTGGTTTTATTCGTTTTATTCGGAATAAATCCGGTTTTATTCAGTTTACATTCGGATTTTTATTCGAATAG
This sequence comes from Rhizophagus clarus, assembly GCA_015698045.1. Lineage (NCBI taxonomy): Eukaryota > Fungi > Glomeromycota > Glomeromycetes > Glomerales > Glomeraceae > Rhizophagus > Rhizophagus clarus. Next base: position 1,308,470 of record BLAL01000004.1, read on the forward strand.
AATAAAAAATAAATCCAAAGTCGAATACCGGTTCTAACCTCTAATCCGGCCAATTAAAAATAAATGATTATTACATATTCGCGTTTATGATTTTTTGCGATAACTTTGAGATATCATCCACTATGTAGTATTTAGAGATGGTTAGAAAATAAGATTAATAGAAATTAATCATAATTAATTTTCTCCTTATCTGTTATTAATGAAATTTTAGTTGCGTGTGACTTTATAGTTTATGGATCTAGCAATTTATAATCAATGTAATGTTTAAACAGATAATTAATCCTAAACTCATAATAAAATTTTAGCGAAAATGATTTTTTTTTATTCGCTCTGTTATCTTCTGGTTTAAAGAATAATATTAGTTTCCAGTAAAACTGCTTAACTAATGTTTTGGCATTTTCATATTTCATATTTACAAGCGATCGTTATGGAAATTTAACTCATTTAAAGACAATTTACTGTATCATTCGCATCTAGCCAAATGCATTTTGCTTTATACACTTTATATGTCGTACTTATAATATTAATTACCCTATATACAATATTTACACGACAACATTCATCGTTAATAATTCATCTTTTAATAATTCACGTCCATATCCTTTTAAAATTTAGGATTAGATTTTAAATGTTCTAACACTTCCTGTTTTGCATTTCTAAGGAACTCATCTATAGCCATATAAGCTTCTTGTTTATTTTTCCAAGGTGCCCAAATATTAAATTTTGAAAGACCAGGAATATGATCATGACAAGTATCCGACAATTCCGTATCTTGGGATGGATTAAAAGTCGTATCTTCGAAAAAGTTCACTCGTTTATTTCTATACACCTATTGCAAACATTTTGAATTTATTTTAAATTTAATAATATAATTAATTATAAACATAAAATGTTTCATTACCGGAGGACGTTTATAATTAGTTTTTCTTTGACGAATAATTTCTATCTGTTTATTCATTGGTTTCCATCGTAAATTATTTGGTATTTTGTAATTTCTCTCTTGTTTAATCATTAATAAATTTGAATGAGAAATCAAAGGTTCTTTGACTTTATTAAGTTCATATTGAAACTTCTATATAATAAAAATGATAAATTAACGTTTTGAACATAATAATATCATTTAAAAAGGGAGAAAATTTTTATATATACCTGAAAAGATTCATCATCATTATTAATGTTATATTCATCGAAATTTTGATCTGGTTCCATGAAATTAGCACGATCATTTTCATTGGTTAACGGAAGAGCGATTTTCAAATTTTTAACCTTATTATTGATCTTCAAAGCAGGAATAATTGAAGTTTCAGATTTTTTCAAATAATCCATATAAGAAAAATGTTGTATAATTTTATTATTTGAATTTTGTAAAGTTTTAGGATTTTTAAAATAAATTAATCCATATAAAAAATCATCATGTTGATAGATATTAGGTGATGGATAATAATAATTAGTATTATATAATGAATAATAATTATTAGTATTGGATGTATTAGGTAACGGATAATAATAACTTTCTTGTTCGTCAATTTGCATTCTTGAAAAATAATTTTTTTTAAAAAAAAAAAAATTGAAAATAAGAAAGAAATAACGAAAAGAATCGTAATATTAGTATGAAAAAAATAGTATACGTTATTATACTAATTATAGTTTATTATTGTGAAAAATAGTATAGTTATTAGTGCGAAAAAATAGTACACGTTATTAGACTAATTATAGTTTATTATTAGTGCGAAAAAAAATAATGTGTTACTAGACTAATTATAATTCATTAGTGCGAAATAATAGTATACTAATTATAGTTTATTAACGTTAAACAAGTATAAACTTACTAGTTACCGTAATTGAATGACTTTCGATATTGTGGTACATTAAAGTGAATTATTGATGAAAAAAAATACTCTTTTCGATAAACTTACTAAACCTTACTATGATATTAATTGTATTGAGGCCAACATTGTGTCACATTAAAGCGAATAATGAGGTTTAACGGTACACCAAATAACTTTCGAATGAATTTTCTATTATTCATTGTTTATATAATCGCAAATTACAATAGGTCCATAATTACAAATCTGCTTATAATTACAATAGGATTACTATTACAAATAGTGTTTCTAACTTTCTATTAGAAATTTCCTTTTTATTTTTAATTGAAATTTTAATATTTTTATTATTATTTTAAACGATAAAACAATGATAACGGAAAAAATTATTTGAGGATGATCAATTTCTCGTTTGGTCTACAGATACGAGTTACATTTTTTTCGGTCCATTATGTATGTTACATTTTTCAGTCTATCAAATATACTGATACGAATTTCACGTATGTTACATATCACGTTACATCAAAAAATCTAAAAAACTAATTGGGTTTAAACTTGAAAATTTTATTTTGGAATACACAAACAATTCATTTTAAAATATCGACAACTTTAATTTTAGTTTGAATACACGAAAATTGTATTCATTAAAGTACTAGAAAATCTCTTACGTGAAATATACTACGAATGATGTTACACTTATTATCGCGTAATAAATGATAAGAAATGATCAACTAAAGCTTAAAGAACCTTTATAAGGCTTACATGTGGATTTATTTTTCGTCATCGACTTTTCTATCTAGTGCTAAAGTATACGTATCACCAATTAAATGTATCAAACGTTAAACAATCAGAGTATATTTTTATGATAATATTAAACGTACTATCAAATAACGCTTTCCGGCTTGCTCCGAAAAACTATTATTCGAGATACATAAAAATTGTCTTGAAAAAACTTCGTAATATTTTTTACTAATCATGTAATATTATGTACGATATGGTTTGAGGTTTGAAGTTAAAGAATCTTAGATAAAAACTAAATTTAGTCATTCTATTTTTATATTATGATCTTAGTATTATCCCTAATCATCCCTCGTTTAACTTTCGTAATCATTTAAAAGTACTAGATTTATTAATGTTTACGGTTACGTTACGTTTCGGAATTTTTTTAACGTACAGAAAATTTTAATTAATATTTACGTTACAGTTTCGGGATAATCCATATAAGGAAATAGGTTAATTGAACATACATATCAAATGACATTATAGACACTTTACCATTGTCAAAATTACTATACATGAATTATTTTTTCCCTAAAAAAGTCTCCTTAAAAAATCAAAAAATTTAAAGTTCCAAACGTTTTCCCATTTTCTTCCCCTCCCCCCTTTTTTTAGTATATAAAATTACATTTAGACATTATCCAAATTATTTGTACAATACAAAATTACTTTTTTCATCCCTGTTTGATCATCAGTACAACTAATAAGATTAATCAAATTACCAAATTTGGTTTAACGGGAATCTTTTTTAAGAACATTATAACATTATAATGTGACATAAACATTTTTGTTTATATCATGCATTTGGAAATTGGTAAAACGATTGGGTGACTCGTTTAGGTTACCCAGAATTTTAAATTATTTTAACAATTTTTTTTTAACTTTTTTTTTTTAAACCATTATTCCTAATAATAATATTTTTTTTTTTTTTTGTCGTGATACAGTGTCAGGATTCAAAATTCGGTCAATAATAAAAGATTACCTATTTTGGAAATACAACCATATTAAATCATTTTTTTAAAATAAGACAATAATAAACAATTTCAATTGTAAATCATTTAATTGTTTAGTATTGTTTTTATAATCTAGTGACGCAGCATTTTGATCTATATAAAATGAGTCCTTCGTTCGGCTGGTTTTTTTTTTTCTTCAGATCAAAAATATCTTCTTAAAAAAAGTTAATGATATAAAAAAAAATAAAGATTTATAAATTCTGGTAATTTATAACTCGAAAAAAATAAAAATCTTTCTTGTATAAAAATAATTCTTTTTTTTTTTTTTTTGCGAGCGAAAAAAAACTGTACATATAAATATATATATATTAAAAAACAAAATTTCTTTTTTTTTCTTTTTTTATCAAAAATTTTCTTTTACTCTTAAAAAAAATAATGGCAACCTCAACAATGGCAAGTCCAACTTTACCATCATTCAACTCATACTTTGAATCTCAACAAATGACATCAAAATGTCAACATTTATCACGATACATGGATAGTGATGGATGGTGTAAAAAATGTACCATGAAAAATGTATCAAGCGGACATTCTGGTGTCGATAAATTTATTAAACGTACACAAAACAAGGCCACTAATTGGTCGGATCCTTATTTGGAATGGATTCCTTATGAACAATTTCAAGATATAAAAGAAATTGGACAAGGAAATTTCAGTGTGGTATATTCAGCTACTTGGACTTTAGGAAAAAGAGTTGAAAGTCATAATTTATCTCGTAAAAATAAAGTACAATGTCCAAGAGCAGGTCCAACAACCGTAACACTTAAACGTATTAAAGATTCTCAAGAAATGACTCGTGAATATATTAAACAATTAAAAGTTTATTATCGTTCTAGTTTAATGTATTCAAAAAAACATGTTCAAGAATTATTGGAATTTTATGGAATTTCCAAGGATCCTAATACCAATGAATTCGTCTTGGTAACACAATATACCCCTTATGGTAATATCCGTGATTCATTAAATACAAACTTTTCATCCTTTCAATGGATGGATAAAATTTGGTGGCTTTGTGGTATTATTTCAAATTTACATAATATTCATAAAGCTGGTTATATTCATGGTAATATACATCCTGGTAATATTTTACAAATTGGTGATGATCAAAGAGAATTAACTTCTACTTTGATTGATACTGGTTTATCTTTACCTGCCAATAATCATACAACAAAAGTTGGTAAAAAAGATGTTTATGGTGTACTTCCTTATATGGCCCCTGAAGTGATCCTCGGTCATCCTCGTACAAAAGAATCCGATATTTATAGTATAGGAATTTTAATGATTGAATTATCAAATGGCATAATCCCATTTTCCGATCGTCCACATAATTCTTTATTAGCTTTGGAAATTATTAAAGGTTTAAGACCTCAAATTTCTCAAGATTTACCTCAAGTTTATATAAATTTGGCTTTAGATTGTTGTCATAAAGATCCTTCTTTAAGACCCAATGCTAAACAATTATTAATTGTACTTAATTGTTGGTGGGGAATTTTAAATAAACCGGATGATGATTCTTCAGTAATAAGAAAAGGTTTTAATGCTGCTGATGATTTATTACCAACTTTAGAAATTGAAAAGAATAATCGTGAAATAATTTCTGGTGCTTTTTATACGAGTAGATTATTACAATTTGAAGATGTATCAAAAAGAGATAGTAGTAGTAGTGATGTTTCGGATGTAAATTATTGAGTTTCTAACGGGAATTTTTGAAATTCTAACGTAAATTTTTGAAAAAAATTAATAATTTTTTATAATAGTATTTTTTTTTTTAAAAAAAAAAAGTAATGTATTTTTATTTTTCTTATTTAAAAATTTCTAATAAATAAAAAAAAAAAAAATAATTGTAAATTAATTAAATCTAATTAAATATGACAAGTGTTAAATCTGACAATAATTGTTTGTTAATCAAATCCAACAACAATAACAACAACAAAATTGTATATATCGTCTCCTACGAAAATCATTTACGACAAAATTGGTGAAACGTCACAAACTACCAGAATTGAAACGTCAGAATAATAGTAAAAAATTTATGAAACTTTCTCACTCCTTAATCCAAACAATATTCAAGTTTCTGACATGGTGTAACTGAATCATGTATTTTTGTAACACACAGTTTAAACTCGGTTTGCACAACAATAAAGTTGTGGCAGTGTCACATCACATGATTTTCTTTCTTGAATGGATAAATGGACGGAATTTTTCTTCTCTCTTCTCTTAATCATTTTTTTTTCTCACAATGGGAATTCCAGTTCCTTTGGAATGCTTACAAGCAATCTTTCAATACCTTCAAGATGATATTAAATCCTTACATTCAATATTATTGGTTGATAAACTTTGGTGTGTTAACGTAATACCAATTCTTTATAAAAATCCTTTCATCCTATTAAATGAAACATTATTTACCACACCTAATTATAATGAGGCGTTTGAAATTCATGGAAAAAATATTCTTTTATTATTGGAAATTTATCTTTCTTATTTAACATCACAACAAAGGTTGGAATGGGAAGGAAAAGGAATTGTATTATCAAAAAAAGTTGAACCACTTTTATTCGATTACATTTCATATTTAAGAATACTTCCTATCCCTGAAATTCAACATATGATATTATTATGGTGTAACAAAGATTATAATATTAGGGATAATAGAAAATTTATTGAAATGGAATTAAACAAATTATTTTTAACTAAATGTAAAAATATTAATACAATTTTGTTTGATGAATCTACTCAATTACCGGAATTACCAGAATCATCATCATCGGAATTGGTCAATTTTTTACCAAATTTTCATAATTTGAATTTTATATGTACAAAATTTTCTGAAAATTCAATACTTGAAAAAATCATTCCATTTTGTGATGAGATTAAAGTTTTAAGTATATTAGGATTTGGTTATAGAACTTCAATAAATACTATTAGTAAAATCATTATTCCTAAATTAATTACCAAATCAAAAGCTTTGGAAAAATTTTATTGGGGTGGTGATATTAATTGTGATGATACTTTTATATCAAAATCACTCGGAAAACATATTAATTCTTTAACTCATATAGAAATTTATAATAATTTTTCCAATCGTATTATTAATTTAATTTCAAAATGTTCTAATCTTAAAAAATTAAGATTTTCAAATAATTTTTATAATTTTCCTCAATTTATAATTAATAATTATGATAAATTAATAATTGATATTACCCCTTTTACAAATCCTAATTGTTCTTTTCCTTATTTACAAGATTTATTTTTTGGTTTTATACCAAAAGATCCCATTCATTTTAATATTTTATTAAAAAATACGAATAATTCTTTAAAAGAATTAGGAACAATTTGGTCAAATTCTATTCATCTTGATACTTATTGTGAAAATTTAAATTTTTTATATTTAAAATTATCTTTTAATGATTTCCCTCAATTTTTGAATTTAAATAATTTCCCTTCTAATTTAACAAAATTGATTTTGACTACTTCAAAAAATCCTTTTGAATATCAACATGATACAAATGAATTTTTGATTCATCTTGGTAATATTTTACCTATTAATCTTAAATTTCTTCATTTAGGAATGTTTTATAGATTTCATTCTGTTGATTCTTTATCAAAATTTTTATCTAAATGTCAAGAAAAATTACCTTATCCTTTAGAATTCATTTTACCTTTTAATTTTAAACGTCCTTCATTAAATGATGATGATGGTGATGGTGATGTTAATTCTTTAATTAAAAATTTTGTGAAAAATCATGTTTTATCAAAAAATTCTTGGATTTTATTCCTTTACTTTTATTTAAAAAAATGTAAAAAATGTTATTCTTGTCATGGAAGTTTACTTGATGGTAAGTAATTCTTTGATTTTGATTATTAATTGTTATTTAGTACGTTAGTAAAGTTCTTGATAATTAAATAAAATCATTTATTTTAACAAAATAATTGTAGAAGAAGAAAATCCTATCGAACCTTTTAAAGAAATAAACATTATTAAACGTTGTTCTTGTTACAAGAAACACATCGAACCTTTCATATTACAAGAATTAAGAGACGAAGTGAGTGTTATCAATGTTCCGAGTCCGACGACTAACGTGGTCGACGTGAATTAGTTGGTATATTAATTATATCAAAGTACAAATATTTTATCATCGGGGTCGGTCGTATTTTAGTTTGGATAATGTATGATAAATAATGATAAAAATCAATTATGAACATTTTATTTTTTTTTTTTTATTTTATCTGCTTATCGTACATCGCTGCATACAGTACTCCTTTTCTCCCTTATTGTATGCAGCGCTATACGGTATCTTTTTCTTCAAATGGATAATAATTTGGATAATAAATTATCTTTTAACTTTATAATCGGCGTAATGTACTATATTTATTCTTTAAATAGTGTAATCTAAAAAGTAATTTTAAGGTTATACAGTAAATATACCGTAATCCTTTTAGTAAAAAAGTTACGTGCTCGTAATACACAGTTACACGGTGCAAATTACAAAATAGACAGATGTCTTTTTATGTTAAACATGAGGAAATTGCGATCGTGTGTGTTGTGTTGCCAACGACCGACATTGAATCCAAATTAGAACGTGCTACCAACGTGCTCATACCATCTATAATTCCGTATCAATTTCATAAAACAATAACATAATTATGGTAATTCATCATTCTATATAACGTTTAGAAGATGATTGATGTTTTGTTGTCCGAACCTGAAAAAGAACTAAGACCAATAAAATTTTTTAGATAAACTTATTGACTCTTTTATGTGGTGATTACTTTATAATATTCACTCACTAATCAATAAGGTTATTTAATTTGGAAAATCTATACGTTGTTCGAAGCGGAGATCTTACCCAGCATCACCGTTACTTTTCTTCCCCGATCATAATAAAAAAATGTCACACCTCTTCGTTCCCATATTTTTACGGGGGGGACCCTATTTGTCACATAATAATTCATCACATGATTAATTTCTTAATTCCATAATGCCGCCCGAAAAGTCACGTGGGAAAGAAAAGTGAAAGCGGAGTGGAGACGCTGCGTGATCGACAAACTATTCGTAGCGAGTTAACGTTAATTCTTAATATTAACTAGCAAATTTAAACTACGGTGCAGGTATCAGTTAGGCAAATCCAAAATTTTTTTCATAACATGTAAAAACGTTGAAACAATTAGTTCTTTATGTAATTGGTCAATAAAATTGTAGTGATGAATCGCATGTATTGAAAAATTACAAACAGAAAAAAAAAGATGCATTTTTCACAATTGTACTCGCCCAGAATTTTTTAATAATCATGATTATTGATCAGAAAACAAAACTAAAATTTTATTGTTGAATTTAAAAAATAAAAATTCGGGCGGTCAAGTCAAATTATGATATGAAAATCGAATTTATAACTTTGCGTCCCCTTATTAAAAATATTTCTATTAAAATTGATAGATACATTTTTAGGATAGTGAGATCTCACTTTCTTCGCCACTTTATGCCATTTTTTTCATATTTTTTTTTGAGTGAACAAATTTTTCATATTTTTCACACCATCCTCAATAAATCACGTTTAATTTGATAATTTTGATGTGGTAATGCTGGCCAAATTTAGTTTTAGCCAGAACTACAAATTCTCTAAATTTAACGTTAAATTTTGCTGAAATTAGGACCAAAATTAATTCTGGCCGAAATTAAAATCATACCAAAATCGATACACTTTTGAAATTATTATCATACATCATAAAATTCTGGTCACCCTAATAAATTTTGAATTTCAATAAACTTTGCATTCTTCTAGATAATTTCTTTTTCACAAAAATATAGGAGGTGGTCGATAGAAAAGGGGGGAAATCGAAAATTTTCGCTAATTATAGTTATTAAAGCTAATTTTGTGCACATGACTGAGATCAGCAAAGTGGTTTATTCAATTAAATTTTGGATTTTCCCGACTGTCTCCTATATTTCAAATAACTGCCACTTTATGTAATAGACCTTTTTGTTTTTTTTTTTTAAAAAAAAAAAAATTACCGTTCAAATTCCAAAAATAATAAAAAAGAAATATTTCTGAACAGTACCTCATAGGATAGTTCTCTTTTTTTTCAGCACTGTCAAAGAAGTAAGGTATTGAATTGTTTTAAGGTTTCCATGTACACATTATTACGCGTATGTGTAATCGAATTTAATTATCAATGACGATAAGTTCAAATCATGCTCAGTACTTAATGTAGGAGAATCAATTACTTGAAAGGTATTTCCCTAAAAATAAAAAAATAAAAAAATAAATATAAAGTAAATTATATTGCAATTTTAAAATATCTAGAAATTAATCCGCAATGACCGTAAAAAAATCTCTAAAATACATTTTATATATATACAACGGTACACCCAACGTGAAAACGTGACAATGTATAATAGAACCTTAACCATCACTTTGTACTTAATAGCGATTTCTGTTTCCCATTTTGTATGCAAAACATTTATTATAAAGCCATATGAAAGATTGGGTTAGCAGTTAGGTTAATTCAATGATGACTGTGATCCGGTAGATCCGGTACCATTGTTTAAGACGATGTTAACAATCATAATCCGAGTAACCATGGTACAGGAACGTATTAGAGTAGATCAGGCACATGTTTGTGAACCAATATCAGGTACAAATATTAGTTAACGTAATAATCCGAAAGATCAGGTACAGGATTGTGAAATTAACAGTTTGTGAAACAGTAGTTGACATATTAATCCGGAGATCAGGTACAGGATTGTGAAATTAACAATCCAATGATCAGGTACTGTACATGAGATCAACAAAATTAAGTTATTCGACATACATTTTTCTTTTTTTTGTTTTTTTTTACAAATTTGTAACACAGTATGGTTAACCTCCAACGGACCCGTTTGCTAGTTTATCTTATATTTTTCAATTGTTATCGCAAAAAAAAAAAATATCTCCTAAACGATCGTAAGAAAATTTTATATACTTCATTTAAAAAATTTGTTAATGATATTTTACGAGTTTGCTGATAGAACTGCTAAAATCAATATCAAGGTACTGATAGGCTTATATTATCTTACCATATTTTTCAATATTTAACATAATATTATCACTTAAAGAAATACACTTTAAAAATATGAAATTATATTCATTATTTACACACACACAAAAAAAAAAAAAAAATCATGGAAAAAACGGTATAAAATTGTAATTTATATATTTATATTTATGAAATTTATTAATTGGTCAACCTTTTACTGTAATTAAAGCAGTAAATTATTGATAATTGTTTATTATGCTATATTTGAATGTCCATTGATTATAATTTATATGTGTTATTATATTGTAAAATCTTCTATTTCTAATACGTAAAGTAACCCGATTCGAATTACTATTTATAATATGGAATGATACATATTATATATTGCACTAAAATCTATTATTAGCTAAAATTAAAAATATAATAAGAAATTATTTATTATGAGCGAATCCAACACTTTGTTTGCCTACATTAAATACAGAATATACATTCTTTAAGAATGGGTCACCCATCAACCAAATATCGTTATTTCCGTCAAAATTGAATCCGGGGAAAATATTTGAGACACATGTAGTTCCATTTTCTGGACTAAGAATTAAGTCTCTCGGATCAAGTGTATAACTAACACCATTAAATATAAAGGCAACTTTAGCAGTGGTTTTGCATGGGATAGTGTATACACCGTTAACAGGGTCAAAAGCTGATCCTGGAATTTGAGCGTGAATTTTTTTAGCATCATCATCAGGCATTAAAATAACTGAAGTGCCAGTATCGATGAGACCTTTTTTTCCAGTAAAACCTAATTTATTTCCATTAACGCTTGCATCTTGAGCAGCGATCAACCAAAAAGCTATTTCATTAAGGATAGGAGTTGGAATAACAGGGTTGAAGCTAATAGACCCCTTGAATTTGCTTTTATCAACACCACCTAAAGTAAGTGTTGATACATCATCAAAATCTGAAACACGAGCAAGATGAAAACTAAAGAGTGGATTAATTGACTTTTGAGCAATTAAAGTATCTACTACTGTTGGAGCTCCATTGTCCATAGTGTTCAAAGTGTTAAAAGCCAATCCGAGGATTCCATCAGATTCAAGACCAACGAAATCGGTAGAAACATTGTACGCTAATCCAAAAATTTGTTTTTTGGCGGTAAAGCCGGCAATTTTGACATTATCTTTTCCAGTGACACCAGAAGCAGAACCAGTTCCATAAGTAATAGACCATGCATTGCCTTCTCTCGTAAAAGTTGGCGACTTGTCTGAATCATAGTCATTATGATTTCTACAAGATGCGCTAGTACAATTTTTATTTGGAACCCAAATATTTGAAGACCCAGTGTCCATAAGCATATTAAATTTTTGGTTTCCAATTAAGACCTTGCCATAATATGACACATCGAAACCTATGTCTTTTAAAATTGTTGTACTCTGTTTATCCGAGGAATGTTCATAACTGTGGTGAAAGGAGTGATCTTTAATGTTTTTTGAACTAGCTTTTTCAAGAATTTTCTTGGAAAATTCATATTTCTTTAAGGCACTTTCTTTCACTTGTTTCGCATGACTCAACGCATTTTTAGCATCAGTAGAAATATGTCTTTTGAATAATTCGATCTCAGGTAAAGGTTCAGCATTTATATTAGAAATAACGACTGCAGAAAGAATGAGGAGAATATAGTTTAACTTCATGGTTTCAATTAAAGAAATTGAAGAAATATACTAAATATTAAAATGAATTTGAATAAAATTCTGAAGAAGAAACGAAGAGAAAAACGAGGATATTTATAACAAAAAAAAAAGCGGATTGTACAATGTTTTCAAAAATTCGTTCATTGTACGTAGAGTTTATACCATGCATCCTGTAAGACAATTAAAAAAATTAACAGAACTACCAATAATTAATTCGAAAGTTATATTTGTTTGTCTTAAAATTAACTGCACGGTTTGTTTAAAATATGACGTAGATCTTACTTTTATTGGACCTGTTATGCATGTAGATCTTTCTAACCTATTTATTATTGTATTTACTTTTTAAGGTAAATTATTTCTTATTTAATTGGTGAATTCCGTCCTGCATGAAGATGCTTTACGTTTCATCGAATCTATTCTATTAATTGCTTCTTTTTTTATCTTATTTAAAATTGACAAAAACAGAAATTTCTTAATCATGTCAACCAAATGAACCCATTTTATGGAAAACAATATTATTCACCTATTTCCTTATTTATTCCGTTATTTGATGACACGGACAAAAATAATTTTCTTGTTTGGTGATGTCATCTAAATTTCTTTCCAATAATAGAAGGAATAATTAAATTGTAATGGTTCTAATAATAAATTTTTTTTTTAAACTCATTTATAAATATGTACCAATCCCTAAATAGCATGAAACGATTGAAGTGATGTTCCTTCTGTCCCTTCCAACTTTGAATTTTTTTTTTTTTTTGGACCTAGATTATCAATTCATCTTTAATAATTTTTTTTTTTTTTTTTTTTAAGAAAAAAAAATGTGATTGTGTAGCGCAGTAAATTTATTCGCATTACCTATATAGTGCGCGGAACAAGTCAAGTTTTGCTTAATACTCAGGAAAGGATTAATTTTTATTTTTTTTTATCATGTTCGTCATCAAATCTTTCTCTGAATTGCTAATAAAAAATAAGAATTTTATTTACGACTTCTGGCAATTGAAACATGAAACGATAATTACAATGTACCCGTAATTCTATATGCAATATACCGCCATCGTTAGGAAGTACAGGTGTATGCGAAAAAGTATAATTTAGTGTTTGATTTGAACCATTTATAGTAATATCAAATGAAATCATATTTGCACATAAGATTAGCCAATAAAATTTAATTTAGTAATTGTACTAATTGTGTCGTAATCCATAAATATTCTGATCACGACATAAATTTTCACGAGATGTTTCAGAAATGTCATATTTTCAAAATACAATATTCTCCAAATGTCATTATAATCTGTATGTTATTTGTTTATTAAAAAATAATTTGAGAGCGAATTGATTTTTTTTTTTTTTCCTTCCTTTTTTTTTTTTTTTTTTTTTTTTTTTTTTTTTTTTTATTATTGTTATTATTATTTTTTCGATGCTGCACTTTGATCAGTTATTAATTTGATTGGTAAATTTATTTATAATTTCAATAATCAAAATATTATTATTCATACAATGATTATAAATAGGAGACGAAAATTATTATTAGCTTTAGTTTCTAGAATTTGAAATTGGTTGCACCATGGTTCCACCCGTTTTTATTTTGACAATTCCAGATTCATTGCAAAAACTGGTTTGCGTTTAAAGTGGTTGCAAGCGGGCGCCCAAACCGGTTTGATAATTGAGGCTTTATAATGACAGCCAGAATTAAGAAATTGTGTATCCCGTGATACAGGAAATCGGGTAAGTTATGTGGAATTTCGTAATTCTGGCCGGAATTATAAACTTGGCCAGATTTATGCAGATCACATTTAATTCCGGCCAAAATTAACTAAATGTAAACCGAGGTTTCAATCGGAGGTTTTCGAAAATTGAACCAGTTACAAACTCTAGTATCGCTTTCTCTGTTTATAAATAGATTACTCTTTTAATAGAAACAGAATAAAAAATTATTTTATATACGAATTCATGTGGAAATAACTGATTATGAATCTGTTTATGTAGATCGTTGTAGAATTGAGAATTTCATAAATTGACAAATTAGGCATCACTCACATATGTAAATTAAATCATCCCTGCTTATTTCTTTACATTTGTAACACACTTAATATTTGTAAAACGTTTATTTTGTAACACTTGATCTTATCCGTTTATTTAACTATAAAGGGTATATTACGTAAGCGACAGACTTTGTTTACTTAGTTTGACTAGTTTGAATAACAACAATTTTCATTAACAAGAAATATTTATCATTCTTACTATGAAAAGCGGAAATTTCTAATAATAAAAGTTGCATATGTTAAGTACAAAGTAAATTGAAATTTGCATTTTGCATTTGTAATGGTAAATGTTCTCTCAAAATTATATATTATTGGTTCAATAATAGGATCCTGAGAGTAATTGGTTCTAGCTGCGAAAAAAAATATATAATAGTATATTTAATTGTATTGGTAAGACATTAATTAATATATAAGCTGGTATCGCAGATAAAAGTATCGATGATACGAAAATGGTTAGTTTCGATTTAATTTCAAAAATTGTTAGGTACGAGTACTATTAAGTGAAAATTTTTTTCATACATATACTTGACGTAATTATTTGATATATTTATTTGATATTACGGATATTTTGAAAATGTCTCCTTTTTAATTTGACGGATCGTACGATGTAGCGGATGTAACGATAGAATAACTTCCCCTGCGAACCAAACATTTAAGAAATTGACCGTGTGACAAACTACACGTAAGTGATGCAAAAAAAAAATAAGGATTTTTGCACAAATAATATTCCCCAGAAAAAAAAACGTAGCTGATGATGATGAAATATTTTTATCACGTGATTTAGTGATTTTCCGTGGTTACGCCTTAGAAATCATTGATGGAAATCTATTCTGGACCGGACCAAGGCCTTCCTAATATGGTAGGTACAAATGGAAATGCATATCAAATAGAAGCTTTGGTCTAGACCCTTCCTAATGGTACAAAATTCTTAAGCCAATTCAAAGTAGAGTATTGATCCGTTGTTTGAACGGATATTAATAATTGGATGAATATTCAGATTTACAATAAAATATCTAAAGATTTTAAATGGTTTAACAAGTGGTCATTAGGCTAATGATCATCTTCAATGAAAATTTATTTTCGTAATGATGTAGTAATGGATTTTATTTGTGTATAGTGATATATTCTATGAAGAATATTTATTCCTAAATTTTTTGGTTCAAATAATTATTCGTAATTGTAAATTACAATTTTATTAAAAAATCTTTTAACGGTAATAATAATTATGATGACAGATTCATAATTTTCTTTTCCTTTTATTTAAATATTTAATTGGACAGATTTATAATGTTTTATCATTAACAGATTTTTTTTTTTTTTTTTTTAAAAAAAAAAAAAAAACGAATTCTTTGGTAACGTACATCTTTGGGTAATAAAAAAATTATTGAATCTTATCGTTATCAAAAATGAAATGTTAATGAAAAGAAAATAATATCTTATGTGGGCGTATCTTAATTTTACTATTTTTATTTTTCTTGTAAAAAGTGATAATCTAAAGCAGCCATGAATTTGTAATATAATAAAATGTTGAGAGAAATCCGATTCTTTTAAACTTAAAACTGTCTCCAAGTTACTTGTTTTGTAATTACAATAAGAATCGAACCGGTTGATCATCAAAATACAGAAGTTAATCAATTATTTAGAAATGGTCTTTGATTAACGAGAATCAGTATAATAAAAGATAAATGAAAAAATGTAAACAAATGTACAATGTCACGAAATTTCAACGCCTATTGAATATGGTCGTTCCTAAAAAAAAAAAAAAAAAAAAATTTTTCGATCACGGAAAATCTCGGAATTATTGTAAATTTATTTTTTGTTCACTTGCCTCTTCCCACTACTAATACTAAGAATACCTCTTTACGTTATGATTCCTTTTCGTCAAGAATTTATTAATTATGCAATTAAGGAAGCTTTTACATTAGTGGATTCTAATATTCATAATAATAATATAGACAGAAAACATGAATTTCTACAACAAATTATTCTTAATAATAATTCCTTACAAATGAAAAAAAATCAGAAACAAAGAGAATATTAAATGTAACATATGATCGGGGTAGAACCCTTTTTATTAGTAATGGAAGAAAAAAATTGTGAAATTTGTAAATTAGAACGTTAACGTCAACGATTTAATTAAAAATGTCAAAGAAGATCAATAGCTCCACATATGGTGATTGAATGGATTTCCATATAATAATTTACAAAGCATCAAATATTTAAAAAAAGGTGGATAGTAAGATTTGGTACGCATGAAGTAATACTTAAAAGGTTAGTAAATATTGAAAGAAAGTTGGTTTGAAGAGGTGCGTAATTTTAAAAATCATAATAAATAATAAAAATGTATTTTTGTAGGCTAAGTCAAATCTAACGATTGGTTCCTGTTATGGTATAACTCTACTAATGATTATATGCTCGTATTGCATAAATTGGATAGAACTTTTTACGACAAAATTGACATGTAGTAAGCGCACTATATAGGGTTAATATTGAAAACGCAGTTTTTGAAGATCTTGGATTCTGTGGACCAGCCGATAAAACATCAAATAGTATATATGGAAATCTTCCTTATATAGAACATGAAGTCATTACTGGAAAAGGATATACATTTGCATCTGATATTTATAGTATTGCAATGATTATGTGGGAAGTTGCTTCTGGTCAATCACCTTTCATCTTGCGATGAACATTGTTGAAGGTATGAGATCAAAATCGGTTCCAGAAGTTCCTTTAAAATATAATGAATGAATTAATGGGATGCTATTTCAGAAAAAAGACCCGATATTTGTACAGTTCTAGATAGAATTAAAGAAATAAGAAAGTCATTTTATCAATTCCCATTAACGATTTTTTTAATAATTTTCGATCAACAGTTCAAAAATAAATGAATTCGATGATACAAGTAAATTTTACCAATTTGAAGACCGAAAAATGCAACAGAAGGTATAAAATAAAATGATTAATTTGGTAACTTTATTTTTATTCACACATTTTTAATAAAATAGAGGGACAAGAAGGTATATATGTGTGTTGTGCGTGAACCGTTTGGACGTCGATCGTAACATTGGACGCAAATCGACACCCGAGGCACAAGTGTTTATTTATTATTAATAATATAATAATATAAGTTCTAATTTAATTCTTAATTCTTAAAATGTTTTCCTTATATTCCTGATAATAGTAAGTGACGTTAATATAATTTGTTATTAAAACATATGTTAATATTAAAACTTATGTTTTTTTTTTTTTAGTTACCGTTACCGACTTTAACAATCAGAACAGTGTTATATCAAAATTTTTAAAGGTACGTATGATACACATGTTTAATATTTTTGAAATGGTACAAAAAAAGATTTTTATTAGACAGTAATTGTATTTTTATTAGATAAGTAAAAAATCATTAAATGTATTTAAAGGCTACAAGAAAGTTCGAGAAACAGTAAGTAAAATCATACAAATTGTAATAATAAAATTATGTATATATTTGCTAATTTGCTAATTTGCTAATATTGTAGATATTCAAATTAATTATATAAGAGGATTAGAGGAATGATACAACAACCTATAAGAAAAAATGATATTAATATTATTAATGGTACATAATAGTTTAAATATTATAAAATGTTTTAATTCACATTATTCTAAATTTCTCTGTATAAATTACATAGATGAAAACGAAATTTATAATAATCCAAATCTTCATGCAGACGTACAAGCAATTTGATGTAAGTAAATTTAAATATTATTATGTTATTTTAATCAAATTTTACAATCAAACGCTAATTTTACAATCTTTTTATTATATTTTTTATTAGATTTTTTATTAAATGAATTTTAGTATTCTTTTTCATAAATATGAAAAATATTTGAATATTTATATAATAAATTTATCATCCCCTATGAAAGTAAGATAATGATCCAGAATACATAATAAACATTTGTAAATAAGGTTGTCAGCTTAATGTAAGTCACGCAGTTTATGCAATACAGTGTACTGTGTGGATCATGGATTAGCTTCACAAACAAATAACTTTTTTTTTTTGATGCACATCATACATCCACACTAATTCATGAATGTATGGCATTATATCAAATAATTTCAATCATTATAACAAGTACAATTTATGAATAATTTTCATTTGAACCAATTACATGAGAACACTCACGCTGCTTTTCGATAAGTTAATTGGTTGAGCATTAGAGTTGTCGGCCGTAAGTGATAATTACGGCATTCGGATTACAACTTAATTACAACTTAGGCTGCATCCCTAGTTTTGAGATACAACACCACAGCAATTACGTTACAACCTATTACAACCATATTTCAAATGACTGACCGTCTGATTTGGATTTCGCGAATGATTCTTTGAGATTATTGAAGAATGTCCTATAAATATTCATAAAAAAAACAAGTTGCAGTTTTAAAAGAAAAACCCAAATCAACAAATGGAAATATTATTTTTCCTTTGATGCAAAATGTATTTTGATGTGAAATTTGAATTTATGAATTTCAATCACTTTACTTACTTCACTTTTAATATAAATTGTTTTTGTACAAAATATCAAAGAGAATAGGCCACTGGGGCAAACATTCGTAAACAATCAGTTTTTATTTTACTTCGCGCGTCAGTTCAATACTCCATTTACTGACGTCCGCTAAACACGTGACTTTACTGCAGACACCATGATCGTTTTTGCTGCTAATCCGAACTTTGTAAAGCGACCACAATCAAGTTAATCCATATAAAATAAATAAATAAGAACTTGATCGAAACATGTTTGTATGCCAGAATACACTTACTTTGAAGATTAGTATGTCATCTATTCTTATTGTTGATTTGCTACAGGTGGTCGGTCATTAGCTTATGTCGTGCTTCGGAACCCAGTCTGTAAATTATATATATACACCCTCAAACTACTATTTCAACAAGACGGTGAATTTGAACCTGATGACTCATACTCAGGCACCATAAATGGTTTCATAACCTTGGGGAGGATTCTACCAATATTTACAATCATATTTTTTTTTTTTATTTTGAAATCACATGTTAGCTAACGATTCAAACTAGGTATGTTAAATTCATCCGTGTTGGAATCTACATTGTTTTCATCCATATTGTCAAATTCAACTATGTTGAGTTCACCATTGTTGAGTATAGGATTTTCGCCAGGAAAATTGAGGCGATGTGTCCCACAATTTTAACCATAATAACCGTAATAGAATCATAAATTCATCCTGCATGAAAAGAACTAAACACGAGTTAGCACGGCTCATTCACTTCATCCTTCATCACCATCTATGACCATCGAGGGATAACAGAACGTTAAAGGACAACTTTGGATCCAAAATTTATTATGAAGTAAGTTCACTAGTACCGTCCATAAATTTCGACTGCACACCGCGAAAGCAACGTATGAATTCTGTTTCAATTACATTTTTATCCAATTTAAATTAATTCACACTTTATCTCTAAATATTTTTCTTATTTAGATTAATATCAGATATTCATCATTCATAAATAAATAATGAATATCTTGTAATTCTTTTTTCTCAATATTTTATTATAACAAGATTTTATGTTTAATGTTGCTTGGCGACCTTCGATCGCAAGCTCTGAATATCTAATGAATATATTTTTGTGGCGGCCCATAACAAATCATTATGTTCATAAAAGAGAAAAAAGAATAAAAAATAATATTATTACAAAATAGTCTTTACGTAATTACTTTCGTGACCACTTTTTTTTGGGTTAAATTTACTACATAGTCTTTCACGTGTATGATTCTTACTAAGAAAAAAATTATTCGTGGTCAAGTTAGTATTTTACAAAGCGTGTATTTTTTCTGATGTACCATTTTAAAAATAATGACTTTATTGATAGTATTATTATGAAACAATTCAAAAGCAAAAAAAAGCGAAAAGCGGGAATTCCGAAATATCAAGACGATATTCAAGCCTGAGCGAACGACCAAAGTTTCTTAGAATAAAGACAAAAAGCAAACGGATGTGTGGGCGACAACGATGTCCAAGCAAGCCGGAAACTCTATTTTTTTTTTAGATGACTAGGATCTTGGTTGGATGCGTAAATTGTCGATAGGTTTTTGGAAAAATATTTTCTTTATCGAACCGTTTACTAACCTTCGATATTTAATCTTTTTTTTTTAGACGAAAATAATCTTGGATCCCGAAGAAAGATTTAATGACCTGATCAGAATTGGAAAAGCAGATCTCCAGAAAAGGTTGTAGATACTATATCAAATGTATAGGAAATTTTTGTCTGATAACGCGACCGAAAACGAAGACGAAGGATCAAGCTATATGAAAGAAGAAACAGATAAAAAAATTGGCAAAAATCAAATCACGGATGAAGTGGTTGATATTGTAAATCAGCTTTATGAGCATGGAAAATCAAAAAGACCGAAAGTCCCAAAAATCTATTAGATCAAATTTTTACAGCATGTAACTGGAAATTACGGAAAACATTGAAAAAGAAGAAAACATTACAGCAGAAACCATGGGTACAGAAGCGTACGAGGAGTTTGTAGGCCAAGTAACGGTTGAATTCATGATCGCGGGGCGAAACAAAAAAAGAACGAAGTGCAACAAATCAACGCAATGAATAAGGAATTTCAATTCGGGGTAAAGTCGCCCAAAGTCGGAAAAGACGAAACAAGAAATGCGACAAGAAAGGGTAGTCTTCAAGAAACGTAACAAAAACGATAATATTCGTTATGATCACGTGATCTGTATTTGATACGTACTGGAGTTGTGGGTTTGAGAACGGATTGTTTCGACTACAGCTTTTTAGGAGGGATCTTAACTGTTAATATTTGGTTGTATTAATGTATTATTTTACAATTTATATTTTTAGTGTAGCAAGTTTTTACACCTCTATCAAAAAATTTCATTTGAAAAACAATGGTTTTATTGTATACATTAACACTTTCTTAAGTATAAGTTAGGAATGTATTAGTCGCTGTACTATTGTAATCGATAAAGAGAGTACAAAGAAAACAAAAAACTACGTTCAGAGGTCACAGCGTTACATGAGTAACGCAGTAAAGATTTTTGTTTGCAAGCTTAACTAAGACTACCTGGGGCAATGAATACGTTGCATCCTATCAAATCCCTTTCTTTTTCTTCCCAAGCGCGTCATTACTAACGGAGTCGGGGTAGTTGTTTCTGAACTTCTTCATTAACCAATATAGTGCTCCTTCCCGAAATTACGTTATATATCTCGATTCGAAACCTCAACCTGTTTTTCCATCTAAAGAAATCCAGACATGTTATCAAAGATTCCTGTAACTTCTGGACCCTTAGACGTTTCTGGCGATAATTTTTTAAAGTTTTTTTTAGCACATTTGCCATTTAGCTTTTTTACCGGTAGATGCCAGATAGGGCATAATTTACGTGCAATCATGCTTGTACTGTAGGTTCACCATGGATAAGATCTAACGAATCATCTTTGAATTTATTGCTTGAACTGTTGTAGGTAAGACAACATTCCGTTCCATTTCTATACTATTCGCCATGTAACCAATAATTCCCATGTTTTCCATTGTAAATCGGACATGACGCTGAGCAAATGTATAATTATGATCATCAATCTCTCTATAACTATTTCAAATATGGGTAATGCTCTAACATGAACTTGATAATTAATTCTGGATCGAGTTTGATTTCGTAAGTGACAGGTTTGAAATCAGAGGATTCGGTAGATGTGGTTGAGATAGGTTCTTGATAAAGTAGTTGGTCTCGGAAATTTCAGTTGCATGAATTTGATCTTGCGTATTTTTCTCTGACTCAAATATAATTATACCGTTTAATATTTGAGCAACAATTCACTTTTTTTTACCTTCATTCATATACAGATAATCTTTCCAAATTGGGTCTTATAAAGATTTAATTCCAAAACATTAGGTAGAAAAGCTTCGACTTTATTACGTTTTGCCTTCAACAATTTCGACATCAGAAATAATTGAGCCAATTCTCGACCATCCCGCTATTACAATATTACTCTTAAGAGTGTTAATTGATGAGGTGGATTCTGATTGTTTGCAATCGCTTCTTTTGAATAAATAAAATTACCTTATGAATTATTCTTTACTCAACTTTCTAATATATGGCATTTTCGGAGAACAGTTGAAGAAAGGTTTCCTGAGATGAACTATGTTTATTTTCTAGACTCAGCGTTTTGCGACCAGTTTTATCGAGGGTTATAGAGCGACTGCTTCTAGCGTAACTTTAGGGCTCAAGATAAGTCTTTGGCCTGGCTGGCTTATGCTGAAACCACTTCTCTCTATCTTTCTTATTTATCCCATCACTAATACTTTTCTTATGAACCTCGTCCAAGAAATCGTCCATCACTTGTTTCTCAGCGATTTACCATGATGCTCTGCAATCTAAAACGAAGCTAGATAATTAGAAGAATTGTCATTTAGTGAAGCGCCTTTCAACTGCAACTGCCTCTGTTCCAATTTCGTAACTCCAAGTTCAGCATCCTCAACTAAGAGGTTAACGAGGATTGTGAAGCGCCAGAATCATACGTCTTTGGGAATTTTCAGATACTCAATAAATAATAGCTCTATATATTCGAAAATAAAAGTATAAACTTATCGTTATCAAAAAAAGCAATCCGTAATATGGAACCATAATTGATATCGAAAATCAATCTTTATTACAATGTTAGATGCATACAGTTAACAAATGACTATATGAGAAAGCGTTAACACTCGTCTATTTGGATTTCTCTAAACACTCAAATGCCTATTGCTTACTAAGAATATCGAGAACTTTGATAATGGTCAATTATACTTCTGCAGACAGTCGGAAAATATTTTTGCTTGTTCGAAAGTAATTTTCATTATTTTCATCTCATATTTGTCATCCTTTAAGTCTAAAATTTTAACTTTATCATCAACGTTCATACCCGCCTCTTGCGTAAAGATTTTTTCACATCATCCCATTCATTTCTCCTCAGCTCTTTTTCCCCTAAATACCGTGTATCTCAATATTTTCACCGAATCTGTGTTTCATTTATCAGTTATACCCGTTACTATTAGAGAAATAAACTTCGTCCTTCATGGTCTTAATAAAAGCTTGGATTCATTTATCCTCTCGAAATCAAAAAGGAATCCACAGATACTCAATGTTGCATAACACTATATTATGGAAGTTTGCTACTTAACCAAGCTCATTTAACATCAATTGTCCATGCATAATCGTTGCATACTGTGATAATAAATCACGAACAACTGAACATGACATACAAAAAGCCTTTAAAAATTTCCTCGAGATGAAAAATTTCTCTTCGCTTCCTTAGGAATAGAGTTACGAAGAAATAAAAGGTGGTATGTTTAAGTACCAAATACAGAACGTATAGATACGCTTTAGCGTCCCTTTAGAATTAAATAGTCGTCTACACACAAGTTCGTAAATATTATAGACCAGGGCCTTTTATACTTAAAATAAAAACCGTACGTAGTACAAATCTGTCAAGGGACAAGGGTATATTTACTATGATCACGTGGGGGAAATTTGTTAATTAATCTAAAGTGATTTAATATAAAATTAATTTTATAGAATTATTTTATAAAAAAGAGAAAGTTAATTTAATTTGGGTAATTTAACTTAAAAGGCAAATTTGTTAAATTATTATATATTATTTATAATAATGCATTATTTTAAAAAAAATTATATGTTCATGGGTCACACTTAGCTGAGCTGGGGGGGTTATTTAGGTGTTGTATAAAATATTTGTTTTCGAATATTTAACAATAAAAATAACATGACCTTTGAATTAAAAAAAAAAAAAAAAAAAAAAAAAAAATTATTAATCTTTGAATTAAAAAAAAAAGAAAAAAAAATTATTAATTAAAACAGATTTTTTATAATTAAAGTAATTATTTTATTTTATAATATTAATTAACTTGAAAACAACAATTTCATTTAAATAAAAAATATTATAAAATTAATTTATTAAAAAAAAAAAAAAGATTTATAATATTTAATAAAAAAAATTATTAAAAATTAATAATCATATTTTTTTTTTTAAAAAAAAAAAATTTCTTAATTTTTAAAAGAATTTTATATATAGTCATTTTTCCAAAAAAGATTCCAGATATTATTAATATAACTCTTATTTTTTTTTTTACTTATTTTTTTTAAAATTAAACTAATTTCTTTTTTTAGTTTTTTGAAAATATTTTATTATTTAATGATTTAATTTAAATAAATGTTTTTTGTTTTATAGACCTTATTAAAGCTACATTTTAGAAAATATTTTTGCAAATTAAACTATTAGTTGACAAGAAAATCACAAAAAACACATTTTTTGATCTTTTAAATTTGATATCAAATTTGCTTTTTTTTTATATTTATGAGTTATATTAGAGATATTTAAGATTTTTTTCAAAGTGCATCTCTTTAGAATTAGGTATAAGTATAAAAAAAATCAAAGTTAAATATTATATTCTTTATTATTAAATTATAAAATTAATATTATTTATAGTAATCTATTGTATTTATACTATAGATGCCACTTAAATCCAAAATAATTTGAGATTATGATAGCTCAAATGTATAAATCCAAATTAATTTACAAATTATATATATAAATTTTGCAATTTGTATATTTGAGATTTGGGGATTATGGCTATTAAAATATACAAATTAATTTGGGATTTACTTAAAATAATTTAGGTGGCATCTATAATTTATACAATTAATAAGAAATTTTATTATTATTTAATAATATTTATTATGATCAATAAATTATTTTAATTGTAATAATAAAAAAAATTTTTTAAAAAAAAATAGAAAAATAAATTTGTTCAACCATATAAAAATTATATATATATATATATTTATAAAAAATTGTTTTATATAATTAGAATAAAAAAATTATTATATATGTAAAATATAAAAAATATGCATTTAGTACTAAAATTTTAGTTTAAAACAAATAAAAAAAGAATTTATTTATAAAGAATATATATTTATAAAATATGTATTTATAAAAAGTTAACTATATTTTTAAAAAAAATTATTATTTTTAAGAATTATTTTTTGAATTAAATTTAGTTTTTATATAAAAATTTAATAATTATATATTTTCAATTACTATTAAAATATTTTTTTATTAAATTTAATATTTTTATTTAAAAATTTTAAAGAAATTTTTTTTTTTATATATATAAGAAATAAAGTTTTAAATTTCAGTTTAATTTTATTTTTGATTTTATTTTTAATTTTAAATTAGATTAAAAATTTTTATTAAAAAATTATATTTAACCAAAAATTAATTTTTATTATTTAAAAAATTTTTTAAAAATAATTTTAATTTTATTTAATTAAAAAATACTTTTAGTAATATTTTATATGAAAATCAAATTAAAATTAAAAATTAAAATTAAACTAAAAAAT
This sequence comes from Rhizophagus clarus, assembly GCA_015698045.1. Lineage (NCBI taxonomy): Eukaryota > Fungi > Glomeromycota > Glomeromycetes > Glomerales > Glomeraceae > Rhizophagus > Rhizophagus clarus. The sequence continues at coordinate 1,334,252 of BLAL01000004.1, forward strand.
TTAAACTTTAAAAAAAAATTTTTATAGTAATTTTATTATAAAAATTTTTAATATAATTAAAATAATATAAAAAAAAAAATAATTTTATTTAATTTTTATTAATATTTATGATAAAATAATTTAAAAATTAAAAATAAATATTTTATTTTTTTTTTTGCAAAAATAAATATAATTAATAATATATTTTTTTTATTAATACTAATTATTAAAATTTTGCTTATAATATTATATTAAATAATTTTTTAAATATTTATTTTTTAAAATTTAAATATTTAACATAATATTTTAATAAATTTATAATAAATAATAAGCTATAACTTTTAATTTAAAAAAAAATAATTTAATAATAATTTTTAAAATAAAAAAAATTTTAAAATTATACAAAATTAAGAAAATTATTATTTATCTTATTTATTGTAAATGTAATTTATCATTAGTTTTCTCATATTATATAATTTGTGTAGCAATTATAATATTTATATTTTATTAAATTTTTGATTATTAAATTAATCAATATTTTTTTTATATTTGTTTTTTTTTGCTTTCAATCCATTTTTTTTTTCCATTTTTTCTTTTTTTAATATTAAAAATAAAACTATAAATATTTCATATTTTTATTTATTTTTTTTTTTTTATATATAAATTTACTTTATGGAAGAAAAGAAATTTAAAATTATTTATTTTAATATATAATATATATATATTATTTTTAAAGTAGTATTGAATTAAAGTTATTAGAATTAAAATAAAAGTAGTTTATTTAAATTAAATGCATTATCTTTAAAATGATATTAATTTAAAGTAATTTAAAGTTAAGTAAAAATAATTTATTTATATTAAATATATTATCTTTAAAATAATGTTAGTTTAAAGTAGTTTAGAGTTAAAATAAGGATAATTTGTTTAAATTAGTATATTATTTTTAGTATAATAATATGATATTAGTTTAAATTAGTTTAGGATTAAATTAAAGATAGTTTATTTAAATTAAATGTATTGTCTTCAAAATAGTATTGGTTTAAGTAATTTAGAATTAGATAAAAAAAATTGGTTTAGAATTAAAAATTAAAATAAGTGATTTAAATTAAATTATATTATAAAATAATCTTTTTATGATTTTCTTTTTTTTTATTAATAATTATAATAAGAGTAAATTTATTTAACGCACCCTGCGTTGTAACGCACCCCTATCACGTGATAAATTTGATTGGTTGCAGTTTAATTTAGATTATCGTTAAGAATTAAAATAATTGGCTAAAATTTATTGTACAAAAAAAATAACAAAATTTATATATTAAACTGACTTTATTCCTTTAAATCCTGTTTAACAAAGGTAATATTTTTTACAATTATTTATCTTTAACATAACTAGTAATGATAATAATGATACAAAAAAGAGAAGCCTAACAATTATGATAATAAGAGAGAGAAATAATGGAAATAATATTAGAAACAAATAATTGGAGATAACGAAGATGATAGGAGACAAAAGATATAGTAAAAAAAAAGAAAGATAATGAAAAAAAGAGGGAAAGAATGCGAAAATAAAAGGAACAGGATCAAAAACAAAAGGAAATAGGGACAAAATAAAAGGGAATAGAAATGAAAATAAAAAGATAATGGGAGGGGCAAAAAAAAGAAAAGATGACAAGAAGGGGACAAAAAAATAAAAGGATGACAAAAGGGAGATGAACAAAATGAAAGGATGATGAAAAACGAAGAGATAATAAGAAAGGAATGAAAAGATGAAAAGATGATGAAGAGAAATGAAAAGATGACAAGAATAAAACAATGATAAAAACAAAACAATGATAAGAACGAAATGATAAGGATGAAATGATAATTGATGATGAGAACAAAATGATAATTGATGGTGAAAACGAAACAATAATTGGTGATGAGGATGGATGAAACAATAATCAATGATAAGGACAGACAAAACGATAATTGATGATAAGGATAAAATGATAATTGATGATGAAGACGAAATGATGATTGATGAGGATGAAACAACGATGAGGACAAAATGGTGATAAGGATAAAATGATCATGAGAATGAAAGGAAAAAGGAGCGATAATGAAAAAGAAGAAAGTGAATGAAAACGAAAAGAAAAGGGAATAAATTAACAAAAGATAAACCATAAAAAGAAAAAAAATAGTTAGTAAAAATGAAATATGAAAACAAAATTAAAAAAAAAGATAAGAAAAAATACCATACCTTGTTCGCAAAACTAAGATCTAAAAAAAAAGGAGGCGAAATGATGATGATGAAATGAAATCGATGATGAGGATGAAATGATAATTAATGATAAAGACGAAATGATAATTGGTGATGAGGATGGATGTATGAAACAATAATCGATGATAAGGACGAACAAAATGATGATTGATGATAAGGACGAAATGATAATTGATGATGAAGACGAAACGATGATTGATGAGGATGAAACAACGATGAGGACAAAATAGTAATAAGGATGAAACGATCATGAGAATGAAAGGAAAAAGGAGCGATAATAAAAAAGAAGAAAGTGAATGAAAATGAAAGAAAAGGGGAATAAATTAACAAAAGATAAACCATAAAAAGAAGAAAAAATAGTTAGTAAAAATGAAATATGAAAACGAAATTGAAAAAAAGATAAGAAAAATGTCATACCTTGTTCGCAAAACTAAGACCTAAAAAAAAAGGAGGCGAAATGATGATGATGAAATGAAATCGATGATGAGGATGAAATGATAATTAATGATAAAGACGAAACGATGAGAACAGATGTATGAAACAATAATCAATGATAAGGACAGATAAAACGATAATTGATGATGAAGATGAAATGATGATTGATAAGGATGAAATAACGATGAGAACAAAATGGTGATAAGGATGAAACGATCATGAGAATGAAAGGAAAAAGGAGTGATAATGAAAAAGAAGAAAGTGAATGAAAACGAAAAGAAAAGGGAAATAAATTAACGAAAGATAAACCATAAAAAAAGAAAAAATAGTTAATAAAAATGAAATATGAAAACGAAATTGAAAAAGACAAGAAAAAAATGCCATACCTGGAACGCCCTCAGAGACATATGGGGTCTTTGCAATAAAAAGGTACAAAACTTAAAAAAATTTTTAAATTTACTTTATATGCCAATTATGTTTTTTATACTAAAATAAGTGTAAATTTAATATTAATTAAATTTTTATTTTTTTTTGAGTTTCGTACCTTTCTATTGCAAAGACCCCATATGGAAATGAAAAGGTAAGGGTTGTTTCTTTTTTTTTCATTAATCTCGTTTAAGAACATTCTCTAACATCCCTCCATTGTCTTTTTTTTTTATAGAAGCACCCCTGGAGACTTCTGGAGACAAAAAGGTAGGGTTTATTTCTTTTTTTTTTGTTAATTTTGTTTAACATTTCTAACGTTTTTTTATTGTTTTTTTTATAGGAACGCCTCTTGGAGATGAAATAAAATAATGAAAAGTTGCAACACGCTTAACGGCTTAAGATTATTTTATAAATAAAATAAAAACAATTAAACACGTGATAAGGGGTGCGTTATAACGCAGGGGTGCGTTAAATAAATTATTCCTTATAATAATATTTATAATAAAACAATTTTATTTAATAAAGATAAATATATACTATTATATTTAAAAAAAAAATTTTAACTATAGAAAAATTGTAAAGTATTTATAAATATTTATATTAAATAAAAAAGATTTTAAATAATTAAAGATTATATAAAATATAATGGAAATTTTATTTATCATTATATATATATATTTTTTTACAGTTAGTATATCTATAAATCAAATTTCACTAAAGATATATTATATTGAATTTATTTTACTAATTAGAAATATATATGAAACCAAAATTGGTTAATTTTAACCTCTAAAATGATCAAAATGGTTAAAATGATTTTGACTTAGGCTTTTTCAAAAGTCAAATAGTTAAAATTATGTTATAATCATGTGGGGTCTTTGCAATAGAAAGGTACGAAACTCAAAAAATTTTTTAAATTTACTTTATATGCTAATTATGTTTTTTATACTAAAATAAGTGTAAATTTAATATTAATTAAATTTTTATTTTTTTTTGAGTTTCGTACCTTTCTATTGCAAAGACCCCATGTGATTTTTATAGTAAATAATAATATTAAATTCAAAGTTAATGATCTTTATATTCAGTAATTTAATTTTATAATCTTTATATGGTTAGATTCAGTTTATAGAGAGAAATCCAATGATATGTGTTGCATATTTATATCATCAATATTAATGAAATTATTCACATTTAAAATTTGATATTAAATAATTTTATAATAAACAATAATATTAAAATTTAAAGTTAACAATCTCTGCATTTAGTGATCCAATTTTTATGATTTTTATATGATTGGATTTAACTCATCAAAAAGATTCCAATAATATGTGTTGCATATTTGTAATATTAATATTAACAGAATTATTTATATTTAAAATTTAGTATTAAATTTTAATTATAAAACTTATATAATTATAATGTAATTTTGACTATTTTTAACTTTAATTTTGACTTTTAATCTTCCCAAGTCAAAATATTTCAACTTTTGGATTTTAATTTTGACTTTATATATAATTAGAAATAAAAAATTTAATATTTGATTTAAATAATTGGTTAAAATAATTAATTAAAATGTATTAATAAAGTATAAAATGTATTTATAAAAATATATTAGTAAGACTGATATAATAATATTAAATATATAATATAGTAATAATTTACAAAATTTTAAAATTAAAAATTTTTTTTTAAAAGTTTATTTAAATTTTGATTAATATTTTATTATTTTATAATATTATTCATTATAATATAATAATATAATAAAATTATTAATTATATTCAGTTTATATTAAAATTAAATAGTGTTTATATTGTTAACTCTTGATATAGTAAAATTTTTTGATATAATAAATTTTTAATAATTATATAATATTTAACCAATTAAATATAATGAATTTCTTTTTTTATAGCAAATTAACTAATCAAATTACTTTAATTTTTACTATAACTGCTCTTATAATAAATTAAAATATAAATCCTAAAGTTTATTATATTAAAAATCAATAATAAATTGATTATATATATATTTTTAAAATTCTTAATACAATAAATTATTATTGAACTTATATAAAAAAAAATAATTTTTATAATATTTATATTATATAATTATGTAATGTAAATTGATTTTTTATAAATATGATTTATTATTTAAATTTTATAAATAATCTTAATTTAAATAGTTATTTTACTGTTTTATATAAAAATAATAACTAAATATAAATAAAAATGAAATAATATATAAATTTATTACTTTTTTAATAAAATTGAGTTAATTGAATATTATTATTTTATTAAAATATATTTTTCTTTATTTTTATAAAAGTTATACTATTAAATATAGAATAGTTTTAAGCTGATTTTATTGATTTTGCAAATTGGTATATATATTTTAAATATGTAATAAAAAATAATTTTACTAATTTTTATTCTATTTTAATAATAGTAAATAATTATAAATTAAAAAAAAAAATTCTGGATATTAATCAATTGAATCTATTTAATTTATCAGTTAAAATTATAATATATAATAGTTATTGGGTAAGGAGGTTGAAATATCACTGAATTCAGATGATATTTTAACCATCATACCCAATAACTGTGTTATTATACAGATGTCCAAGATTATGCTAAATAGTTATTAACTGTAAATAAAGGTATTTTATTTATATGTATGATATTTAATCTAAATGATGTAATGTGTCAAAAAATATCAATGATATTTATGCAACAATAATTTATTTAAAAAATATCAGTACATTTAAAATAGCATGATCCTATTTGGCTGCATAATAATATAATATAAGTAATAAAAAGTAATAATATTATTATATAGAATTGTATAATTATATAATATTTTGTATTATAAAGTATAAACTGAAATAAGTTAATATAATAGTTTAAAATTTATTTAATATAAATCAGATGTAATCTATAAATGAGAAATCCATCTTCTATTTCCTATTTATCTTTTAAATTCTCCAAAAATAAATTATATTATATGTATAAATATATCTGATATTAAATAAAGATTATAAAATAATTTATTTTATTATATAATAGTATATTTTTTAGTGAATAATTTACTTAACATTTATTATAAATAATATATATTGATATTAAAACATTTATAAAAAATAAATTAAAATAATATTTACAAAAATTTTTTTACAAAAAATAATTATAATTTATCAATTTATTACATAAGAATTTAAAGTAAAATATTTTAATAAAATCCAATTCTATCAATTTGAAATTTTATATTATAATGCACTATAAATTTGCCAATTAAAATAATGATATCATATTAATAAATAATTTATATTAAAGAAAATAATTACAAGAATTATAATTTAACTTTATTTAGTACACTGAAAAAAAATCTATTCTCATCCCAACAAATTTAATCCACTCCGAATTTACATTTATATACACAATAATTAAGAATTTAATAAAATTACTTCATTATGTTACTATTATAAATTAATGTAGCGTACAATTTCCCTATTCCCTATAAAATTTTCATTCATTCTTATATGCTGATTTTATGAGATTCATAATGTTTAAATCCTTCCTCTCAATTTCTTTTAATATCGTTAAGGGTATATTTTAAACTACAAAAAAAAATTCTTCAAAACTATTTAAATTTTTAATGTATTTAAGAGAAACTTTAATAAAAATGAATAATATATAATTTATATATCGGAATTTTCTTTTTTTTTTTAACGTTCGTTCATTTTTGATCAAGATGAACGATGTTTTAAAGTCGAGTAAGTTCTTAAATAATTTTCTTTTGAAATAAAGATAATATAATAAAATTTTTTTTTTAAAAAAGTAATAAAGTACACATATGAATAAATAAAATTCAAATTACATTGCTTGTACCTGATGTGAACCCATAGTAATGAAATTTCCGGGCCAAAACTGTGCTGCTATACATCCTCTATTTTTCCTACTAAATTCTTGATAATACGCTTTCATGTCCTCAGTATTCCCCAAATAAAACACCACATCTTTAAGTCGACGATGTGTTTGTAACTTTTCTAAATGTTGTCGTCGTGCGTCTTCTCCCGGATATATTGTTAATGATTCAAGATTTTTGAATTTTAATAATGCACGGAACAGTAACTTTATGACAAAAATAACAAATGGATATCAGTATTATATGTTAAATCACAAAAGAACGCCTCATTAAGAATAATCCATTAGCTTACTGTAGGACTTGTTTCTTGATGATAAGTATGAAGCTCCAGAATTTTCAATTTCGGACATCTCTTTGCTAACCTTTCAAACAAATAACCATCAAATCTATATTTATCGTATGACTCCATATCAGTTATACAAGTATTTCTATCATGAAACTTCAGTACTTCAAGAGTCCCTCTATTACGATTAGCTAAAGTAAAAAGAAAGGCTGCCGTCATTTGCCAATTATATCTCCTGCTACAGAATTCTGCTTTAACCGTGACCAAATTTTTACAATCTCTAGCCACTTTAACTAAAGAATTTTGCGTTAAATTCTCACAATGTACCAGATGTAGTTCTTGTAACTTTGGACAATTGTCAGCAATTGCCATTAATCCGTCATCTCTCAAATCTTTTACATGATAAAATTGCAATTTCTTCAAAGCGACATTCCTATTACAAGCAAGTGCTTCAAAAGATGCATCTGTAAATCCACTACACCACCATAAAGTAATGGCTTCCAAACTTGTGCAATTTTGAGTGATTGGAATGAAACTTTCATCACTAAGACCTTCTCCAAATGAGAGATGTAATTCACGAAGCTTTGTCTGATTCTGAGACCATGATGACATGAATTGCGGAAAATTATTTTTTCCAAAAATCTTCAAATTAAAAGTTTCCAATTGGGGAAAAATATGTGCGATAGAAACAACCATCTCATCATTCAGTTCCGTTGCAAATGTGAAATCAAAATATTTTAACTTTCGACACCCTGATAATAAAATCCTCAAACCATCGTAATTAACACTTCGGCAAGTTAATTCTTCAACATTTGGAAAAGATCTGACAATAATTTGTGCCATCTTTAATCCTTTAATTTCCCAACGGGTTTTGAGCCTATTGATTCTTGGACAATGCTCGCCAATCCGTTGAAGAATCCAAGCGCATTTATCAGTATCACCATTTCCAGGAATTTCCAAAGACGTTAATTTTGGACAAAATCCTTCAGCAATTGGCATTAAAGTTGAATCCAAAGCGTGTTGCCAAATTGCTTCTGTTTTAAAAGAAACCAATCCCGGCAAGATCTTCAAAAACATTGCTACATGTAGGGGTTCGAAAGTACCATGAAGGCAATAAAACTCAATATGCTTCACGTTAATACAATGGTTAGCAATATATTTGAGCTCAACAACATTATACTTGTCTTTTCCACATCGAGGATGAGGACAAAATTTTAATCTTTGAACCATTTTTGCGTAATCGAAAGTAGTGTTTGATGATTTCAAAGTTCTGAACCATTTTTTGTATGATTCGTAAAATTTCCATTCAGGATCTTTCCATAAAACTCTTACGATCGTCTAAAAATTAAAATAAAATCAGCGTCAGTTATATTTGAACACGTGAACGACATCTGATTTGTCAGTAACACAAAAAAATCAAACATTATAAATAATGCAAAATCAAAGAAAAAAAATCGTAATTTTTGATTAAATAATAGACTTCATCATTCTCATATTCTCACATTAATATTTATATATTATAAATCACAAACTTTATCCCTCGAACCGTCTAGATCCAAAAAAAAAAAACAAAGTGGCTTAGTCGTTCTTACCATCGCCCATAGTGAATTAATCAATAGACAGGAAAATAAATCATCTTGATGTTCAAACTCTGAAAAGATCAAATGTAATAATTCTCCTGTTTGTAGTACGGATTGTGCTGCTTTAGTTTTATTGAGTCTTTGATAACTGTATGACATTTTTTATTTTTAAGTTCGTTTTCGTAAATGGTTCTTTGTGAGATAAATTTGAAAAAAAAATTTTCACCGAAAGTGGTTAAAGAGTGTACAACTTTATAGACTTTTTAGGAATGTGTAACTGGATGGTTCTCATTTTAGAAGCAATCATAACAAAAAAAAATTTAAATAAAATAAAATAAAAAATGTGATACACCACTAATTTGGACCAATCGTATGATGCAAAAAAATAGCGTGATTCCAATTTCTTTCATTGCCTATTATGGTATCATGATGTCACGTTTTAAAGAGCTGCGGTATTTATTAAGGAATATTTGTAAATCTTATTTTATAAACACGGAGATCCATTTAATGCCAGCTGAAATTTTCATTGTTTTTATGATGCAGCTTTAAATTAAATTTTGTCAATTTTCTAGAAGGTTTTTGGTTAACCAAATTCTTTTTCTAGTTATAAAATACGGAATTTTTTACGAATTTTTGCTTGGTTTTTTCAAACGGATATATTTTTTTTTATTATGGTTAACCGGTCAGTTTCTTATACTAAACCAAATAACCTTAAACATCAAGAATTCTTGTTGCATAATGGTAAGGTGTTTCTATATAAATTTTGATCAACGTATTATGCTGCACAAAATTCAATAATGTAAACTTACATTTACTCTTCTGATTAAAATGTCATCAGGTCATGATGTCAAATAATTGATTGTGTGGGTACTTTTAAATCCTTTTACAAATGAATATGTTTGTTGCACGTACATGTCTCTCAAGATAAAATTGCAACGCTATCTTGAACATTAAACCTGAGACAATATCTCATTAGACTAAGCTAAGTTTGACTGCATAACATTATCATTTCGGCCAAAATCTCAAACCTCTGCCCAAGTCTGCGGTAGTAAGACTCAGTATACTGATTATATAATAAAGTTGAATATAAGTTTAATAAATTAAATTTTCTTCGTCACTATAAACAGGTAGAAAGAGTAGCAATGATCTCCTCCTATAAATATTAATTGCTTATATATAGGAGTTTCATAAGGTGAAATATAATATCATATAAATTAAAAAAATTTCTCTTATTATATAAATTAGGTTCATTAACCACAGCCACAACTGATTTTTTCTTAGCCTTTAAATTTTTTGGTAAAGAAATGAACATAATAATGCATACTTTATATGAGATTACCATAGATATTACTAGAAGTATAGATTATATAGGATTATAAAAAAATTTAGAATGCTATTTTCACATATAAAAAAGCAATTACAAATAATATTAACTACTTGAAATTATTTTTAAAATTTAACTAAGAAATTAATTAATCCAAAACTTAATAAGTTTAGAAAAAGAATAATTATTTTGTTATATAAAATAGTTAGGATTAAATTTTATTTAAATTGATATAACAGGTGATATTAATTACAAATCAGTACATTACAAATATATTATTATAAAATAATTATAATAGTATATTTAATATGCATAAAAACAATTATTTCATTTAACTATAAAATAATTGCTTGTTTTTTAATTAAATGTTTTTAATAAAATATTTTCTTTCTTTATATAAATATTTAGAATTTAAATACAAAGTTTAAAGTTAATTGTTTAATTAAAAAAAAATAATTCATCTTTTAGCTTTAGCAAACTGATTTTTAATTAAATTTGGTTTAAAGTTATAGTTTAAATTTATCAATTTATTAATATATTATATTTAAATTTTTGCAAATTATATTGATTTTTATAAATTATTATATATATTGAATATTTTATTTTAAAACATTTTTTTTTAATATATAATAATAATTAAATTTTTAATAATGTAAATAAAGCTAATTATTTTAATTATATATTAATTAATTAATAATTGGGATTTATATAGCAAAAATAATTTTTATAATTACTGTATATACAGTCAGCCCCCTCTATAGTCACACCCTTTGGGACCAAAAATAAAAAGTGTGATTATAAGGAAAAGTGACTGTATAAAGGTAGTGGGTTTAAGAGAGTGTAACTATAAAAACATTGTGATTATAAAGGGGTTTTTTTATATAGAGTTAATAGGCATTAGTTCTTATGAAAGGTGTGTTTATAAGAAGGGATTTATTTGATGTGATTGTACAGGAGGTGACTATATGGGGGGGTAGACTGTATATAAAATTATTTTATATTTTAAAAAATTTTTTAAATTGATATTTTTTTTTTATTAATATATATCATTAAATTTATAAATACTTTTTATAATAATATTTTTTTTATATTACTGGTATTGTATAATATAATTATATTATAACAATAACAGTTATTATAGATTATGACAGTATTAATATAATTTAATAGTATTAATATAATTTGATACTAATATAATTTAATAATACTAGTATAATCTAATAGTACTAATGATTAAAAATGTTAATTAATGCTTTTTTTTTATTTTTGTAGATATTGAATTCATAGAAAAATAGATAAATTTTGTATCATTTTTATGAAACTGTGTATTTTTTCACATTTTAAGTGAAAGTAAAAAGTATTAAAATAACAGGTTTAAAAATTACAAAAGACTCAATAAAAGATATTATAGATTTAATGATTTGGTTTATTTGTATAAAAGAAAAAAATATTAGATCTTATGAAAGGATTCAAATTCTTAGATAATATGATGTTGAATGTTCTATATTATTAGAACTAGAAACAATAAATATTTCTTAATTAAAGATTTTAAAATATTATTTAATAATATTTAATTAATATTTCTTTTTTTATTTTTATATATATTAGATTTTGATTAAAGAATTTCATAGCAATTTATTACAAAATTTTATTTAAAAATAATAACGTTTCTTTTTTTATTTTTGTAAGTAAGTTTTAATTTTTGATAATAAAATTATAATAATGATTTATTTAATTTTATTTAAAATTTATTAAATTTTAAAATAAAATAAAATGTATTTATAATAAAATTAGCTGATGATATTTTTCTTTTTATCTAATTAATGTTAATTTGATTTTCATGCTTATGATTTGATTTTTACATACATAAATACTAAAAGTATATTAAATAATTGAGTTTTTTTTTAAAAAAAATTCTTCTTATCAATTATTTTAAACTAAAAATTTTTGTTAAAAACTTTTACAGATTTTTAATTAATATATATTTATTAGACTATTACTATAATTTTAGTATTATTGAAAGATATTTAAAAATAAAAGTTTTATTATTAGGCAACTTTTTTATTAATTTTATATATATTTTAATAGATTTCTGAGTTATTTTAATTTTTTGTTTTCATATTCTATTACAACATATGAATATTTTTAATATAAGGTTATTTTTTGATTAAAAATAATATTTTTAATTTATTTAACTCAATAATATTATATATATTATTTTTATTTTTAATATTATTAATCAGTAGATATATCACATTTAAAATTTTTTATACTAATTATTATAAATTTATAAGGTAAATTATTATTAAAAATTTTCTTAAAAAAAAGTTTTTAAATAAAATAAATTCAAATTTAATTATCTGATTCAAAATATTCATTATTTAAAAAAAATTTTTTTTAACCATTTAATCTTTTTTTTTAGTATTTATTTCATATAATATATATATAAATAATAAAATTACTTTAATTAATTAAAAAATGCCAATTTTTAAATTATAATTCTGATTAAACTTTTTTTAACACTGGTTAAAATTATAATGCCAGTTTAAATTTAATTAAAATCAGAAATTTCAGATCAAAAGCAATACTAAAATTATACAATAAAACATCTTTTTATAAAATAAGTAATGTTAAAATATATGATTAAAATAATAATATAAATGTATTTTTTTAAAGTTTTAATTATATTTAATTTAATCAGATATCTAAAGTTAGGATATTTTACTAATATCAAATTTTAATAATTCTATATTATTTCAAAAATTTAACTTAAAATATGTTAATGAAAATAATTTAATGAATAATAATAAAAAAATATTTAAATTGGATAATAATTTTGACTAATTTGTTGTTGAATTTAGTAATGCATTAAATAAAATAATAGTTCATAAAGAAGAAGATAATATTAAAATAAAAGTAAATATGATAATGATATTAAAATGAAATTAGAATAAATTAATATTGTTATTATGGAAGGATATGGATGAATTCATAAGGTGATGGTAGGGCACAGGAGCAATCTTCTAGATGGGGGAACCAGTTTGGAGTTTTAATAAATTAGTTATATACAACAGATATTTCTGTACTCTACTATATAATTAATAAACTCACAAATTGCACTATCTTGCAAAAAAAAAAGAATAAATTAATATTGAATAGAATTTTAATAATAATTAAAAAAAAAGAAACAAAATAATACTAAACAATGAAATAAAGAATTTGAATATAATGTACTTTTAGCTTATATAATTGTTAATAATATTCATAATATATTTAAACAATATAATAAAATTTATAAATTTAAAAAAATGTGAAACTTATTTGGAATATAGTAAATAAATCAAGGTATAGTTTGACAAATTAATAATAATTATTTAAAATTAAAGATTTGTGATTTGTATTTTATTTTTTGTATAATTAAAACCAACTTTATGATCCCAAAAAAAAGTAATTAAAGAATTTATAGATATAATTAAAGATATATAGAATGTAAAAAAATTGAATGTAGAATCCATTTTTGGTTGATTAATAAACAAAATATTTAAATATCTTATAATGAAGTAATATATTGTAATGCATTAAAGAATTTTTTTATATCAAAGTCTACTTTTAATAAAATAAAAAAATCAAGATTATTTATTGTATTTATTTTAAGATAGTTAAAATATTTTTACAAAATTAGATTTACATATTCTTATAATATATTCTATTTTATAGATATTCTTAATAAATTATTATTTTTTTTTGTACTAAATATTTGAGATTTTACTTCAAATCTTAAGTTAATAAGTGTTTGAATCTTAATGTAATCAAATTTATTTTATTTATTATCTAGTAAGGATTAAATAATATATTTTATATGCACTTTTTTTACTAAACTAATTAAACAAAGATTAAAATTTTAACCAAATAATTCTTAATTAATATACTTGCCAAATTTTTCTTCAATTAGAATATATACTAATTTAGTAAATATTTTAAGCATATAATAATTAATAAGAAAGCTAATATATATAAAATATAATAATTGTATTTGCTAATATTTAATAATATAATAATTATTAACTTTTTGAAAATATTTTTTTAGCTACAATTAAGAATTTGGTATAAAACTTTTATGAAAAAATAATAAATTTAGATAAATACTTCTTATCTCTAAAATATCAGTTGTATCTATATTTTCTTACAAAGTATTAATATCAATTACAGCTTTTAAAAGCTTTTGTTCATTAATATATTTGTGAATTCCAGATAAATCATATATTTTTGAAATGTTATCTGTAATAAAAAACTTTAGGGCTTAATTATCTTGATTGATTTAATAATTAATTTATATTTTATTTCATTTGGTTATAAGTATTATACAAGCTAAAGCCTTTTATATTTGAAAATAAGAATGAATAGATTGAAAAGTAATCTAATAATTCTTTATCATTTGATATATTTTTAGATAGTGATAAGAGATTATTCTAAATAGTATTTAACAAATTTCTGAAAGAAAAATTATTATTAAACTCTTCCTATTTTAAAAGTATGATGCATTAATATTTAATATTTTATTCTATATTAGATAGTTAAACTAATGAAATTACGATAATACTAGTTAAAATGTATGAAACTTCTTTATTATTTGACTTATAAATAGATTTATAATTACTATAGTCATTTGATTTTAAATTAGATTTATTAATAATATAACTATTTGAATTACTTAAATATTTATCAGAACTAGCACTATTATAATAGATAATTAGAGGATAAAAGTTAGTTTTAGTGTAATCAGTATAGTCAGAGAATATTAAACTATCAGTAGAAAAAACTTTATATACTTCAAAACATTTCCAAAATATTTAATTTATTTTTTTGATAGGTAAGGATGGTGCCGCAATTGATTTATCAAATCCGCAATATTGCGGATTTTGGAGTTAAATTGCGGTTAGTGAACCGCAATTCCGCAATTCACCTGATCGGTTTTGGCAGTTTACCGAACTGATTTAATAAAAAACGTTTACGCAATGTTTTTTTAATTAATTTAACGAAAAAATGTTGCGAAACGTTTTTTCAAAGTATTTTAATTAATAAAAAACGTTTCACAACGTTTTTTAATTAATTTAAAGAAAAAATGTTGCGAAACGTTTTTTCAAAGTATTTTAATTAATAAAAAGCGTTTCGCAACATTTTTTAATTAATTTAAAGAAAAAACGTTGCGAAATGTTTTTTCAAAGTATATTTAATTAAAAAAAACGTTTCACAACGTTTTTTTGGATTGCTTTAGCGAAATTGCAATTCCACAAATGTATCGCAATTCCGCAAATGTGCCGCAATTCCGCAATTATTTCACGATTAAATTGCGGTACTTTGCGGAATTGCGGAATATTTGCGGAATTGCGGACAATTGCGGATTGCGGAATTGCAGATATTTAGGTTTAAAAATCCGCAATGTTCTGCAATACCGTAAATCGCAATTATTCCGCAATTGCTTATTTGCGGCACCATCCTTATTGATAGGTACTGTGGACTTAGGTTTTTATGAAGAATATGTTTGCCACAACTTGAGGCATTGTAAAATATTCATGAGAAATGTAAAACAGTATAGTTTGCTTAGTTTTAAATTATAATTTTTATTAAAGATATTATTTTTGGATTTTTAAAATAGTATAATTTTTATTATTAAATTTAATTTTAATATAATTTTGTTCAATAATTGGTTATTTATTGGGGTATTATTGGATTATTATTTTATAAAATGATTATTTTAGTTATTTGTATTTTTAATTTTCCTTTCCAAAGTTTAAGTAAATTGAATTTGAGTTTAAATCAACTAAACTATTCATTCCATTATTAAGCTCAGATTAACTGAACTAACTTGCAAGTAAAAGACTTTTAGTGTTATATTGTGCTATATTAATCATTTAGTCATCTGGGATCTTCATAAAAGCTAGGTCATATGATTTGTATCACATAGAATATTATATTACTGTGCCACATAATGTTAATCATTTGGTTAAATTTGCTGTGATTTGTTTATTAGATTTGTTATCATTTATACTTATGTTGAATTTATATGTATATTTTCAACTTGCCACTACAGAGGCAATAACAAATTAAGATAGCAAATTATAAAAGAAAGGTATCCAGATATAAACTTAAAATAAAGATAATTTTAGAATTATTATATAAAATATTGAAAGAAACTCCCATTTATCTAAATGTAAGTCCAGATATAAAGGCTTTTTTAGAATCATTATATAAAATATTGGTGGGAGAAGTCTTCATTTTTCCAGATATGTATTCAGGTATAGTGTAGGCTGATTTTTTGCTATCATCAAACCCACTTGAGATGTGAAATCTGTCAAGAAATTTGGGTAAACTAAGTTTGCTAAAATCTGCCAAGAATTTTTTTCAGAACTCTCTTAGAAAATACCTTCCCTTAGGGCAGTTTTGTACATGGAACATTGTCCGGCAATTTTTTGTGGACACGGACGTCCAAAAAATCCATGTCCGCGTCCATAGTCCGCGGACTCTACGGACACAGACAATTTGTTAACCAGCCTTAAAAATCTTTTGGCTGGAATCAACAAGAAGTACGGCTGGCATTAATGCGGACAAAATGTCCCGGACATGAAAATATAGCGGACATGGATCGGACTGTCCGATCCGGGACTGTCCAATGTCCGTGTCCGTGTCCCATGACAACACTACCTTAGGGTTTTGGACAAGATTTTCTGAGACTGTATGGGCTTGCAAATTTTTTTCAGAACTTTACTTTTCATAAAGATCTATAGGGATAGTAAAAAATCATTAATTCTTGAGATACCAATACCAAACCAAAAATCACTTGGATTTCCAAATTCTACCCCCAGCTGATAGTCTTAGATAACATATAAAGTCCACTACAGTCTCATGCAACCACTGCAGTGGAGCATATCCCATCATATACTCACCTTGTAACTAACCAGTATAAAACCACCTCACAATTATTTTGGATATTACTATGCAATTACTTTACAACAAACCTGATTACCATTTTGCAACTATTCCATAGTCATCAGAATTTCAGAATCAATGACAACAAAAAAGCCCTACAGAATATGCAGAGTAACCTGGCACTAGAGAACAAAATAAGTGATAAAGATCACAGAAAGCCAATAAAGCTGACTAACAATAGTGTTACCGGTAAAAATAGAAGAGAGCCTAGAAAACCAGAGTGCTGCCCAACAACAACAACAGAAAAGCAACCATACCCAACAAAAAGGGGGGTACCATTAGATCATACTGGTACTATTATAATCTATAACAACTGGTACTGTCATAGTATAATTATACTATAACAGTACCAGTATATTTTTTAATTTAAAATATAATTTTATTACTTTAATTAATATTTCTTACTCTTCTCTTTCCCACAATTGCAAAAAATTATCACGAAAAATTGGTTGTAATTTCGAAAGATTTTCGTAAATAAAAAGTTGAAATTCTCATAATAATAAATTTATTTGAATGTGAGTAATATTTATATTGTAATTATTGATCAGTAATTTTAAAGTATAATCTTATTATTTTAATTAAATAAAATTGATTTTATATTTGTAAAGTTGTGCAACGACTTAAGTAAAGCCTGATATGGCGTCTGTAAAAGCAGGTCGGAGAGTGATAGCAATCTAACTGTATATCACTATTTATGCAATAATTTAAAATGTAAGTTTTATTTAACAAATAATAATATTAAATGTAATATTCATTTAAAAAATACATAGACTTTATTCGAATGCTAAATAAATATTTTGTATAATTCGATAAAAATTTAATATTGTAACGGTATTTTGATATTAAATTCAGGATTTGTAAGTGTCTCTCCTGCTGTGACAGTCCAATCTCCTTACCTAACTCAGATAGATCCTAGGATTTTGTACTCGTTGGAATTCATTGTTGAAATGTTTTAACATGTTAAATCACTATATATATGGAATTTTATATTACTATAAATTTAACAATAACATTTTAATTTTATCACATAAAGTGCTTTAAAATAATATAATTTTTTGCCCTGTCAATTTCGTTTTGTTCATATATTGATAAGGGTTTCAATTGATTCATTATGATCAGGCTGCTTTAGGTTGTATTGCCAGTCCTTTTATAATTTCTAACTTTATTTGCAAGTGATTCTTACCAGTAATTTTTAACTTCTTCAGAAACTCCCAAACATTCATTAGCAAGATGTACCTCGATTTCTCCACGCCCCCAATGCCTTGGACAGTAATTACAAGTTGCATTCCGATATCTATGTGTATCAGGGTCGTAATAATTCCAAATCTGTTCTCTAGGTCGACCTCCTTGTCGTTTACTCTTTCCATTTTGATTCTGTTGTTCTTTAGATTTCAGAATGAGTATCAGTTTGAGGTGATACGTTTAAAAATGTATTTGTACCTTCAGTCATTTTAGTAAATTATAAATAAAAATATAAAAAACTATCGAAACACTTATAAAATATATTGCTAATGCATTCATATATAAAAGTTAGTTTATTTAGATACGTTTCATATTATAAATGTTAATTTATTCAAACGCGTTTCTTACATATAAAATTAATTTTAACTTTAAAACATAGGTTTTAACAAGCTAATACTTAAACTTTATTATGAAATTTAATAATTATAATAACAAACTGAAAATAAAATCCACTATTTTATCATTTAGTTTCAGTTAAATTAACATCATATTTTAATGAAGATTAATAAAATGTAAATATAATTGAAGTTTGATTTTTCATTGTTTCAATCAATATTTTCAAATAAAAATAATGCATTATCGAGTCATACAAATCAAGTTAAGTTTGATTTAAAATCGACTCGACGATATGTGGTAGGCTTTGCTTCGAATTCGTTTCAATCGGTTGTATTTTATTTATTTGAATTTCTAAATTTATGTAACACATGAAATATCCGACTTGATCCACCAATAGAATGATTTATCTTTTTTATATGACCAAAAAATAAAACCGATCGGAAATGAACATGATTAATAATTAGACACGCACTTGTATTACCTCAGAGGTAAAATAATTTTCAAAGAATTTTTTAAAGAATGATCCCATGATATACGTTTCTGACTAATGTTAAATGACTGTTAAATGCAATATACTCTACTTTAAATCCCTTTTAACTCGAATTTAACAAATTTAATTAAACTTAAAGATTTACCTGCAGTTTGAACAATAATTTATAGACTATCAAAATTTAAATTTAATAAATAAATTATAATCGAATTGTACATTGTAAGTAAAACTTATAAAGACAAATAATTTTTAATAAATAAAAATAAATAAATTAAGCTAATGCATCAATCATTAGGTTCACTAGTGGGTACAGTGCGTAAGCTTTTATTCCGGATATAATTTATAGATTGATATAAGTGACTTATGATGTTAATTCCAAGGGTTATCGCTGAAGAGACTAAAGTAAAAATTGGAATAAAATCATACGATATCGATCTCGTTCTGAATAAAACCTAAAAAAAGAAAAACAAGATCAACATTACAAATGCAATAAATATTATTTTATAAAATAAAAAAAAAAAGGAATCATAACAGATAATGATCTTTTAATTTTACAATACCTGAATGACAAATTGAGGAATATCTTCAATAAAAATATTTGATACAGCAATCCAAAATATTGCCGATTTAGCATAATCAGAAAATGGAGCCTGAAAATTACTAAATCCTGCAAAGTTTGAATGTAAAATACTCAACATCTCAATATTTATTCCTGCCAATATCGTAAATATACTAGTAAGTTTATTATTTTCTGTAAACCATAGTAAAAATTCCTTTCTCCTATTCTCTTTTGCTATTATCAGAAATGCTAATGCCATATTTAATCCTAGTGGAATAGTATAAAAGACCATACTATAAAAAATTCAAAAATGTTCTTTTAATTAAAAATAAAAATAAAAATTTCAGTTTACTCGTTTAATATAATATGTTTCGTACCTTGGAATATATAGCTTTATTACATCGTTAGCATTATTAATTATAAAAAGAGTGTCCATAACGAAATCAAAAACATATAAGCTAAATTTAAAAATAGCAATATTGTGACCCTAAAAATTAAAATTTGATAAAAAAAAAAAAAATTAATAATAATAAGTTTAAAATATTTTATAGTGTTTTAATTAATAATACCTTTTTTTCTCTCCTGTTAGCAAGAATATAAAGAATAACTAAAAGTACTATAATTAAAAGTAAACACAATAATTTTGGTCCATATTCTTGCAAATAATTCGCTAGACATTAATAAATCATTTAAGAATCACAAATTACTTGTATCAAAAAATTTATTAGTTAATAATAATACTGTACTTACGTGCTGGGTTAAAACCATAAGTAAAATCTAAATTAGCGAGTGTTCCATTTCCAATGGGAGTTTGACTACTATCTGACATCATAGTATTGATATCCTGTATTACAGAATTAACATCTTTTTCATATGGATTTTTAGTTTCATCAATATTTATGCTAATTAAAAGTTTATCACCCGAATCAGGATCAATTTGATTTTTACTATTTTTACTAAGACGATTTCGTGATATTTGAAGTGCTTCTGCTAATTCATCCAACAAATTATTAAAGAATTGATTGTTTTCATCAACTGCAGAATTTTTAATTATATTTGTTCTATCCACAGTTAATCGAAATAAGCCAGATGTTGGGCTAGTAATAGTATACATATATTTTTTATCTTCAATTTCGAAATTCCAAATACCATATCTTACACCTAATAAAGGTTCCCCATAAATTCTGCTCTTAACAAAATTATTATCAATCGTAATAGAGTAATTTCCCCCTGATTTACCAAAAGTATAATTAAATATGTTTAAGATAACTCTTGTATTATCATTATCTAGTGTACATCCCGTACCAGGAGTTATTTGACGTAAAATTTTTCCTTGATCAATTTTATATATTGTTAAATTGCCATCCGATAGCGTTACTGGATCACGGAAATCAATTGAAATATTTTTAATATCTGGATATGTTGAGGGTATTAAAGAATTAATTGCAGGGAATGTTGATTCTACATTTGTGTTGAAATATCCACTATCATTTGTAATTTTAGGTAAATCAATCAAATTAAGTATCCAAGTATTATTATGTTCCATTTGTGCGATCAAAAAAGTATTGTTTGGTAATGGTGTATATGCATAATTTAAATTTGCGTTTAAAAGTTGATTTAATCCTGGAGTATTATATGGCGTACCATCTTCACTAAATACGTAAATATATAATCCATTGTCATTCGTACTATCATTTCCCAAAGGTTTAGTTAATATATAACCACCAAATAATAAACTTTGTAGTCTCCAAGAGCTAAAATTAATTTGATTATTAGGAAAACTAAACTCCGTATAATTTAAAGAAATGGCTGCCCCTGATGATAAAAATCCAATTTTAACATTGAAATTACTATTATTAAATTTCATAGGGAAGGAACAAGAATGTCCAACTCTCGTATATTCTATATTACAAGATATTGGATGACTTATTCTATTTGTTAAGTTTGTTTGATAAAGATAAATTTTAGTTGTATCAGATTTATTATAACCTATAAATTCTGCAATAATTTGATCTTGTAATATTGAATTTGGGGATGCATATTTTTTATAAATAAAATAATAATTTTCATCAGCTGTTTGTACTAATGATCTTGGTCTAAATATGAAACTATCATCTATTGTAATATTTCCACTAGTCAAAATTATAAATTTTCCATCTAATCCCATTTTATATTGTCTCCATGCAAAATAATCATTATTGAGTGATCTATGACCTATGATAAATCCTTTCTCTTTGTTAATATTAAAAACTACTTGTAAAGGTGGTTTGACAAGTCTATTACGGTTACGATGATTTCTATGACCCATAAGTCCTATAGATGTTCTATCAAACACATTACCATCAAAATCAGTTATCATTCCCCATCCTTCGAATGTTTGAGAATTTGTTGAATTATTATAAATGACTAGAATCCTATTCATTTCAATTATTTCATAATATAATTGATCTTGATTTCCCGCCATATAGGAACAGTAATTAAATGGTTGAACACCTTCTAATTTAATATCTTTTTCTATAACTGTTCCATTAGGGTAAATAATTCTTAAAAAAAATATATTATAATTACAATGCCGTCCTTTTGTCCTCACTTGATTTCTAACAATTCTTACTGCTATAATATCATTATATGTCTTTATATCACTTACACGAGGCTGTGATTGTGGTCCATAATCTTTTTCTTCAATATGTGAAAATGTACTTATCCGGGCTATTATGTGTAAAGGATAAACACATAAAAAAATTACAAATAATGCAAAAACTTTGATATAAAAATTCTGTAAATTTGATTGCATTTTCATTTTCTTTTTCAGAAAAACTCTTCTGCGTTTATAATCATACTGATATACCGTTTTTTTTTTTTTGTATTTTAAATGAGGCTTAGTTACGTGGCTTTATTATTTCTTTTTTAGATAATTTAGTATATATTATTCACCTAATAAATCAAAGTGATTTTTTTTTTAATACATAAAAATTATAATCTACACAACTTTATTTAACGTTAGGCTATTCTATAATAATTAACAAACGAATTAAATGAAACGATCGGATCTTTGAAAAATTACCAAGCCTCAGACTAGTTAATTTTGAATGTTGATTGAATTCCCTCCTGACATCATAATCGACGTTAAGTCACATAGTTTGACTTAATAATGTCTCACTTAGCCACGAAGGGTTAAAGATAATATTCCCTGTTGACATCATAATCACGTTAAGTCACATGGTTTGACACAACAATGCCTCACTTAGCCACGAAGAGTATAACAATAATAGGTTAAAGTTAAGATATCCTGCTGACATCATAATCACGTAATGTCACATGCACATGAGGTCTCGAATTCATAGAAATCCGCAGCAGCTTTCAAATAAACTTATTCTATTTTCATCGCTTTTGAGTAAAAAGTAAAATACACTTTTATTACAACCCATAAAAACTTAATTAAATCCATTTGGTAAGAAAGTATAACCGCCTAGGTTGAAATCAAAAAAAAGGGCCTATTAAAAAAAAAAAAAAGTAGGCTGGGTTGCACACTGTCTGTCATCCACCTTTATCTTTGTCTTTTATTAAAATGTCGAAAAGCAACAGAAAACCATCAGAACAACAAATAAATGATAGTGAACGAACATTGACACTATCAAAAATAAAAAACTAACGACATAATATACAAGACGCTGATAACAATATATCGGATGCTAACGAATCAAATCTATGAAGAACCAAACAAAACCATCAATTATCTGTCAATGAAACAAGTCCTTCACAACTCGAACAACGATTACTCTGACAACAATACTACAGAGCCCATCGCGTGTCGCATCATGTGATAACAATACTAATAACTTTTTTATTTATTTTATTTATTAGAATTAGGGATGCCAACGGTCGGTTTGGTTCGGTTTCGGTTTTAAAACCGCGATTTTCAGCCAAAACCGAACCGACCGCAAAACCGACCGATAAAACTGAACCGCAAAACCGATTGCAAAACCGAATAAATTATTATTAGAAGGTGCTAATTATGACTTTATTTAATAATAACATTTAAATTTACATAATTTTTTCTTACATAAATAGTGCTGATTTCGAGATTTTTTTGGCGATACAAAAATCACGTGATCAACGCATAAAATTAAAATTCTCCCTATAATTTCAAAAAGGAAAGTATTATAAATTTAAATATTAAAATTCATGTTTTTAGTTATTCTCAATTGAAACAAGATATTTTTTCGGGATATGTTGTAAAATATTTACAATTAACCGATCGGTTTTTTCATCGGTTTTTTTATGTATAAAACCGACGGTTAACCGGTCGGTCTTGGACTAAAACCGAACCGAAACCGAACCGGCAAAAACGGTTATGACCGGTTATAACCGAACTTTTGGCATCCCTACTCTTGAATAAAAAAATTCTTTGAGATTATTTTGCCTCTGAAGTAACACGAGTACGTGTCTAATTATGTTCACTTCCATTGATTTCATTTTTGGTCATATAAAAATAAAGACATGTTCGATCAAAAATTTAAGGTTCAAAGGACCGGATATTTCATGTTTTGCACAAATTCGGAGAACTTTAGAAATTTCTTAAATAAAATAAATACAAACGATTGAAACGAATTTGGAGCAAAGCCCACTGCTTATCGTTATAATGAGTCGAGTCACAGGTTACTAGATTTGTATGACTCGGAACTCGATAATTTTGTAGGTTTGTGCATTATTTTTATTGAGTTATTATGAAATATTTGAAATATTTGGCTGAAACAATGAAAAAGCAAACTTTTATTATGTTTACATTATATTCAGTTAACGGTGCGATATTAATTTTGATTTTGCACAAATAACATTAACCGTTGCTCTTTTAGTCATTCACTTCTATTAAAGATGTAAGTCGAAATGTCAATGATGAAATAGATGATATTGCTGAAATTAGTACCGCGTAGTAGATATTTTAGAAACTAAAAATTGGTTTATCGATTTTTAGTAGGTCTTCTGTTGTTTTTCTAGACTTAGGTTAAACGTTCTGGATGTCATTTTAGATTACACAAATATATATGTTCGCCATTCGGATCACTACGAATGAACTACTTATTGTATTGTTATTTTATTGTAAGTGAGAATAAACACTTTGCTGCTTACCAAAAGGGGGATTTAGCAATGTTCATATAATTTATATACGATATATATACACAGTGACATATACTGTGCATCAAGAATACTATATCTTATCATAATTTTAAGTGGCTCGAATTGTTGTTGGAAAGATATTAAGCCACATGACGTCAAATCTTCCATTTCTTTTCACTCCGATAATAAATCTCCCAAGTTCGGATATTGTAATATTCATATACTGTAAATTATATTCAAGCTAGTATTTATTAGATCATTTTAATAACAACTGATAATTTGTCATATGTATTTTATTTTTAAATATTAGGATTGACCTTTATTATTTTTATAATGATGAATCAACAAAATATTAAGCAGAATTTATTCTCAAATCATTCTGTTATATTTAGAAAACATTGTATAAATCGTCAATATTTAAAAATATTAGCCATATTATCTATTTATTATTTTTGCCTCTAATGTGGTGTTAAACAACTATGGAAAAATGTATTTATATATATTTTACTGTGCAAATCGCGTGAATTGATGATATAGCACAGTAGTTTATAAGATGTTATGTAAAATCTACAAACGCGTCGCGTTCCTTGTGATTATTATAATCAATCATCAATCACTATGACTTACACAAGTATTTTCCCATATATAAAAAATTAACTTTTCCTAACATTTTTTATGGTCTCTCAATTTTTTAACTTCATGCTTAGAGACACATACTACTCGTTTCTCTTGACTTCTTGTTTAAACACATACCATTCGTTCCCTCTTAACTTTTACGAAACACATATTACTTATTCTCTCAGTCTTATCGAGTGAGTTTGATAGTTACGAACAATTTTTTGGTCTGGTAGAAAATATTATTTTTTAAACATAGAAAACACAAATAAAAATTAATATTCTTTAAGGTGAGTAGCGCTAAAGTTTAAGATCAGTTTTAATGATACTACTCACAGCCAATATTCGTATCGGACTGTTAGTTATGTGTGGTTAGTTGGGCTTCGGATGGCTCACAGACCTGACTTTTGGCCTTAAACCAATTTATATAACATAACTGACTTTTGCCAACCCTTTTTTTTTAGGTGAATGGCTAGACTTTCCTTACAGCAGCTCATTATCAAGGATTATATAATAATAATCATTTTTTAGGTGAGTAGCGCTAAAGTTTAAGATCAGTTTTAATGATACTACTCACAGCCAATATTCGTATCGGACTGTTAGTTATGTGTGGTTAGTTGGGCTTCGGATGGCTCACAGACCTGACTTTTGGCCTTAAACCAATTTATATAACATAACTGACTTTTGCCAACCCTTTTTTTTTTTAGGTGAAACGGTTAGCCACTCTAAAAATAAAATCGAAGACTTTTTAATAAAAATATCTATTTGAAAGATCAATGATTGGACGTCACGATTGATTATCACACTGTTATAATACACATTGGTCCGTAAGCGAACATGAGACTGTCCTCTCCAATGTCTTTCCATAAAGTCAAATCATACACGTAAAAATTCAGTGATACGACCAGCAGACGGATAGATCCGTAAATGTATTATCCGAATTATATGTATTTTAATATTGTCAAATAATTGATTATTGTGGGAGTAAAATTCTAAATAAAAAGTACGGCATCTTTTACCATGTTTATTTTTTTATTTTGATCATATAATTTAACTAAATAATGATTATTTTTATCACATAATTATTTTATTGATTACAGGATTCTGCAACTAGGGATAATTGATTTTTTTTTTGATCCAGTCGTAAGAAGTGTTAAATATGGAAGTCAAGTAAAATATGATATATGATAAAAAATAATATGTTAAGTCACATATAATATCCTCATTATTAATCTCTATGGATGATATTATAAGTTAGGGTTTACTTAATAAAATTAATTATTCATACGGGCTGATTAGACACATTATCCAAATAATATGCCGTATGGGTGGATTTTGCGCACTTTAATAAGTAATGATCATATGATATAATCATGTATATACATGTAATTTGATGTAACAAATAAATAAGTGATCGGTAAATTGGAATATGAAAAAAAAAAATTCTTTTTATTTCGTCTACAAGCTGGGAATTGGTTGGGAATTGGTTTTTCGGTTAGTAAAGTGAGAATCTTTTTTATGGTAAATCATGCTTTAAAAGAAACTTAAAGCTTTTTTAAAGTTATTTAAATGCTTAATTTATAATATTTTAATATTTTTACAAACGGTTTATTTTTTTTTTTCATTTTGATTTTGTAAAAAATATGGTTATTTTATCTACAGAGGGTCGCCAAAAGTCTCCGAACGGTATTTATTTAAGCCGATTTTGCCACTAACGTTACGCTATATGTTAGTAATACAATCGCATGACGTTCTTGACCCTGTTTACAAGAATCAAACATAAAAAATGCGCGTTAAGTTTAGTTTTAATTTAAAATAAACTTTATTCTCTAAGACAACGAAATACTGTATATCCAAAGAATTAACAAAAGAGCAACGTGGGGCCATAATTTATTGCTGTCAACGTGATGACAACAATCGGACTATTGCCGCGCATTGAGAATCTGTGGGCCATAGTCAAGATGAACATTTGCGAAAGGAAAAAACATCCAATATTGCTGAACTTGATCGATGTGTTAAAACGAAAACCCCAAACATACTATCGAAAATTTAGTTGATATGTCGCGGTGAATTCGAGCTGTAAATGGAGGTCCAATCAAGTACTAGTAACTTAGTAAGAAATGTACTATATCGGACTCTTTAATAAAAAATTAATTTTTTAATACTTGAACCTTAAAAAAATTTAAGTTTTATATTGAGCCAAAAATCGTTCGGAAGCTTTTGGCGACCCTCTGTAATCTACTATCTTATTTAATAGACATAATTTACCGGATTTTTTGTTATATTTTATATTTTAACCAAGCAATAATAAAATTTTGATAAATACCATTAAAATACTCAAAGTTTTTTTATTTTGTTGCAAAATTTGTGTAACATAAATTAATAAAGTTTGTCGTAATAAATCACGTGATGCGTCGAATCCGCCCATACGTCTTATTATTAGTGCTTAGCTACAGCGTCTCTAGTAAAATTTGTAGTCAAACATAAGTCAAAAGAAAGAAATTATATATTTGATACTTTTTTAGAAAATAAAAATTTCAAATGGTGAAAATTTATTTCTAAGAAAAGAGTGATAAAAATAAAAACAAATAATAAAGTATTAGGATAATTAAATCTATTTACGTATACCATGAAAGATTTTTAAGATAATTAATTATTCTTTTACTATGACATTAAATTTGAACATTTTGTACATTAATTAATAACTTCAAGTTGTTTGTAGTTAGTTTATTAGTCCGAAGTATAATAACAAAGGACAATATATTTCTACGTTAAGGATGTACAAAATGTCCTAATTTTTAGCTGGAATTACATTTATGCGAGATATCGATTTTGAATAGTTTGCTATATACGAAACCTTTCTATTAAACATATATCCTATCCGGCCAAATAATCATAACCAATTACATACTAGTAACTATAATTGAGTATTAAATTAATCAGCTTATATGTAAGGTAAATTTATTTAGATCAATATTTGTGAAAATCAAAATTAAGTTTTGGCTGTTAAGGATTATTGAGATATGAAATTAATATTAAGGATGTGGAAATTTTTATGATAGATGCTAATACTACCATAAAACGATGTTGTTTGGCAAATTCTTTTAATTTATTTACTGTAATAATTCTTAATTATTATAAAATCTATAAAAAGAATTAAACACATGATAATTGAATCTGAACAATATTTTTATTTTTTTTTAAAAAAAAAATTTGTTTATAATAACTTCTTATTATATACTGTATAAGATTATCGCGAATTTTTTTTTTTTATTTCTATATTTAATAGTCCGTTAATTTATAACTCAAAAAGTCTCACGTAAGAAATGTGATTGAGATTAAGGTTAATCTCAAGCTAATCATGATTGAAATTTTTCATATGTAATTTCAATCTTGTTCACTGAGTAAGATTAGGAATGAAAAATTAATTATCATGAATTTTTTAATGTAATATCTTAATTTCAATTGAATTTATAATGGATAACTAAATTCTGGTCAATTTAATCATATGGGCTGATTAGCGGAATTAATGAAATTAGAATATTTTGTAAGTTATTACAATTCTGAAATAAAATTACATTTCACAAATCAAATCACGTTGTGTTACAAGGTCATGTGATATGATTTACTTTTTATTAAGTTGTAATGAAATATTTTTTTCTTTTCCAAACTCTGTTAGTTTCTCTATTATTTCACCGTCAGTTCCTCATCAGTTCCTAATCAGTTTTTAAGTTAGGTAAGCTGAAAAATTTTGAAAGCATATATAATAGTTTTTCTACCTTAAATACAAGCTGTAGCTCTTTAAAAGTTTTTTTACATCTGTGAGAAAAAAGTACATTATTCGATAGAAATATTCAAAAAATCATAATTAATAGCTTTAAATGTAATTTATTAAGTTACGGCAGACTGAATTTCGAATTAATTAAGATTTATTCAGTAATTATTTTAAATAATTCATTAATTTTTTTTAATTTTTTTTTCGTTAAATATATATATATATATTTTTTTAATAAACTAACTCTATAGTATATTTCCTTTATTTTTTAAGACGGATTTATTTGTTTTAATTGAAGAAATAAATTCTGTAATAGAAATTTGAAAGGGTTATTTTTTTAATATAATATTGATTCTTCATTTGAATTAAATGATAGTAATTTTATTGATATTAAAATAAATTAATAATTAATAAAAATTAAAAATAAAGTTTCACAACAAGTGATGCAAAACTTACTGGTATAATATTTGATGATTTTTATTTGGGAGCAGGTTTGATTTTAACCGGGACTGCGCCACTCAGTTGATTGAACATCAGTTGACCCTAGCCCCGGCCCATAAATTCAATCATGATTAATTTTGTGAAATCCATGCCCATTATATAATTTTTTACTAAAATAAAATGATATAATGAATCAATGATAATTTTTACAAAAAATACATTCATAAATATTAATCCAATTTGAAAAATTAAATCATACTTTTATAGCCCTTGATTTAATCTATTAAGATATGATAAGTAGTTAAACCCAATTTTTAAATGGCCATAAAATTCGAAAAAAGAAATATTATTTCAAGACTTGATGTGACTAAGGTGTTCGAGTTGTGCTATAATACTGAATATTATCAAATATCAAATATGTAAGAAAATATACAAAATTAGTTCTAATAGTTCAGTCCATGTAATTCACGGAATCAGATGGCAAAAAAATTATTATTTGGTAATAAAGAAGAAAGAAATATTATGGGGAGAAATTCTAGTCAACATTTTTATAATCATTGTGATTTACGGTGGCAGTATTATTCAGTTATTGTACGTACCGTAAAGTATAACTCCTGTACTGTGTGATCGTGCCGACGTGCCGTTACATAATACTATAAGCAAGTCCATAATGATTACTATTAGAAAGCTGTCATCAAAAAAAAATTAACATTGAAAAAACTAAAATTATCGTTAAAACATTGTAAATAAATAAAAATGTTATCAAATAAAAATTATTGTTATTAGAAAAATCTCAATACAGAAAGATTAATTACAAGCAATATATAAAGAATCTAATAATTATGTGATAACTGATAAGATAGCATTGTTCTCCTGCTAATAATAATAAGAAAAATTAACAGTTTCTTAAATCTGAGTGAAGAAAAAAAAAAAATTAAATATAAATATAAAGTAATTTTCAATAAAAATTTTCCTTTTAAAAAATTATATTGTCCGCTCAAAGACCTGCTTTCTTATGTAAAAATAACATTAGACTGTGCACAAAATATTTTTACATCGATTATAGTTAATACAAGCGATAATTTTTTCATCAAAAAATAAATACTGATCAATTCTATAACTTGACAACGTGTGTCAAAATGTTTAATTTATATATCACCTTTTCTGACGCGTAATAATAATCTCTGTGAAAATAAATGATAATTATTTTAATAAAAGTTTTATTTAAACCTAAGGTAAATTAACATATTTAGTACAAATGTATAATTCTATTTACAATATGTTCTGAATTGTACTGTGCCCAATAGAATCATGCGAATCATGCGGATTTTCATAGACCGATATTTTTATAATATTTTCAACTGCGCGTAGGGTCTGATGATCCAAGAATTGGACAACGCTATACGAAAGTCTACCTATCTAATTTCTAACGTATTGAATCATGTGACTTTACGTTATTATGATGTGCGTACTAGTCTATAGCAGGACCCCAAGTAATATATAATATATATAGGTAACAAGTAATTTCAAAATTTTATATCAGCCACGTAAGGTTTTTGTAAGCAAACTTAACGTGTGACTTCACAAATTACTAAAATTTTTTTTTACTTAGAATATCTGATATGCTGATCATTTTGACTTCGTTTCAAAATAATCAACTTTAATGCACTATCGTCAATCAAAACTATTTAACTTTTGGTAAATGCGTAATTCATTTGTATTAATGTGAAGAACGTCATACTGCGCTATTATATAATTAGAAAGTGTCACAGCTATAGCAACCGCCTACATACCGGCGGTCGAGTTACTTAAACTAAGAGCTAGTCAACGCCGCTTAACGACACCTAACTAAACTAACTAAACTTATCGCCATATCCACTACGCCAAAGTACCACCTACAACAAATAAAAGTTAATAACCTAAACCTAATACACAAATTTCTTTTAACAAGTCCGCTAAATTATTAAATATACCAATTAGTATTTCAGCATACGATCAATTAAAACTTTTGTTTTTGAAAAATGTTATGATGCGTGAAAATATCACAACCTTTTTAAGATGAACAGTAACATATATATATATGTATTAAATGAAATATTAATGATTTCAAATTAGTTCATCTGTAAACAATGCTGCATCGAAAGTATCAAAATTTTCATATTATAATATCAGATTTGTCCAAAAAAATTAAGCGATCGTATCTATGACTTTTCCAAAAACAAGCAAATGAATTAGTAGTAAATATCGTTAATTTTATTCTCTCTCAACAGCATGTGCTTATACATATATTTGCTCAGAATCCTTACTCTTCGTAGATAAGTGATAAATTTGATCGTCGATCAGTATAGATTATTCCAATTTTAATTCGTTCGTTAATCATACTGGAATGGTCTAGAGTCGTGTAGATCTTCACTTTTTTGATAAATTAATCATTATTATTTCATATTTTACCCAATAAATCTTACAGTATTTCTTGTATTTCAAATGAAGCTTAGTTACATAATTTCTTGTATTTCAAATGAAGCTTAGTTACATAATTAAATTATAGTGTATTTTTAAAAATAGTATATCAGGTATTGTAAATGCGACGAGCTTTCTAAAAAAAAAACAAAAAAAAAAAAAAAAACAAAAAACAAAAAATGCGATCAAATTTTTATCTTAAAGTATTTGCGCTATTTGCAATTGTCTTGTGTGTTTATCCTTTACACATAATAGCCGAAGTGAGAACATTTTCACATATTGAAGGAAAAGATTATGGACCACAATCACAGCCTAGTGTAAATGATATAAAGACATATGATGATATTATAGCAATAAGAATTGTTAGAAATCAAATGAGGATAAAAAGTTGGCATTGTAATTATGATACATTTTTTTTAAGAATTATTTACCCTAATGGAACGGTTACAGAAAAAGATTTTAAATTAGAAGGTGTTCAACCATTTGCTTATTGTTCCTTTATGACGGGAGATTATGATCAATTATATTATGAAATAATTGGAATGAATAGAATTCTAGTCATTTATAATAATTCAACAAATTATCAAACGTTCGAAGGATGGGGAATGATAACTGATTTTGATGGTAATGTGCTTGATAGAACATTTATAGGATTTAAGCGTCTTAACAATAATCATGACTATAATATACACGTAGTTTTAAATGTTAACAAAGAGAAAGGATTTATCATAGGTTATAGATCATTCAATAATGATTATTTTGCATGGAAACAATATAAACTGGGATTAGATGGGAAATTTACAATTTTAACTAGTGGAAATATTACAATAGATGAAAGTTTCTTTTTTGGACCAAGATCATTAGTACATACAGCTGATGAAAACTATTATTTTGTTTATATAAAATATAACACATCCCCAAATTCAATATTACAAGATCAAATTATTGCAGAATTTATAGGTTACAATAAATCTGATACAACTAAAATTTATCTTTATCAAACAAACTTATCAAAAAGAATGCATCATCCAGTATCATGTAATATAGAATATACGAGAATTGGACATTCTTGTTCCTTCCCTATGAAATTTAATAATAGTAATTTCAATGTTAAAATTGGAGTTTTATCATCAGGAGCATCCATTTCGTTAAATTATACGAAGTTTATTTTTCCAAATAATCAAATTAATTTTAGCTCTTGGAGACTAGATAGTTTATTATTTGGTGGTTATATATTAACTAAACTTTTGGGAAATGATAGTACGAATGACAATGGATTATATGTTTACGTATTTCGTGAAGATGGTGTTCTATATAATAATACCCCAGGATTAAATCAACTTTTAAACGCAAATTTAAATTATGCTCATACACCATTACCAAACAATACTTTTTTAATCGCACAAATGGAACATAATAATACTTGGATACTCAATTTGATTGATTTACCTAAATTTACAAATGATGGTGGATATTTCAACACAAATGTAGAATCAACATACCCTGCAATTAATTCTTTAATACCCTCGACAGATCCAGATATTAAAAATATTTCAATTGATTTTCGTGATCCAGTAACGTTATCGGATGGCAATTTAACAATATATAAAGTTGATCAAGGAAATATTTTACGTCAAATAACTCCTGGTACGAGATGTACACTAGTTAATGACAATACAAGAGTTATTATAAACATAATTAATAATACTTTTGGTAAATCAGGGGGAAATTACTCTATTACGATTGGTAATAATTTTGTTAAGAGCAGAATTTACGGGGAACCTTTATTAGGTGTAAGTGGTGGTATTTGGAATTTCGAAATTGAAGATAAAAAATATATATATACTATTACTAACCCAACATCTGGCTTATTTCGATTAACTGTGGAAGGAACAAATATATTAAAACATTCTTCAGATGATGAAAACAATCAATTTTTTAATAATTTGTTGGATGAATTAGCGGAAGCACTTCTAATATCACGAAATCGTCTTAGTAAAAATAATAAAAATCAAATTGATCCTGATTCGGGTGATAAACTTTTAATTAGTATAAATATTGATGAAACTAAAGATCCATATGAAAAAGATGTCAACTCTGCAATACAGGATATCAATACTATGATGTCATTTAGTAGTCAAACTCCCATCGGTTACGGAATGCTTTATAATTTGGACTCTACTTATAATTTTAAGCCTATTCGTAAGTATTATTAACAAATTGAAGTTCTTTTGATGTAATTGTGAATTGTAATTCAAAAAAAAAAAATTAATTTTTTTTTTACTTAATGTTTAGCGAATTATTTTCAAGAATATGGACCAAAATTATTGTGTTTACTTTTGATTGCAGTACTTTTGGTTATTCTTTATATTATTGCTAACAGGAGAGAAAAAAAGGTATTTATTAATTAAAACATTATAAAGTATTTATTATTTTTTTTTTTTTATAAATTTTTGTATCAAAAAATTTTTAGGGTCACAATATTGCTATTTTTAAATTTGGCTTATATATTTTTGATTTTGTTATGGATACTCTTTTTATAATCAATAATGCTAATGATGTAAAAAATCTATATGTTCCAAGGTATGGTGCATATTATATTAAGTTAGCTAAATCCTTATCCTTATTTTTTATTTAAATTAAAATGAAATTTAAATTTTTTATAGTATGGCGTTTTATACTATTCCATTAGGATTCAATATGTTATTAGCATTTCTGATAATAACAAAAGAAAATACGAAAAAGGAATTTTTGTTATGGTTTACGGAAAATAATAAACTTACTAGTATATTTACGATATTGGCAGGAATAGATATTGAAATATTGAGTATTTTACATTCAAACTTTGCAGGATTTAGTAATTTTCAAGCTCCATTTTCCGATTTTGCTAAATCGGCAATATTTTGGAGTGCTTTTTCAAATATTTTTATTGAAGATATTCCTCAATTTATTATTCAGGTATTGTAAAATTAAAAAATTATGGTTTCATTTTTATTTTATATTTTAATATATTCGTATATTGAATGTTAATTTATTTATTTATTTATTTATTTTTTTAGGTTTTATTTAGAACGAGATCGATAACATATGATTTTATTCCAATTTTTACTTTAGTCTCTTCAGCAACAACTCTTTCGATTAACGTCATAAGTCGTTTGTATCAATCTCTAAATTATATCCGGAATAAAAACTTACGCATTATACCTACTATTGAACTTAATGATTTGGAAGAATAATCTATAGTTTAATATATAGACATTTATTTATTATTTATCTGTTACTATATTATTTATTAATAAACATATTGGCTTTTATAATGCACAATTCAATATTAAATTTATAATCTACATATATCATATGATTATTCTTGAATGATTTGATTTTTCTCTTTAAATAACTCGTATAGCCTACATCTTAGATAAAGTCTACACTAATGAAAATGGAACACCCTCCTATTAGCCCAAGAAATTTAATATTCTACTTGTATAAATTGCTTTTGGATGATGTTTTTTACTAAATTTAATTGTATTAATTCCATTATTATTTGCAGGCTGTAATAATCCTAAGTGTTAAACTTAGATAACATAATAATGCATTAAAATATTAGTACCAATGATATTCTCCTAATTCAAAAGTAATATTTAAACGATATCTATACCCAGTATAAATCATGATGCAACGCGAGCACCACTTTTGATAAAATGATTGTATATTTAGTACCGGATTTCATATTTTTTTTTTGGTTCCCGTAAACAAATTACACGTTGGCAAAATGGGAATTCATTGAAATATATGGTTTCAGAAAAACGGAATGTCGGGTTTCAATACACTGAGAATTATTTGTAAATATATAAGTATGTCATGTTGCTCGTTGTAAATTTAATATATTCAATATGTACCACCATAAGTAAATTTTTTACAATATTTTTGGTCAAGATCAAGTGTATCGGAGTATCTATTTTTGTAATAGTTACGTTTATTCTCATTTAAATTATTAAAGGAATAAACAATTAATTTCGGCAGGATCAAATGAATTATTCAGTTATCTGCGTTCATAATGTTATAAATTTCAAGAAAGTATCGTGACTTATATAATAGAACGTAAAATTACGTAACAATATTTACATTTTAAGTAAATACAAGAAATTGAACATGGGCCCGAAACCGGAACTCCCCGAAACACTTTAAGTTCCGAAACTTAGTTTCGGGATGTACATTTTTTCCCGAAATCCGAAACCCGAAACCCGAAACTACACATACCGAGATATATAACCGAAACTTATTATTATTTTAATTGAAATTATATCGTGTGATCTCTTTTTAGTTATCAATAGTAGTGTAATATTACATTATTAAATTAAAAAATTATTTATTTTATAAAATCATAAATTAATAATAATTTTATCGGGATTATTTTGGTCAATATACTTGGCCAAAATCGAACGTAATTCGGGCCAAGCCATCCGATTGGTCGAAATAGTTTCGAGTTTCGGAAAAGGTTTCTATTCGTATATTCCGAAACCCGAAACTTTCGGGAATCCCTCATGGAGATTTCGGACCTCATATTTACAGGAAATTCTATTTTTGCTCAGACCGAAAAAAACAAATACAAGTGAATACATAAAATGTAAGTAATATAATTTTTATACATTTTTTTTTTTTTTTTATGCATACTATCTAAAAAAGGTATTATTAATGTTTTGTTCTTGTTTTATAAAAAAATTAATTTTATTCAGGTGTGTGTTCGGTGCATGTCTGGTATGTTCGGGTGTATATCCGAGGTGTTCGATTTGTAGAATGATCGACACTAATTGTAAAACAGCAATAAAAAAATTAGAAAATTCTACGTAGAAAATGCCATGCATGTTGACAATCAAACCATTACTGTATGCATGAATTACAGATTTTTTTTTATGAATTTTCGTTGAAACATTTTATTTATTAAAATTACTTTCTTGTACTATCAATATATAATTTAAGAAAGTTATAGAATTAGAAGTTAACATATACATTTGATTTAGAACATTTATTTATTACAATAATTTTCATAAATTACGGACAATGGGCTAATTTTGATGCCGAGTACTTGATTGATATATTGCTACTCAAAATTCTTCACGGGAATCGAACACTCTATAACCACGAGCATTGTTATCTTACATTATCAACTTTGTGGACAACTCCTCTTTATCAAATACTGCCTCGACTTCATAGAGATCAGCAAACATTTTGTTATTCAAATGAACGACAAAGAAAAAAAATTGACCGTATAAGATAAGAAGATAGTCACTTAGAGGATTATAAACATTGGCTTTTTTCTTGTCATTAATAATATACTAGTCACCGAAAAATTGGTTCACCTTATACATTGATATAAAAAACAGACGCGTTTTTTTAGTATCGATTTTATGAGCATATAATAATTTGCTGATAAAGGTACCACTTGAAAGTCTCATCGCTCTTATTGTAGTAATTCTGCTATAAATAATAAACCTGATTTCTTGTCTAATATTGCTGACACGTCCAGAACAATAAATATATAGATCAGATGAAAATTTCAAAATTTTTATTATCGATATAATACACGCAAAAGATTGCTAAGTAACTTAGATTATCAAAAATGCGGAAATAAAAGTTATTGATGATTTATAAGTCACACGCGTTTAAAAAAAAACATAATTCTAATTTTTTACATAAAATGTTGTCGCTGGTAGTTTCATATAAAGATAAAATTATTTTATGACTAAAAAGAGTGAAAATAGAATCAAAACAATAAAAAATCAAAAAACTATGCTCTTCTTTTTATTTTTCTTCCTCCCCCTTGTTGGTTTTGGTTTTCTTATGTGTTTCCTCGATTTTCGGGGTTTTTGATCTTCTTGATCTCCACGAATGGAGGAGAGAAGAAAGTTACACAAATTCATGGTAAAAGACTTGTATACATACAATGCTCGACATCAAAAATAATCACACTCCACACCACTTCGCCGGTCCATGGCTTCGTTACTGCCTCTTCAAAAGTATTTCCAAGTGGCCACAATATACCAGTCATTGTATCTAATATAAAAAGACGACCATAATAATCTAGGAAAATTATTCTAGCATGTTCACGCTCTCCAATGATATGATATGATTAAAGCCATACTCTTGAACTTCATCAATATAATCAAGATTTGATCCCGGTTCAATACAATTAATATTTGACACTTCGCAGTGCCCATGGTTAATATAGAATGCAAAAACATTACGTTTATATTCGTTTGCAATCACTTCGACTACCATTGGCGAACTACTGCAGCTCCTGCAAAGTCCATCAAGTCCGTTACCTTCTAACATTTTATGCATGAGTTCCAGTCTTCCACCTTTTCTAACGTGAAGGTGAGGGTATAAAAATCGACATGGTCCCCATCTAGTCCCTATAGTGCTTCCCACGGCACTA
This sequence comes from Rhizophagus clarus, assembly GCA_015698045.1. NCBI lineage: Eukaryota > Fungi > Glomeromycota > Glomeromycetes > Glomerales > Glomeraceae > Rhizophagus > Rhizophagus clarus. The sequence continues at coordinate 1,372,917 of BLAL01000004.1, forward strand.
ATTCTGCACAATTCCCCCAGGACCCTTTGCAAGCTTTTGATTCTTGTTGCGTTAGCAGGACAGTATCCACTCGTTTCATTATTTTCATATTTTTCATATTTTTCACTCTCGATCCTGCAACCATATCTTTCATTTCCTCCAACATTGAAGACATTAGTGCTGAAGGTTTTGTTGATGTTAAGCGAACCGAGGCTCCAACCATAAATCTTTTTATTTGATTGTTCTGTGTTGCGTATGTAATACTTATCATACGTGGACGGTATTTCTTTCTTTTTTCTATCATCATACATGAACTGTCTCTTCAAAACTCCCAGTTCTTTTGCTTCTCGAGTGTTGTTCTTCTGGTTGGAAGCTTCGCGTAGAAACTCCACAATAGTCCGAGCTTGTGTGAACACGAATCGACGGCTATGGACCAACTGTTACTAGCCTTCTTTCGGGTGTCACTCCCCTTACTTTCTTCCATTGACTAGAGTACTGTATAAAATAGGTTGATTAAAAAAACGAATTTTTTCTCTCCCTAAAACTGTCTTTCTAAATTACTTCAACAGTATTAGGAAATCCTTCACAAGTTGTCTCATCCATTTTTTGGGAGGGTTGTTTAGTCATGTAGAAAAACTTATTATTGGTGCAAAACAGGTTAATGTTAATGGTACTTTCTTTTCCTAGGAATCGAAAAAATTTTATTAAATGTTGTTATAAAATATTCCATTAGTTTTTTACATTTAAAATTCGAATCAGTTAATTTATCACGCAGCAAAAAATTTGATGACATCAGTTAAAAAATGTAATGATATCAATTAAAAAAAAAAGAAAAAAATTTAATGATTTCACTTCTGTTAACCGAAATAAGATAAATCCATATGTAACTTTTACTCAAGATTATAAATAATTAATATATAATGACTGCGATACAAAATTCAAAATTCTGATCTGGATCATGTGAAATCGATCACCTGAAATGCGCATTGAGGGCTGTGCAATGTAAGATTTGCAACATAAAACTTTCAGAACCGTTTTTAAGTCCGGAGCACAAATGTGACTAAATGAACCAATCACGCATCGACTCAATTTTTGAGAACAACATATATAAACTTCTCGAAATTCTATAAAAATTCTAATTCGATATCGTCGGTATTAACTTCAAATGACATTCATAAAAATTATATGATCTGTAATAGATAACAAGAAATCGAAAAATAGCGTCGTACAGTATAATAATAAAATTTTCTTTATTAGTCTAATGGTTTCAACTATACTGCTCAATAATAGTTTCCAAAGACCTTTCCAGTGAAATTTTCCTTCGGGAACCACAAATAAGTCAGGCACGTAATATTATTGTATTTCCGTTACTTGTGTTATCATTATTATACATTATAAAAAACTAATGAGTTCTCGCTTTTGAAATTAAACAGCAAGCACAATACGCAAACATAAATCACACAAGTTAAATAGCATAAGGAATACTTTACTTATCTTCTCGTTCTTATATGGTGTCGAGGAGAGCCAGGTCATATTGATGGTTATACGTGATCAGGAACAAATATTTCCAAATAATTTTTTTTTTTGGTATATTTTAGTTTGCGAAATAGGAAACTAACTCTGTAATTCTTCGTAGGTAATTCCACTAGAATTAGTATACCAGCAATATAAGCTTGATCAAAGTCATGGATGAGATAATGTAATTTTCTTAGGCGGCATTCGTATATTATTTTGTGGACAGTAATTAATGACATTGGGCTATAATTTGTGAAGACACCGAAAAATGATTATTTCCAAAAGAGATACTTAAAGTGCATATTTATGATGCGATATTACTCGTTGGTTTTTCTGAAATAATTTGCGTTTCTGATAGACTCAACATAGTCCAATGAGTTCAACACAAAGAATGTTAAAGGTCATGCGAAGATAACGAATCACGAGTACTATACCGCACAACGAGTAAATCAGTTACATCTCAACTTGTATTATTTCATGTTTTAATGTTTGCAACATGTTAGCGTTTTATTCAGTAATTGTCCGATTATTGAAATTAGTACTTTACCTCTGGTGCCAATTTCGATAGAGTTCAACTGTCATATCAGAGGGTTGTGTAATTCCACTAAGGTTGATTACATATAATTATTTCTTTTAAGGCAACCCGGTTGACGCCTGATGATGTAGGTGGCAGTTGACTCATAATACATATTTATATATCGTTACAAATATATTTTGATCAGGAGGAATTTCTTTCATCTCTTCGAGGGGGATCTTAGTATCAGAAATGTAACGGTGTTGCCTATAAACGGTTATAACAATATTCGTAATATGGTTGTAAACGACAATGGCACACATTCAGTGATAACAAAAACTATTTGAACATATACCAAAGGATGTTCACAATTCTCGACGAATTGAAACGATAAGACCAAACATGTGATATATAGTATATCATCATTACACATGCATATACATATAAATAAGGTATTTTCCGGGCTGTCATGCAAGGAAAAATTAAAATGAGCATGACGCGAAACACTTTTTACGTTACATTAGCCGAATGAATTAGCATCAAAATTTGTCGAGTGCGCTATAATCTATGAAATTTGTTGTACCAAATTTCTTTTTATTTTTTTATTTTTTATTTACGATTTGATTTAAGAAATTATTTTGTCCAATCACGATAGCTTTTATTATATCAGACTTTAATAAAAACTGTATGCATCATATACTGAGTATACTGTACAGTAAAAGTAGTATACGATTGTTTTTGTAAGTTTATCGCTGTACGTATGATCGATAATGCTGACATCGCTTATATAAAGTCGATACTTTTTCATCACTGTATTTTTATAAAATTCTTTTTAATCATGTAAAGACTAAGAGCATACATTGAGCAGAAAAGTAATGAATTCATTCATTCGTAACACTGTGCATTTGAATAACTGATGAAGTGTTTCTTCTTGCAAAACGATTGAAAGAACTAATTTACTTATTGTCCTGGAGTGAGATTTCTTTCAGAATTGTAATTAATTAATTCTCAAACTTAACTGTCATTGATCTACAAAACATTTTCAAATTATGGTTTTGAAGTTCCGGATAGTTTAGACTTTCATTCAATAGGAGAAATATAAAAATAAATGTCCGAGACAATGGTACGTTAGTACTTGATATGCGATTTACTACTTTTAGATAATAAAATTTATAATTTTAAGTTTCACTTATATATATGCAGTGATATTAGGCCCTAAAATTTGAAGCGCGATTAAATGGTTTATCCGATAATCCGCGGCTAATAAATACCGATTTTCATATTTAAGTCAAAGATTATAGGTGAAATCTATTCTCATGATATCAGCTGAAGAAGAAAGTTTTAATTGTTAAATATGAATAAAATAAGATTTTTAAAATTATAAACCCGAAACAATATGTCCAACTAATCTTCAGGAGATAAAACATTACATGTTATATCGGAACTTTCCGAATGACTATATTATTAAACTCATTTCATTCATTAATATTTATCCTCATTCGGTAAATTTGATAACAAAGAATAAAATACAAATTTACAATTTAACTGCTTAAGTAAATATTTTACAAATTTATTTGGATTGGATTGGGTGGGTTAATGGGTTATCGAGTATACCCGGTCGATCGACTCCATACAATTCTTACGAATATGGATTGGATCGAATCTTCTATCCAATTCAAGGAAAAAAAAGATGATTTTTATAATTTAATAAGCGAAATATTGTTTTAAAATGAATAGATGATGTCACAGTATGTGTATAAATAGTTTAGTAATTTAGACTTAATTAATTTTAATTGAAATCGACTTAAAATAGATTTTTTCGTCAATATTAATAAAATTTAAAATATTTTTAATATAATAATTTCGACATTAGGAGTACCAATGAAAATAGTCATTAATTATGCAAATTATTTTAGTATGCATGTTTTATTTTTATTCCCTCGTCCTACATGCAGATCTATATTTTTTTTTTTTTATTTTGTGAAATACTGCTTACTCATGCACAAGATGCATTTGCAACGCCCATCAACGATGCATATGGAACTAATCAAGAATCGAATCGAATCGGAAAAACTTCCTCGTAATGTGGAAAATATATAGAAGACATGATCACTAACGAATGTGAATTTTTTATCGTTTATTTTTTAATTTATTCCAAATTAGATGTCGGGCATTTGCCGATATGTTCTCCCATTTATTCAATGACAATAATAAACTCGTTTAGAATGAAATATTTTAGTAGGACCTTCTTTTAAAATGCAGGAAATTGATTATGTCATATATTTAATATACTTTAATCTATTTTTGTCTCCGCCTTAATAAATAATTATGCACTCATGCCCGTTGTCGCTTAAGGAATTGCTACGTATATTCGCGCAAATACGCAATAAATTGTTCATATTCAAAAAGTGTTTCATTTATATACGCATTATATAAATCTTTAAATTGATGCAAATAAAATGTCTTGTTTAAAAATATATTCGTGAACTATTAATTATTCGTACAAAAATAGCTAACAAAGATGCTTTAAAATTCTAAATATCGAATGTATTGTTATTCTGATGAATTCAAATCCGTTTCGATGTATATTAGAACGAATCATATGTGTATAACTTACAAATTATGAATTTGTTTTTCCGCGCATTAGGGAAATGATGCTGCGCAGGGTTCAAATATTAATATAAAAGCAGCTACGATTTACCTTTACCTTCTCATAAAATGGGTCTAAGAATTAAGATTTTAAGATATAAGATTTGAATACGTTTTTCTACCGTTTTTTTTTTTCAAATTTATGAATACGTTCTAACGTTATGACATGAATGGATATATAAAATGGTTGGTTAATTTGTTAATTTCAACACAATAATTTAATTATTATTTTTAATATTATGAACTGATTAATTAACTCTTCATTCCATGATTTTTTAGTAATAATTTTTAATAATTTTTCGTCGAATATTCAGTTCGTCTACGTGAATATGTAATAACATGTTTTTCATTTTTAAATGTTTATACACAAATTATAATCGTTTTTACTAACTTTATCTTCTTTTTTTATTTTGTCTTTAAATTTTTTTTTTTTTTTTGTTTGCCTTTGTTATTCTTTTCATGATTTTTTTTTTTACTTTGATCATTTTTTTTTTTACAATTTATTAGATTAGATTTATTATCTATTGTCCGTTTTTAAAAAAACCTTGTTTGTTTAAACGAATTACAATTTTTATCGTCATATTTTCGAAATGATTTTTTTCACACTTTTATACTTTATTTTTCATATTTCGCTTAGTGTTTCTTTTATTCCAATCAATAGAAATTTTTATATCGAAATTCCAATCAATGGAAATGTTTACATCGAAATTCCAATCAATGGAAATTTTTACATCGAAAAAATTCACAAAATAAAATTTTTACCTTTTCTTTAAAATATATGATGCGAATATGTTGTGGTGATTTGATAATTGATGGACACTTGATAAGATTCTGAAATATAAGAACAAATTTTTCTTTGCCTGATCGAATTTTTCTTAATACTCACTAATAAATAATCATCAGTAAAGCACGTAATTATATCGTTAAAAACGTTAAAAATTCCATATAAATTAAAAATTAATTAAAGATACTTGAGTTAAAATAATATTAAACATTTAATTTATAATCTAAAGAAATAAACGTGCTATTATATCATTATAAAAATTTCATTGATTTATGTACTTTTTATAACACGCACTTATGGACAAGAAAAATGAGTGTATGTAGAGTTAAGTACAATAATGTAAAGTTCATTTTTTCAAAATGGAGTCGGCACAACTTCTAGAATTATTTTATTATATAATCAAACTTAAAAAATTATATTTGGTATGATTTACGATTTAAAAAATCATATATTTAAAACACTTTTATGTTATAAATTGTTTCAAAGTATTTTTTTTTCTGTGAACATCGGGAAACATTACCATAATTAACAAGTTATATACTGATAAAGCAAACAAGGGTATCATAATGGTATATGAGTAACTACCTTTCGTAGTAAAGTAAGTATAAAAAGAATATGACTTAAAAATTTATGTAACTTGGAGGCAGAAATTTACTAAAAATAGATAAAGATAAGTACTTTTCTATGTCCATGATCATAAAACGGTTTTTTTTTAATGAGAATGATTTAGTACAACATTGGAAAGATTAATTATGCAAGTGGATGATTAGCAGTTACATTCTTCGGAGTAAGCCGTTCCGAAGAATAATAAATCCATTATAGGAACTAATTATAAGATTTGATGTTAAAAAGAGAGTTATGGACACTATTTGTTTTACAAAGACTTCGACAATCTCTCCTTTTTTTTTTTTATTGAAACAATAAACAGTCTAATAATCTATAAACTGTATAATTTATGTGCAACATCATTTACACATTTTTAGATTTTATTTAGCACGATTAATTCTTGTCCGAAGCTTAAGCGTAGGAAACTTCGTTATGCATGCAATGTCTGTCTCACCACATCTTTACCAATCATATACGCAAACTATATGCAAACTATTTTGGAAAGATCATTAAGGGCGCAATGGTAGAACCATATATTACTTACTTTTTGACATTTAATTAGCTCGGAGAAAAGAATGCGAAGAAAGCTTGTGCAATGTGATTAGCTTTAATTAGTATGATCTCAGTTAATTGACAATTATACTAACCAAGAATGCTTAGTTTAATGCTCAAAATTGGCTTAGTTTTTCGGCATTATGCTTAAACTTATGCTTATGCTTATTTTTAAGCTTAGAATATAAACTTTAAGCTTCAAGCTTTGATGTTTGGATGTTGTACTAGGCACGTTTCTGTCACTCGTACGCCTGCAATCGGTTAAAATAAAAAAGAGCGTGTTAATATTAAAATATTCTTTAACATAAGCCTTCAAGATAAACGATTTCAAGGTCTTTAAATAATAGAATAGTAGCACAAAAGAATCCATAGTTAAATCTTTTCTCATAATTTCTTCCCATTACTAATCATAAATCTCCAGAATGTTCTCTCTGAATAATTAATAATCAAAAAAATAAAATGAAATATTTACAAGAATTTTACGACGGACGTTAGGTAGTTTAAGGTTAATTAATATTCTGGACCAATAAATAATAAGCTAAAAATAAACTATACACTAAAAGTTAAATATAGAACTGCGTCATTAAGACAATTAAAATAGCTATCTAAATTTCACCCTTACCATGTGCAATCAGCTTCTCCGTGGTAGGTTAATATATCATATTGAAAAAAAAAATGAAGAAAAAAATGAGATGTAAAAATAAATTTGTAAAAATGATAAAAGTGATAATTATAATTGCTTTGGAAGGTTAATTTAATAGTGCCCGAACCCCTAAGTTCTTATTTAATTGCATTACCTTTCGTATTAATTAAAATGTTTTAAAATTAAAATTAAAAAAAAATTGATATTTAAGCTCCGTACGAGCAGAGCCTGCTCGAGCTTGCTTGCAAGCCGGTTCATCAAGACAAGCTCAAGTTGCAACTTGCAATATATCAAACCGGTTCATTTCGAGCCGAGCCCTAGTTCATCCTTAACAAGCCAGCTCATAAACTATGTATATAATAATTAACTTTTATTCTGATAAATTGAATTTCTTTTTGCAACATAAAAAATTATTTTTAATTTTAAATAGATTGGCCAGATAATGTAGTGATCTTTTGTTAATTTTTAATTTTTTTATTAAAACAAATCACGAATTGGTTAATTGTAATGAATTTGTCTATATTAAATTTTCTTGGCAACCTGTAATTTTTTTAACTTTCTAAATGAACGTTTTATTAAAAATTACATACTATGATATACATACAGTACATTAATAAACTCACGCAATTAACCGCTGGCAGCAATACCGTTTAACCTAGTCTAATGAGTTAAATTTACCAAATAAAGAAATATTTATATATACTTACGCGTTCTCCATATTCTTATTGACCTAAATTTATTACTCTCAACCTCATCTCCTTTAATACTTCGTTCTCATTCGATTTTCCGATATCTCTTAATGGGAAGACCGGTCTATTTTCCATTTCTCTTGAGTGTTTCATAGAACTGATCTCTCATAAATCATAATTTATTTTCCTCCAAGAATGTATCCAATACGCCCGTGTATAAAAATGTCAAACTTGTTTCCATTTTAATGAAGACTTAATGAAGTCTTATTCTCCTCGTAAATGCGACTTGTATTACTATCCTGAGGTAAATCTGATGCTGCTTTTGAATCCATTTTTTCCTTCCTCCCCCTTCTTTCCTTTTCGTACTCCGCTTCATTTTCTTGTTTAATATTACTTTCTTCTTTGTAACCGTTCTTTAGTATTATACTTATTTCAAATTTGTTGATTATTTTTATCATATTATTATTAATACATTTATAATATCATATTTATTTTATGTAATTTATCTGTCGAATTTTTATTGATGTTTCAAAAATTTTTTGTATTTTTAATCATTAATCTTTAGAAGCCGTGAAAACAAAGTATCTTTATTTATAAAAGAAGAAGTACAAATTGACTTCACCTTTACCCACCCATTATTAGATAACGCAAATATAATTAAACTTTAATAACTTTTTATTAGGAAATAATAGACCAACTTTTGGCACATCACCCATTGCATTCCAATTCAGACTAAATTATCTGTTTTTGAGATCAGGAATGAAAAGGCAAAGCTACTAAATTTAACAGCCTCTGTAGATATGCTATTGAAATAATATCACAGAATAATAGTTATGCAAGTTATCAGCAAATAATAATATAATTGAAGATGAATTTATAAATATACATCAATATTGAAAAAAAGACAGCTGGTATAATATTGTGTTTAAAAGTTTTTTTTTTTGTGAAATATGTATTAGAAATTTACAACTTCAAGTAAATTAAAATTTTAATTTTGTTATAAATATGTTTTTTTCAGAAAATGATTTCAAATTCTGAAATATGAATGGAAATGTAACATGATTTTTATTATAAGGTAGCTATTTGATTATGGAATTAATTTTGCTATTCATCTAGAGTTAATTTTGCCATTCATCTATTAGAGTTAATTCTGCCATTAAACTAGAGCTAATTATTTTATTATTCAACCAGAGTAAATATTCTATTTAAATTTTATGATCAAATTTTACTATTTAACTTATTTAGAAATATTTTATAGCATGAAGAATATATTATTCAATTATAAATTTAATTCTATGTCGACTTGATTTTTCACATATAACAACTATTTTGATATTATGGTCATTGACAAGCCTAATTCTGCTATTTGGCTAGAGGTAATTCTGCTGTTAAATTTGTTATTTGACTAAAAAGTTAATTCTACTGCTACAAGTTTAATTTTGCTATTTGGCTACAAATTAATTCTGTTATTTGATTACAAACTAATTCTGTTATTTGATTATTAGCTAATTCTGCTATTTGATTACAAACTAATTTGTAGCAATTTCTAGTAAATTATCCTTAAGGAACTATGAAAGACTCATTCATTACCAATCCTGACAAATTATAAGCAACAGTATCAAGTTGTATATAAGGATAATTTAATGTTGTAGGGGATGAAAAGAATTCTAAGTTGGATAGAATAGATGACTCACTAAGATCACAATTAGTTGAATAAATTGAAAAATTGAATGGCTCAGATGTCTCAATTTGATCACAATTAAGATATCCTGGTAAATCATAAACTGTAGAAGTAAGATTATGGTTTGATGTAAAAGGAGTTGAAAAAGATTCCAAGTTGGATGAGTTAGATGTTTCAATTTGATCATAATTAGTATATTCTGATAAATCATAAACTGATTCGGGTTGAATATAAGGGCAATTTAATGTTGAAGGAGCTGAAAAAGATTCAAAAATGGATGAAATAGATGTCTCATGTTGATCACAGTTAGTTGTAGAAATAAAGTTTGGTGAAAGTGAAATGAAATTTGATGATATAGTTGTAGGTGAAAAATTGTATTGATCTAACATAGGATTATGAGTGTCACTAGTGGTATATTGTAATTGAGGAGGATGTTGTTCTAATGAAGTAGGTGGTGATGTTGATAACTTACTTTTTTTTACTCCTTTTTTCTGGTTTCTCTTTCTAAATTGATATCCTTCATGTTGATTGGCATGTTTTTTTTTTGCAACTTTTGCACCACAGTCAAAAAGATTTTTGACTTTTTCAGATTCATTTTGCCAGAGTTTTCCAATTATTCTAAATTTTTTATTTGCTTGCATATTCTTGTATTTTGGTTTATTTCCTTCATTTTTCGCATATAAAATAAAGGAATTTGGAGGTCGTGGGATATTATACCTAGGTTTATTTGAATCCATTAACAAATCATCTCTATCCATAGTAAATGGATAATCCGTATTATACCAAATTTGTTCAGGGGTTTTAGTATTTATATTAAGAGAAAAAGTGGGTTTATTAGGATCAGGCGGAACTATTTCAATATTAGGTAAAGCAGATAAAAAAGTATTTGTACAATTATTATTGATTTTTTCATGTAATGGAATCATATTGTATCTTTTGATGTATCTCGAAATTTTTTTTTTTTTTAAAAAAAGTGAAATAGCGAAAGATACCTTTCTAATAAATAAAAAAAAATTTTTTATGAATTTAATTTAATTTTTGTATTATGTCGCAGTAAAAATCTATTGATCTTTTTGTAAAGATTTCTGTTGAGTATTTTTGTCAATATTGTTTTTATTTGTTATTAACTTTTCAGTTGAATATATTTGTCAATACCTTTTCTGTTGATTATTTTTGTTAATGATTTGTGTGTGTATTTATTTGGTGAAACGTTGATCGTAAAAAGCCATACATATGATACTTAGTGTGGCTTAGTTATTGATCACCGCTAACTGACTTTGTAAGCCTATTGAGTTTCTAATTTGGTGAAGTGAAAGAAAGGAGTAGATGAAAAATAGGAACACAGAAATTTATTTTATAATATGTAAGAAAAATTAGGTAAATAGAAAACAATCAATAAATACAAATTGATACTTGTAAAAGAAATTTTAAAAATAAAAAATTTTATGATGGAAGAAAAAAAAAGATGTGTAGATCATTAGTACCATTTTTTGTTTTTTTTACCCCTTTTTTTTATTACTTTAATTGGAGGTCATCTAAACTCTAAAGCGAGGGTAATTCGCCCGATTTATAAAGATTTTTGGCCCGCATTAAGGTACTAAGAAATTACAGCAGATGTGACAAAATAGTTGTGTGACATATAGGATTTGCCCCCCCAGTCAGTCGTGAGTCGTGACACGGTGACATTATGATCACGTGTTTACATTCGCCTTTAAATTGGCAATATACATTATTAATAATTTTAGTCTAAATGTTTAATCAGAATTTTCATCTATTGTAATATTCACAATATCAGCCTCTTTTATCATTGCTTGAAAGTTTTGGAGACTAGTTATGACAATAGTCAGAGGTAAAGGGGCCATCTATCTGCATGTCACCGTGTATCACCATCACCTGTAACTTTTAAAGTACGACGTTTAAAGGTTGATGCTAAAAGAAAAAAAGTAATATAGGTGAATATCGTTTATTGTATTGAAATTTTATATTCATTAGTGTATTATAATTAGCTCGAATATAACGTTAAAAACTTTACATACAATAAAATTTAATGATGTTTCATTGAATATACGTTCACATTATTCAACATTCTATTTTTCCGTGAAAATATTCCTTCTTTTAAGGCTGAAAATAATTATAGGCATCAATTTTATTTTCTTTTATATAACGTTGAATCTCAAATGCCCAGATTATCCATAATAATTCTGATAATAAATATTTTTGCAAAAAAAATCTTCTTCCTTTTCAAGTTGCATCTATGCCAAAGTTATTCTAAAGCATGAGCAGTATTTGCAGGTAGATTTGCTTGCCTTATAAGAGAAAATTTTTTACTTTCTATTACAGAAAGGTTTGAACGCATCGTCTTTAGGCTTTCTCTTAAACTCGCAGTACCTTTTTTGGATGTAATTCTTAACATCTCTCCATGTCTTTGAAAGCTCCTCATATAGTTGTGATGTAAACATAAAGCGTATCAGTGTTTCTAGCGAAAAAGTGATCAGGAGAAATTTAAAAGGGATTCGCTTCTAAATCCACATCAGATATAGCAGGGTAGAGATCCACATGGAATGATAGTCGTGTCACTCGTGTGAATTTGAAATATATTGACCATATGTTGCCCTAGTTATCATTCTTGTGTATGGACTTCAAATGGACTGTTCTTCAATTAAATACAACATATATTTCTATATTCACTTAATTGGCAAAGAGAGTGAACAAAGAATAAATCTCTTCCTTATTATGACCTTTCGTTAATTTCAAAAGAGTTACTTTGTATAAGTTGTTAAAAATTCATTAAGAATCTTTTAGACTTTTATTGCATCATCTCGCGCTTTGAATTTCAAACATCTAAGTGACTTTTATGATAATTATTTTATATTATATTTCATTATTTCACATAAAATTTGATTTTCAAAATATCAAAAAGAATTTGGGATATGGAGAATACAGCTTATTATCCACTTAATAATAGAATAACCAATTCAACAGCTTAATTTAACATTATCGCTCATTGGATAAATTAATAAATGTAAACATTGTCATCAGTTTAATTTAAAAGTAAAATAATTGTTAATGATAAGAGAAGAATAATTATAATAAAATAAATATAATCAAAAATAAAGCGTATTTTGTTCTTATGAGAATTATTATGAAGATTAGAGGGTTTATTACGAAGATTATAAGAGTTTTTAAAGGTATTAGAAAAAGTTATTGCGAGGATTAAAGGATTATTATAGGCATTAGAAGGATAATTACGAGGATTATGAAGTTGGAGTGGTTACTATGGGAATTAAGATGGTTATTATGGGATTAGAGGAAACATTATGGAAATTAGAGGGATTATTGTAAAAGCTTCTAATTTGTCTAGAATTGACAAATCGAATCAAATCTAAATAAACATACGATTTATCCGTTAGGATAATGTTACATTTAGATGATTCAGCTCTATTTATTGTGTTACTAGTAAATTTTTCTTTGGAAGTTGCCGCTAAGATGCCGATTGTTGTATCTTCTCCAAACCTAGTTAGGACACCTTCCAGTTCCCGTACCACGTTAGGTCCGATACTTCCATTATAATTCTAAAAAAAATAATTTTTGTCATTTGATTTAATCATTATTATATTACCTTACACAGAACTATTATCGTATAACCTAAAAAACCATCAAATGAATCTATTCCTCCATCACCCGGTTGTTGTCTATTTGATATAAAATATAAATAAAACGAATGAGTTTTCATAATATCATAATTGTCAAGAACTATTATTCCGATACATATGTCAGCCAATAATAATTCATGTATCCTATTCACCACAGGCTCCGATACATATGTCAGTCAGCTTTTCGAATACAGGAAGAACGTTCACAGCAGGCCGTCCACCATACGCCAGGTCTGGATACCTGACTGGTAACTTTCGCAAGCTGTGGCCACGAAGCGCTTTCAATTCTCTGATTTTACATCTAGTGGCAGCGTAACTTCAGATACATAACAACTCCACTAATTACTCGTGACTAACTCACCTAGTTCTATGTACTTCAATATTTGCATCTTAAAATCATACAGAAAAAGAGAAGAGTTTGAGAAAGTCATAGATAAAAAAATTTAATTTTTACGGATTTCATTGCTCTTAACATTTTTTAAGTATAGTACAATACTTTTCTTAAATGAATTTGAGAAACGCGTTTTTTAAGTATAAATACATTTCTTAAATAAAATTTAAGAAACAACTTATTCATAAATTTTAAAGGAGTTCAAGAAGTAACCACAAATATCTGGTTTTGAAATAATGGCAAATAAAAATGTTTTTGAGTACTGTATTTGATTAACTGCTGTGGAGTTTAAATTTATCACTTAAATTATACAGATCAGATCAGTAAGTCACGCGTGAATGCGATAAACTATTTTTCATATTACGCGTTTTTCGCGTCTTTACTGCATGAAGCTATGTTTGACCCTTATTTTCTCACGAATAGGTATCAAATTTTCATGAACGACTCTTTTCTTTATTATTTAAGATCGAATATCTCTTCTTTTGGTATGAATCCTTTATATAATATGGTGATATGTTCGTTCAATAGCGCAACTTTAGTTTAATATAGTAGGTATCTGCTGATGAAAAATTTTTATGGGTATTAAAGTTTGTAAATGAAAAAGAACCCTACCGGCCTATCAATCTAATAGAATAATAATGATGATGATTTATATGAATATTATAAATATCTTGCAACTGGACATGTAAAAGTTATTGCTCTAAAAAAAAAAATTTTTCATTCACACGTGATCATCTAATTTCGCCCTTTAGGCCAGTTTTGTCAGGTTTTTTTCAATAACTTTAATATGAAAACGAACACGTTCCATTACAATAAATTAATTTTAAAACTTTTCATTTAATATAAGATCATTAGACTCAAATACTTTATTATCTCATGGTCATAAATCGTATGAATTTTAAATACTGTATGTAAATCAACAACTCATTTTTTAAAGTGTTCTATGAATATTTCCAGAGACGTTCCCAAATCTATTAATCCAATCTCTATATTCTCTTAATAACAATTTTTTAAGGTTTCTAGATGACTATCTTTAATCATGTTAAAATGACAAATGTATATACATTATTATTATCATGCATTATTATCGTTATTATAATATGAATATAAGAAGAATCAGAGCAAAAGCAATAGTAAGTTAATAAGGAACGTTTTTTTTTTTTAATTTTTATTACTGTATAAAAAATGTTTTCATTTTATTATTTTATAACGCACTTTGGTTGTTTCCGACGCTACAATATTTTTGATGAACGATTCAATGATCGGTGTGTAAGTTACTAGAAGATAACAATCAACAAGATAAGAATGCTATATCAAAATTAATTAGATTGAGTTAAATGAAACTTAGAGATTGACGTTCCTGATGATTAAAGTTTTTTTATAAACTTCAAATGCTTAAATTAAATAATATTACACTTCATCTGTTATATAAACTATAAATATAATTTAGAATACTAGTAGAAAGCCGGCTCATTGGAATCATTTGAAATTAAAAATTAGAAATTTACAGTAATTATATAGAAACATAATAATAATATGATTTGTTATAATTTTTTTTTTTTAAATTATATTCAAATAAAATTATTATAATTTATCGGACTGATTAGTTAAATTAGCTTAAGTTACTTCAAAGCAATAGCGATGGTAAAGTAACATACTACCCAAGATGATATATGACAAACTGGATCAGGATGGGACAAGAGCGGAAAGGAGAAACGTTTAATACATTTATAAATAAAATCCAATTTTTAAATTTTTTTTTTTTGATTTCATCAATAAATTACTTATTTGACAAAACTAAAAAATTAGATAATTCTTTATGTGGTAAGACGGTGGTCGGAAAAATGGTGTCGGTTAAACTCGTGGACTTTCTGTAGATCGTACCGTAATCGCAGTTTTTTTTTCTCCCTCTTTATTAAACGCCATCGTATATGAGTAATACAAAGATTACATATTATAAGAAGACATAGACTTTCGTACAAATCTACTAAGCCACTAGTAAAATTTAATGGTGCCCTATCTAAAAAACCATACTAATAAACTAAATATAAAAGGAAAGAAAAAGAAAGCAACTAGTATAAATACGTAAAAACTATTCTAAGTCCTTATATAAAGTATCATCGCCATACTCGCTGATTGATCTGGTATCGCGCGATAAATTTTGACCTATATGACGATTCCCTTCTATATTTCATTCTTTTTCTAAATTCATTTTCAAATTCTTCTTTTAGTGCTTCTAAACGCGGTAATCTTGGAGTGCATTCTTCGTTGGCGCGTTCGTAATCTGTCATGAATCCTAAAGTCCTTTGCCGTATTATGTCATCTTCTTGTTCTTATTTTTTGATCCCCGTCCACTCTTCTCGTGAAATTTCGAATATCTTTAACTCTTCATCTGATATTTCTAATTCGTATGTCTTCAGAAATTTTTTCGGTCTTATACTTTACCGATAGTATCTGTTTTTTGGCGAATCGATATCCAAGTTCCTTCTATTCCTGTTTCATTGAGATTATTTTCTTTTACATCCTTCTCCATTATCTCTTTTGATACGAAAAAAAGCCTGGAGATAGGTTTTACCGAGTACCCGTACAATTTTGGCAAAGTAAAAATTATCTTTTTGTACATATGCCTTAATGTTATCCACTGTTCCAAGGTTCTTCGAATTATCCTTTAACTCTTTGGATAATTGATACTTGTTCTCTGACACGCGGAATATCGACGAATTAATAATTATTCGCCATTATATATGACGATCGTGGGTCGTTTTCCTACTCGAACCTCTTCTTCTTCTTCCTGGGACAATAAGTTTATGCTCATCTCTATTGTTTTATCCTTATGTTGCTTTTTGATACTTATCTTTTGAACTATACCGAAGTACTTATTTAATACTTTAACTATATCCTCATCTTTAATTCTGCTTGGGAGTATATCGTTAGGTCACGTGCTGAGCTACTGTATTTTGATACGTTGATCTTAGGCGTCGAATTTACGGGTACCGTTACAATTTCTTTTTTCGAACGTTTATGCAACTTCCTTTTTTGTGCCCATTTAATCTTTCCTTCTTCGATCAACCTTTGCGCCTTTATGCTCGCCATCTTCTCCAAATTTAGGTCTTTTCGCGTTGACCCAACTTCATTTGTTAATTTTTCTATTTTCTCATTTTTCTGCAATATAATTCGTTCTTTGTCCTTCCTTTTTTGCTAACTTTGACGTAATGTCCTTATTTTGCTGCGCCTCACGAAACCGGTTTCGAAGTTCAGTATTTTGCTTCCCTATTCTTTGGTATATAACTCACTCGTTATAACTTCTATAACCCTTTATATTACTAGTTCTATAGCTCCTCTGACAAGGTTTGTCAATTGGGCTAACCGGTTATAATATTCTCCAAACTTTCTATCGATAGTATCAAAAAATTTTTTCCCGATATCCTATATTTCTAAAGTGCCTTCGTAAATTTCTTTCAACTTCTATTTGTAGTGTGTTCTCAAAACTCTCTTGTGTCAAGTACGACTCCATTTTTGTAGTTTTAATAACTTTGAGGAGTTTTTCTCAGGTTTCCTTCCAAAAATTTTTGGATCAATAGAAAAAAGTTCCATTCCATGCAGTTTTATTTATCAATCCAAACCAAATTAAGTTAATATAAATATCAAATATTATGTCAATCTTCATGAGTAAATAGACAAAATTTTTTTAGTTCAGAGTGTAACTAATCAATAATAGGTCACATGCAATGCTGCATTACGTGTAACATTTTACGTATTTGTATAACAAAGATATGTCTACTTTATCTGTTTCTTAGTTTTTTTTTTTTAAAAAAACAAAAAGGTTATAATGTCAAATAATAATATAAAAGCGAATTTCGAAACGACTTATTACTTGTATAGAAAAGCAGCAGAAAATGGGGACATAAATGCAAAAAATTATATTGATGCAATAATTAGCTTAGACAAATGTTATGAAAATGGAGAAGAAACAGAAAAGGATTTAGAAAAAGCCTTTTATCAGTACCAAAAAGCTGCAGAGGATGGTGATGAAAAAGCAATGTTTAATTTAGCTATTTATTATAAAAATGGAGAAGGAATAGAAAAGAATCTGAAAAATGCCTTTGACTGGTTTCAAAAAGCAGCAGAAAATGGTGATAAAAAAGCAATGTTTAATTTAGCTAGATGTTATTATAATGGTGAAGGAATAGATAAGAATTTAGAAAAAGCCTTTCATTGGTATCAAAAAGCAGAAAAGAATGGTGTTGAAATAGCAATGAATTATTTAACTGTTTGTTATTATTACGGAATAGGAACAGAAAAAAATTTAGAAAAAGCTTTTCATTGGTATCAAAAAGCAGCAGAAAAAGGTTATATTGAAGCAATGAATAATTTAGCCAATTGTTTTAAAAATGGCGAAGGTACAGAAAAGAATATAGAAAAAGCTTTTCATTGGTATCAAAAAGCAGCAGAAAAAGGTTATATTGAAGCAATGAATAATTTAGCCATCTGTTATGAAAATGGAGAAGGAACAGAAAAGAATTTAGAAAAAGCATTTTACTGGTATCAAAAAGGAGCAGAAAATGGTAATAAATATGCGATGAATAATTTAGCCATTTGTTTCAGAAATGGAGAAGGCGCAGAGAAAAACTTAGAAAAAGTATTTTACTGGCATCAAAAAGCAGCAGAAAATGGTAATGAAAATGCAATGAATTGTTTAGCCGTCTGTTATGAAAATGGAGAAGGAATAGAAAGGAATTTAGAAAAAGCTTTTCACTGGTATCAAAAAGCAGCAGAAAGGGATTATATTATAGCAATGAATAATTTAGTCATTTGTTATTACAATGGAAAAGGAACAGAAAAGGATTTAAAAAAAGCCTTTTACTGGTGCCAAAAAGCAGCAGAAAATGGTAATGAACTAGCAATGAATAATTTAGCCATTTGTTTCAAAAATGGAGAAGGTACAGAGAAAAATTTAGAAAAAGTATTTTACTGGTATCAAAAAGCAGCAGAAAATGGTAATGAAAATGCAATGAATAATTTAGCCATTTGCTATGAAAATGGAGAAGGAACAGAAAAGAATTTAGAAAAAGCTTTTTACTGGTATCAAAAAGCAGCAGAAAAGGATTATATTGAAGCAATGAGTAATTTAGTCACTTGTTTCAGAAATGGTGAAGGAACAGAAAAGAATTTAAAAAAAGCCTTTTACTGGTGTCAAAAAGCAGCTGAAAATGGTAATGAATTAGCAATGAATAATTTAGCTGTTTTTTATGAAAATGGAGAAGGAACAGAAAAGAATTTAGAAAAAGCATTTTACTGGTATCAAAAAGCAGCAGAAAATGGTAATGAAAATGCAATGAATAATTTAGCCATTTGTTATCACACTGGAAAAGGAATAGAAAAGAATTTAGATAAAGCCTTTTACTGGTTTCAAAAAGCAGCAGAAAATAATTATATTATGGCAATGTTTAATTTAGGCCATTTGTATAAAAATGGAGAAGGAACAGAAAAAAACTTAGAAAAAGCATTTTACTGGTATCAAAAAGCAGCGGAAAATAATGAGAGTATGGCAATGAATAGTTTAGCCATTTGTTATCACACTGGAGATGGAATAGAAAAGAATTTAGAGAAAGCTTTTTACATGGATCAACAAGCGGCAGAAAATGGTAATAAGTATGCAATGTATAATCTAACTCTTTATTATGTAAATGGAGAATTAATAGAAAGAAATTTAGAAAAAGCCTTTTATTGGTGTCAAAAAGCAGCAGAAAATGGCAATGAAATCGCAATGAATAGTTTAGCCATCTTCTATGAAAATGGAGAAGGAACAGAAAAGAATTTAGAAAAAGCTTATTATTGGTATCAAAAGGCAGCAGAAGAAGGTAATATTGAAGCAATGAATAATTTAGCCATTTGTTATTATAATGGAGAAGGAACAGAAAAGAATTTAGAAAAAGCTTTTCTCTGGTGTCAAAAAGCAGCGGAAAAAAATTGCATTGGTGCAATGAATGCTTTAGCAAATTTTTATAAAAATGGAGGAGGAACAGAAAAGAATTTAGAAGAAGCTTTTCGCTGGTATCAAAAAGCAGCTGAAAATGGAGATATAAATGCAATGAATAATTTAGTTGATTATTATAGAAATGGAGAAAAGAATTTGGAAAAAGCCTTTTATTGGCATCAAAAAGCAGCAGAAATCAATACAGTAAATTTTAGAAATAAAGCTGAATTATGTAATGATTGCAAACAACTGTATACTGATTACCAATGGTGCCAACAATGTAATTCTAAACGATTTCAACAAGATTTTTCAAAATGGACTAGTAAAAACGAATTTATTGATAAATTTATTCAAGAAGCACAAATAAATGCTAAAAATAGTTATGAAGTTTTAGAATGGATACCTTATAATAAATTGACAAATATCAATTATTATGATAAAGGAGGATTTAGCGAAATTCATAAGGCTATCTGGTTGGAAGGACCTATTGATAGTTGGAATTTTGATAAGCAACAATGGGATAGATGGAATTTTAAAACAGGTTATGAGGTTGTTCTTAAAACACTTAATAATTCATCAAGTTTGAATAATAAATTTCTGGATGAGGTACTGTATATATAATATTCTTATTTAGCAAATTTATTTATTTATTTATTTATTTATTTATTTATTTATTTATTTATTTATAAATATTATTATTATTATTTTGTAAAAAAAATTTTAATAATTTATATTATACAGTGGAAATATCATTATGATTGCCAGAAGAAATCATTTTCGAAATTCATTCAATTCTTTGGAATTACGCAAGATCCAAATAATTTAAATTATGTGGTAGTCATGAGTTATGCAAAAAAAGGAAACTTAAGAAAATGTTTATCCGATATAATTAGATTTAAGTGGCAGGACAAGTTACAATTATTGAAAAAAATTATATTGGGACTTAAAGTAATTCATAAATCAAATTTAGTTCATGGGGATTTTCATGATGGTAATATTTTAATGTCAGATAATCATGAGTTATTTATCATTGATTTAGGATTATGTAAACCTATAAGCGAATTACAAAATTCTGATGAAAAAGTTAGAGAAATTTATGGAGTTTTACCTTATATGGCACCTGAAATATTAAGGAATAAACCTTATATTCCAGCAAGTGATATTTATAGTTTTTCAATGATAATGTGGGAATTTACATCGGGTATTCCCCCATTCAATAATAGAGCACATGATTTTCAACTTAGTTTAGGTATTTGCAAAGGTGAACGTCCCGAAATTATAGGAAATACTCCAAAATGTTATATGGATTTAATGAAAAAATGTTGGGATCCAAATCCTTCCAATAGACCAACTGTAACAGAGATTGAACATAAAATATCTGAATGGATTAGATGTGTTAATGAATATTACAAAATAAATAGAAATAGGGATTATAGAGTTGAAGTGCCTAATATTGACAACAAATTAAGAGATGATATGCTTGAATTTGTAAACGCAAATATACAAGAACAAGCTAATATTTCTATTTTACAATCTCACTCTCAAGCATATTATATAAGTCGCAATATTACTGAAATTTTAGTTAAAGAAGACTCTGAGTGTTTGGAGTATATAATTAAAAATTAGCAATTCCGTTATTTGTTTTTATTTATTATTTGATTATTTATTATATAAAAACGTTTATTATGTATTCTTATAAATTTTACAATAAAGTAAAGTATCAAATATTATTAGATACAGTATGATAGTTACCGTATTGAAATATTATCATTTACAGTATATAGATATTGTTTTTATTCTATTTACAAGTTGTTTAGCAATTTTAAATTTATTGCTTCCCTTCACGATTAGCTAGTGCATGAGGAGGAACTCCAGTTAGAAGCAATCAACGCGTTTTCATCACAGTTCCGTTCTCGAAATCACAATTTCGAGAATCTACCAGAACAATGGAAAGAAATATATAAACCACGAAATGACATAGGTCCCAAGATCTATGAACATCTAGATGATACACCGACCGAAAAAGAGTATACCATCTAAATCTATGCTTTCAAAATTTCACTATCAATTGTGCGTTAAATTATTTTTCTTTTATAATATACAGTATATATTGATACAAGTGTATTTAAATAAATTCACAAGTTTTCTATATTATCATTAAAATTAGCACTAAATGTACTGATAGAAAACAATAATAATAAAGGGAAGCATTTAATAATCAACATAAAGAATACCAGTCCCGCTGGCTAAAGAATGATGAAAATATAATTACATCATCTTCTACATCTAGCTCTACTTCAAGTTCTACCCATAGCTCTACCTTTATCTCGACCCCTAGATCTACTTCTGCTTCTTCTTGCTCTACTTTTACTTCCACCACGAGTTCTATTATTATTTTACGTTATTATTCATTTACTTAACACTACCTTATCATCTGAATTATTATCTATAACTGTTTCTTGCAATGGCTCATCCGTATTGTTATTATTAGGCTCGACAGTTAAATTAGTAAAAATTTTGATATACAGATTTATCAAACCCTCGTGATTCAAAAAATCTACAATTTAAATGATTCTCGAAGATATCGCATGAATTTTCGCAATAAGTCTGATGAAGGATTAGTAATGTAGCACAAGTACTTGAAATTGGTAACCTTTGGTATTATCATCCTCTCTAGCTACAATTACTGTATCATCGATCCACTCAATCTAGTTTAAATGTATAATAATATTATCATTAAATTTATACGTAAAATATCTACATTCCAGTTGTAATCATTTAATTCATTTGATTCCTATAAAAAATTTTGTATTTATAAAACTACCAATAAAAATCTTCCAAATATAGAATATTTTTTAATTTTTACCTGAATTATAATTACAGTGTTAAAACCAGTTTTTATATCATTTGTAGACTTTCGGAACGATGCTCTATCACTTCATAACATTTGCCGCTTTAATAATGTTATCATTTATAAGTTCATTACCCTAATTTATAAAATTTTTTAACAAAAAAAGCACATGCATAATAAACAACAATATTTTTCTAATTACCTGAATTTCATTTATATTTCTATTTTCAAGTAACGTACGTAAATATTCTGAATCATGTAAATATGAATATATTTCATTGGCAAAGTTATAAATAGATTGTTAAAATTCTGATAGTACTTCCATGCAATCTATTTTTTCTATTCCATCAATTATAAACTTGAAATGCATTTGGTGTAGCCATTTGGGTAATAATCCTTGGTATAACCAGCACCATAATAATCCTTCACCAATTATCTCTCCATATCTCCAATTATTTGACTCCCGGTTGTATGAAATAAGCATGAACTCATCGTCATTAAATAATCTATCTCTATGGACCTCTCATCTGAAACTTCCACCAGTATATGTCATTCTTTATAAAATTCTTAGTTAAAATTTAATAAAATAAATAAAACTTACTCTTCATCAACGAAATCTATCACTGGACATTTTATAATTTCTTTTGCATTTGCATCTGTTAAACAGTTTATTAAAAAATTGGAAACTTCAGCTTAATCAGACTGATATCACTGTCATCCAATCCATAAAGTACGCGTTTTTATTTTAGTGTTCAACCCTAAACTCATTAATAATTTGTTTAGCAGGCTGATTTTGAGGTTGCAATTAGAGGGTGATTTGTAGTATAACTAACTTGAAGGCTATCATCTGAATCTGATTCATTTTCAATTGGATCTATTTGATTTTGTTTGCTGTCAGAATTTAAGAATCCATCTCTTGTAATTATACTTCTTTGTAAAGGAGCAATATATAAAACTCCTCTAGAAGAAGCGGCTCTATCAAAGGCATTGAAGATTAATAAAATTATTTCGTTGAATTTAAAATGGATTAAGCAATTTTAATAATCTCTGCTAATAAACTTACCTCTTAAGAAATTTACCAGTTTTAATAACCTCTGTTTCAAATGGAACAAGTTTATAGCTATCAGAATTCGGTTTTAAACATATTCATCCAAGATTTTCTAAAACAAGAAAATTTTTCTGTTAATATAATAAGATGGATCATTTTTGCTAAACTTAAAGTTTTTAATGTAGCTATTATCATCTAGTCGCTTGTAACTATATATGATAATTTAAATAATTTAGTCAAATTGATGTAATTTAATATTAAAGAGTATAAGTATTACTTACTCAATTCTACCTTCAGCCGGAATTTTGTTTATCCCTCGTTTTCTCATCAAATTATTTTTTTTTTGGTGTAATAAAACTAAACCTATTAGTCTGTTTTGAGCGTTAATTATTACTGTATTTTCCGAATGTTTAGATTATCTTATTTTTAGCAATCTATTCCTTGCTTTGTTGTCGTTTAAGAATTGGTTATAATGATACTCTTCACCCACTGTAAAATGATTTCTATTTTGTTCTGTACGTTCTATGTCTAGTCTTTGAACTTCAGTTGCCACAGCCGCCGCACTTATCAAATCAACTATAGCGCCCTGATTTATTATTACTTGATTTGAATTTATATTAAATTGGGAAATAGCTTCAACCCACTAATGAAATGTAATATTTAATACTTAATAATAATAACAAATACTAAATATAAATTGAAATATTAAGATACTAATTACCTGTTCATGTTCTCCTTCATCATCAACACATATTTGGCAAATTTCATAATCGTTATCTGATGATCCTTTAGCAGGAGGTCTGCAAACTTTATTACAATATATAATATGTAGCAATAAATTCAAACTAAGCGAAAATAAAAATACAAATGAAATATATTACCTACTCGTGATAATTAAAATGATGCATACATAATCTGCATAAAAGTGGATTCTCATTTTACCTTAAATTTTTTGCATGAAGTATAATCTTTTTAGGTTAAAATCTCAGAGAATTTTAATAAATATAATTCCATGAATTCGTACTTTCATCATTTTTTTTTTTTTTATTGTTACACCTCTCATGAAAAAAGAAATGGCATGTAGAACAATTAAGTTTCTTATTCATTTACCAGGAGGGATAGAAAATATACTAGGACAACAAATAGTTCTTGGTGATAGGAAAGAATGGATTTTGGCAAAAACCTATCGTAAAACTTTGACAACCATTTCCTGGAAATTTAACTTATTGGCAATCCGATTTGATAGCTATTTTTTTGCCAAATTTTCTAAACCAAATAATATTAGGAGAGGAGTGAACTCTCCTGTCGATCCCATGTCCATTTTTTCGTGGACACAAAAAACGATTCTACGATTATCACGTGATTTGTCGGGATTTCTAGGAACAAAAAAAAAAACTGAAAAGCGGGGTCATAAATATTAAGTGTCACAGGCGAGTCATGGGCGAGTTGTGGGTGAGTCGCGGTTTAGTCGCGGTTGTGTTGTGGTAAATTATTAATTAAAATAAGGTATTTATTGTAGGTGTACCGCGGTCAAGTTTAGTAGCTAATACAGGATCGAATGATACTTAATTCAATTTAATATACTTTTAATATCGGTCAAATTCGAATCTCTAATAAAATCACACTTGCTGATCACCAATTTTATTGGTATAAAGAAATATTATTCTGGACCGGAACGATGATGGATAACAATAGTAGCAACATACATATTAGTAAATGTTGCCGCGTTGAACAATTAGATAATATACTATATATACTGAAAAATGGAGCATAGGTACATAGAAAGTTTAATAATATTGAGGATACAATAGAATAAAAAAAAAAAAGAGGGTTAACGACATTAGAAAAGGAAAGGATGATGATGCAGTTTATGCACCATCATAATCTTCACATGGTGTATCCATCCGCGTAATAATTTTTGTAATTTTTGAAAAGGATCGACTTTTTTGAATAATAAATGTTTTGGCAGCTTACGAAAGTTGCTGCGTAGAAATTTAATTGTATCATATTGTATCAACGAAATTAAAGTTTTTTTTTCATCCATTTAATAATAAACATTTCTTTTGCTTGATAAATAAATTATGATTAACTGTTGAAAAACATATCATGATTTAATCTGTATTTTGGTATTTACTTTTGACTTATGCTTTCACCAAAATATTCTGATTATTCAGGCGATCGATAGTCACGATGATTTTCCATTTCTTCACATTCTCTACAATAATCGAGAAATTTTTTTCCTAATCATGCTTTAACTTTTTTTTAAACAATACATATTTTTTACTTTTTCCAACCATACTAAAATATAATCAAAAATTTATTTCTTTTTTTAAATAAATAAAAGAACTTTTATCCTATTAATATTTAAATATATCATCGAGGCTTTTTTTAAATATAAGATTTTCTGATTGTTAGACAATCATAATTAAATTATAAGAGATTTTTACGCTAAATTAATGATTCGATAATACATATCACAGATATTATTTTCTAAATTGTTATTTTTAAATTATTTTTAAATTTCTGTATTTTTTTTTTTTTTTAAAATGATTATTTCTAAATTTCTTATTCTCTAAGAATAGCATTTTCTATTGTTATTAGTAGTATTTTTTAAATTTCTAAATATTTTTTAAAGAAAATAATTTGTTCATAAATTTTTTTAACCTAATACTAATATAATATATTTATGATTACTTTTTCTTTCCGCCTATTTTTCCGCCTATTAATTCCATTTAACGGTCATTTCTCCATTGATTGATAATCTAAAATGTTTAAGTTTTTTCATATCTGCCCTATTTCTTTTCTCATAATGCTTCTCCTTTATCTACAAGAAAATACATTTACATCTTGATATCCAAACTTGTTACATCAAATCAAAAACATTTTGTTAATTCTTGACAAACACTTAATTTGATTTCTCAAATTAATCAGAATAATGTATAGTAATATGATTTTTTTTTCTAAAATATTAGCAAATGAATCTTCACTTGCTCTCCACTGCAGTATGGTCTTGAGTAATTTCATTCTTGAATCATTATGTAGTTCTTTTCGATCTTTCACTTGGATTTTAAACAATAATTTTGAATATTATTTCCTAATATTCAATTTTTGGTTCGGATTTGTCTTTGGTTTCATGTTTTCCACAGTTATGGTAAAATAATTAATTTTATAAGGCTGAAAATTTCTTGAAATAATTTGTGATTTCCAAAACTGGTTGGAGAAAATGTAATAATCCTTTTATAATTATCTAAATAAAAAAAAGTAGTAATTAGAAAAATAATTTTAAATAATAAAAAATAGCTAAAAATTAAAAATTAGTTGGTATATACCTTTGATTATTGGTAAATATAGTAGATGATTTGACCGTTAAAATTATTTTGAAATCCACTCATATTTGTTTGATTGTTAAACCCATCATATGTTGATCATTAAAAAATCCACCCGTATATTAACAAATTGATATGAAAAGTAAATATAAAAAAATAGATGTACCAAATAAAGTTATTAAGGTAAGAATGGTACAAAGGAATGATAAGGAGATGATAAAATAGTAGTTCAGAACCAGATTGGTTAAAACCGCATAGGATGAACTATTGTTTAAAGATTAACAACCAAACTATTGGGATATTAATAAGGGTAAGGATTTGATAATTTAGATAAAAGGGAATGTAAAAAAATTAATACAAAAAAAATTAAAGTTTATAAATGTGAACAAAAAGAGTAGAAAAAAATTTGTTGTTAGAAGAACGGGGGGGAAGAGCAATATTAAGAAGAATAAAAATAATTAATAAAGAAATGTACCAGATAAAGTTATTAAGGTAAGAATGGTACAAAGGAATAATAAGGAAACAATAAAAAAAGTAGTTCAGAGCCGAATTGGTTAAAACCACATGGATGAACTATCATTTAAAGATTAATGATTAAACTATTGGGATATTAACAAGGGTAAGGATTTGATAATTCAGATAAGGGTATACAAAAAATTAATACAAAAAAAATTAAAAGTTTGTAAATGTAAAAAAAAAAAAGAGTTGAAAAAATTTGTTTAAAGAAGAAAGGGGGGAAGAGCAATAAGAAGAATCAAAGTAATTAATAAAGAAATGTACCAAATAAAGTTACTAAGGTAAGAATGGTACAAAGGAATAATAAGGAAAAAATAAAAAAGTAGTTCAGAGCCAAATTGGTTAAAACCGCATTGGATGAACTGTCATTTAAAGATTAATGACTGAACTATTGGGTATAAAAAAAGGATAGGGATTTAGGGTATAAACCATGAATAATAAATTTATGTATATGAAGAAGTAAAGTAATCTATTATATATGTGTATAATTAAATCAAAAATAGTAAGCAAAAAAATAGGAAGAAATTTAAATAAAAGAATAGGAATGAATTTTAACAAAAATAAGAATAAAATTACGATTACATGAGAAAAGAAATAAAAGAATATGAAAAGAGAAATAAAAGTAAAGAAAAAAGTTAAGAAAAGAGAAAAGAAAAGATGAGAATCAGTATTCACAGTCGAATTAGAAAAGCACTTATTAAGAGGAACTTCAGTCAAAGGTGATCGTACAAAATTAGGGCAAAGATTAAAAGACATTTTGAAAAAATTGAGAAGATTTTAGAAATAATTGTAAGAAATTTAAAGAAAAAAATAAAAAGAAAATACATATATTTATAGAATTTTGAAATCTAATAATTACATTGTAATTTACAATAAATTTGTTATTACAAATATTTTACTTGTATATGAGTCATTTATGTTCTTATTAGTAAAAATCAGTCAAATAATAAATTATTATACCCACATTTACTTTGTATGAGTCATTTATTTCTAAAACAGTTAATTTGCACATTGACTATATTGACTCATGATCTGACCATATATTTGTAATTTTTAACTGATGATGATAATCTTTTTTTTAAAATCAAAAGAGAAATTCATAAAATTCAGTAATAATCTCAGTAATAATATTTACTACGGCTTATTAAGATTGATACAGGTTTGATATGATGATGATTTACAATCAAAGCCAATAGGAAATTCAGGAATTTGATCAGGATCGATTAATTTATCAGGTAATATATAATTTTTACATAATTGAATATTTTTATATTTTTATATTTCACAAATTTAACACAAATTCAACACAAATAACAAAATTTGGTCAGAATTAATAAATTTTTATCAAAAATTATCAACACAAATTGAACACAAAAGTTTAACATTTTAATTATGCAAAATGTAACACAAATTTTATTGTTATTGTTATTAAAAAAACTTTTTACTCAATATCCATTGTTCGGGGGTAATTGCATTAAATATTTCCACTGTTCAGGGATATATTAGGTATTATGACTCACATGACTCATATTTCATGAGTATATTCATATGTTTGATATTTATCAGAAAAAAATTATGTCGATTAATTGATGTAACTCATATATGATATAATTATTTGTTTTATTTTGTTCATTTATTAATATTTATTTTATTTTGTTTTTATTTTTGGTTTTATTTTATTTTATTTATATTTCGCCATCATTCTATTTTTTTTTGGTTGTTTTTGTTTATTTTATTTTATTTATTTTCAGTATATTTATTTTATTGCTTATTTATGATTTTATTCTATTTGTTTTATTGCTTTCTTTCTACTTATTTTATTGCTTTCGTTCTATTTGTTTTATTGCTTTCGCTTTATTTATTCCATTACTTTCGTTTATTTATTTTATTGCTTTCATTTTTTTTTTATTTTATTTATTTCTGTTTTATTTGTTATATTGGTTGTTATTTATATTATTTATGTTTTTATTTTATTTCTATATTTGAATCAAAGATTGCAAGTGGATAGGACGAATGGATAGAAAAATATTATGAATGGGTACGCAAAGGTCATCATAATGTTACTCCTGCGGTGTATGTAGATGTGAATAAGCCGAACTAACTTAGGTTTAGTATTTTGTATGATATCGGCCTTTGTTAAACATTAAATTCTTTAAAGATCATTTAAATTATTGGCTAGTTTTAATCTCTCGAAGGTTATTCTCATGTATTAATTATGGTGAGTAGTAGTTTAGTAAGGAAACTGAATCTTACTTTTTTTTTGAATCAATTTCCTAATGTTTTTAATTGATTTTCATTTTAAAAAGAAAATGGTCAATATAGTAAAGAATTCTTCATTGGTCCACAACTATCCATCTATCAAGGTAAATAATTTTATTAGGTTCTTAATAATCATCATTATTATGAATAGCTTTAATATTAATAATTGTAAACTATATATTAATTTAGTTTACCATCAAATCGAATAATTTTATGTTGATATTAAGTACTGTATTAACGATCCATGTAGCGCGGTATTATTATAAATCCTTTGCCTGATCTATTCCCATTCCATTTGTTGGTAATTTTCCTCGATTTAATTGCAATCTAAAGCGGATACCAAATTACATGAAATATGTGAAATATGGTGACATATTTGCATGATAGTTTTAGCTAGAACAGAAATTGATCAATTTACATTTCTATATGGAGCAATCATGAATATTTTCCGAATACCAGTAATTAAAAGTAATTATCATGAGTATTTATAAAAATAAAAAAGGTAAATTACTATCAAATTAAATAATGTGGCTTTCTTTATTAATCATCCGCAGGAAGTCATGCAATAAAATTTCCAATTTAATTCTAATTATTCTCAAAAAGTACTTTGGATCATTTTAAGAAACTTCTTAAATGGAGCACGTCCAATCATGTTTGTAATGCAGTTTCATTAATACTTTAAGACCTATATAACAATTTGAAAATACAATATTATCATCGAATAATTATTACAATTGTATAGAATGTATTTATTATATTTATAATTTATACACAATTAATTAATTATTAGCCATAATATACTCCTTAAAAAAGATATATTTATCATTTGGCTAAATAATATTTTAGATCAATTGTATACTACTGGCGCAAAAGGAGAATAGTTTATTCATTATTTGACATATTTATTCACGAGATAGAACCAATTTTTGGGAACTCGATGAACTCATATGGACAAGGTATAAAAGCGTACTCGAAGGTTACGCAAAATATCAAACGGTTTGAGAACAAACCAAGCTGACAAGAAAAAAAAACGGAAGGAAAGATGATAATTATATTGGCTACCTCTATAATGTTGTCATGAGTGGTATGTATTTTTTTACTTCGTAATATGGTCCGCATCATGTTCTCATGTTACAAAAAATTTAACATTGGACTTTTCATTCGCTAGAGATTAGCATTTTTTGGTTATGTCATGGCAAAATTTCTTAAAAAAAGATTTTCCCTGTGCCATAGAGTTTAAAAGAAGCTTCGGATAAAATTTTGAATGCATTTCATCTATTGAATAAAAATGTAAATAAGACTTGAGCAGTTCATTAAAGGACAGGGTCTGTGCTGATAAATTTTCCAGTAATAAAAAGGTTAAGATAGGGTGAATATTCCTTAGATATTGGCTGCGGAGAATATTAATGGATATGCTGGATATCGAATGCGGGGATGAATAAGCGTGAAATAAAGAACTGTAACCCTAGATTCCATCCTTTATAATTTTCTTCGTTCCTCAGAAGATCAAAAAGTTTTTTTTTTTTCATGTATTCATCTTGTTCATTATTTAGATTTTCTGTATGAAGAGTTAAAAAATAGATAATAAAGCGTGTTAAGCAGCAAGATGCTCAGGCTGAAGAGTAATGATATAAAAATGCCGGAAAAGCTTAACCATATTATGAATTTTATGGTTGGTATGATCGTCAAATTAATTAAGCTAAGACATTTCTACAATTATAGTTAGATACATTGCACAGATTTTCGACATTCTTTTCTCCAAGTGCAGGTCTCTTTGAACACGGCAATATAACAAGTATTTAAAAATGAAACATCTAGCAAAAATATTTCATTATTTTATTCTTGGCTGGTTCTTCAAGTTTCTGGATATTGAATTACGGTAAATACTTCATTTTTTTTTTACTTTACATCTTTTATTATTTTTAATGAAATAAAACATTTACTAATATTACTTCATTTTTTGTAAGTCTTGTATAGTTTTTGACGTGAATTTGATTTTGGTGAGTGAGTTTTTTAACACATTATTTCGACAAACATTACTAAAGTTTTATTTTTATTTTTTTTTTTTTAGTTTCAGGCGCAAATTTCAATGAGTTTAATTTTTTTTTTAATGTTAAACTATTACTAATTGTTCTTTTTCCTTTTTTTCCAGACGGCCAGTTCCAATTTCCAAGTTTCAAACCTTTTAAAAAACTTTTTGATAACTGAATGGATGACCGGATAAGTTTTGATTTTCGAAACTTTTCCTCAATTAAAGATGCGGATTATTATCATTTTATTATTTTTTTTTTTTGTAGTTTTGCCTCAGATTTTATTTGAATGAGACAGGATGCTGAATTAAATCTATAAGCGAAGTGGTACGAATGGTATATACAGTACATCAGGACAATCACGAACTTGAATTATTTGAAATAATTATTTCTCATTATTAACGAAATATTTATGATATATTTATTCAATTTTATCATTAATCAGTAAATTTTTTTTTTTTAAAGTCGTGACAATTCTCGTGACAATCTAAAATTGATCCTCAATTGTCTTAATGTGCAGAAACTGAAAATTCACAATTACTTGCACGATTTTGCCACGATTCGTCTGTCATTCAGGAGTATTAGCCTTATTATATCATATTTTATTAATATACTTTAAATTAATCTTTATGTATTATAATTAGCTATAACTATTACATAAGGTTAAATAATCAATTAAAATAAAATATAAAAAATCAATTAAAACAAATGTTAAAATAAATTAGATATTTTTTTAGTACAATAGTATAATAAATCACAATATAATATTAAACTACTGTATAATATTAAAATATAATAAATATAGTTAGTAATCTATATAATTGATAATTAGCCATTAACAAAAAAATATCTTTTCCTCAATTATCTTTTAGCATCCTCATGTTTAATAGAAAATTCATAGATTTATCATTAATTGATACGAAATGCCATCAGAAAGAAAAAATAAACAACTTTTACATGCATCAAATCTAGTAAGTAATTAAATCTCTCTACTAGCATGCCTCGATTTTTTCAGCTTGGAACACTACCTCGCATTAGTCGAATTTCCTGGAATATGTTAGCATTGATTCTAATGAATATTTCTTTTACGGTCGTACCTCGTTCATTAATAAATAACATTTTTTTCAAAAAATATCGGTTTATGATACTATGAATTCAGTGTCTATAACCATGGTAGCTTGCCATATGATGCAAATCGTCTCTAATAAATTCTTTACAAATAAAATTGTCACTTTTATTTATAATTTAAAATAAGAAATCAAATGTTTTCATCATATACAAAACATAATATACTGTATTAACGTTAAATCTACTATCATACTAATAAATTCATCACTGATCTTATCTTCAATACATTAAAAGTATTAACCAATACTTTATTTTATATCTTTTTCCAACTCATTATCACGTCCAATAATGGGTTGAGGATGTAAATTTCTATTCCGAATATATATTATAGCTTGATACAAACGTCCTACGATATTAATTGTAAGAGTTATCGATGAAGATGTTAAACTTAAAATTGGAATTACATCATATGTTATAACAGAAATTCTATATAAAATCTTAAAAAAAAAAAAAAAAAAAAAAAAACAGAATTAGCATAAAATTATATAAAAAAAAAAAGTTCATAAAATCTGTTAAATCTGTTAAATTACAATACCTGAATGATTAATTGAGGAAAATCTTCAATAAAAATGTTTGAAAAAGAACCCCAAAATATTTTAGCCCTAGCAGAATCAGAAAAGGGAGCTTGGAAAACTTTAAAACCAGCTAAATTTGACTCCAAAGTACTTAATACTTCGACATCAGCACCTGCCAATATTGTAAATGTGCTTGCAAATTTACTATTTTCTGTAAACCAGCGAGAAAACTCTGGTCTTTTATTTTCTTCTGTTATTGTTAGAAATGCTAACACAGTATTAAATCCTATGGGAATCACAAAAAATATTATACTATAAAATTTAAAAATTTCTTATTAATAAAAATAAGGAATTAGTTTATTTAAATTTTAAATTATCTATGAGAATGTACCATACCTCGGAATAAATAATTTAGGTACATCATTAGCATTATTTGTCAGAAAAAGAAAATCCGTAACAAAATCAAAAGTAAATAAGACGAATTTAAAGATAACAAAGTTATTACCCTAAAAGTTTAAATATTAGTTAAAAAAAAAGTGAAAAGATTAAAAAATTTTAAGCAAAAAATTTACCTTCTTTTCTCTTTTTCTAGCGAGAAAGTAAAGAAGGATTAATACTATCACAGCTAAAAATACACTCAATAATTTGAATTTATATTCTTTCCAATAATCCGCTATTATTTAATATGAAAGAAAAAAATTATTAATATTCATTATAAAATCCACATACAGACTAATTTAAAATTTAATAACTTACGGACAGGGTTAAAACGATAATCAGAGTCCAAATAAGTAAGTTGATCATATCCAATAGGAGTTTGATTATAATTTGACATCATGTAATTGATATCATTTATTACAGAAGTAACGTCTTTTTCATATTGATTCTTATTTCCTTCAATTCTTATAGAAATCAAAAGTTTCTTTTGATTATTATTTGAATCGGGATCCAATTGATTTTTATTATATTTACTAAGACGATTTCGTGATATTAGAACTGAATCAGCTAATCCATCCAATAACTTAACAAAAAACTGATTTTGTTCATCAGACGATAAATTTTGAAAATATTCCGTTCCTTCAGCAGTTAATCGAAGTAAACCAGATGTTGGACCAGTAATAATATAAGAAGGTTTTTCATTTATAATTGTAAACCTCCAAACATTATCCTTTATACCTAATAGAGGTTCTCTATAATTTCTATCTTTAACAAAATTATTATCAATTTTAACATAATAATCTCCTCCTGATTTACTAAAAGTACTATTAAGTATATTTACAATGACTCTTTTATCATCATTATCTAATTCACATTGAGTAGCAAAAGTTTTTTGTCGTAAAATAGGGGTTTCACCAATTTTTTGATATATTGATAATTTACCATCAACATCCGTTGATAATGTTACTGGGTTATAAAAATCAATTGAAATGGTTGTAATATCCGAATGTATTAAGGAATTAATTTCAGGATATGTTGAATTTATATTCGTGTTAAAATAACCTTTATCACTAGTTGTAAGTTTAGGTAGATCTATCGAATTTAAATTCCAAGTATTATTAGATTCCATTTGAGCGATCAAAAGAGTATTATTTGGCAATATTACATATGCGTAGTTTTTATTTGTCTTTACAGGATTTTCTAATTCTGAAGGACAAGTTACATCGCCGCTTTCAGAATATAAACAAATAAAAATTCCATTATTAGCCTCGACACGTTTCGTTAATAAATAACCACCAAATAATAAACTTTCAAATAACCAAGAAGAAGTTAAACCAGAATTAACAGGAGGTAAGAGTTTTGTAGTATTAAATGAAATAATTGAACCAGACGATAAGAAACTAATCATATTATGTGTAATATTAGCAGTTGTAATATTAGTTACGGGACGTCCTATTATAGAACAAGAATGACCAACTCCCACATATTCAACATTACATGATATTGGTTCTGGTTCTAAATCTGCTAGATTTGATTGATACAATATAAAATTGGCTGAACCTTTTTCATTATAACTTATAAATGCAGCGTATAATTGACCTCTTGACAAATCACCTGTTATCACTTTATATACAAAAGAATAACCTTCATCAACTGTTGGAATCATAGAATAATAAGTTTCATCATTTATATAATTTATATCAGTTTTTAATTCAATTGTTCCATTAGTTAACTTAGTAATTATTCCATCAGATTCAATTTTAAATTGTTGCCAATTAACATTTGTACTTTCAGGTTGATAATAACATATAATAAATCCTTTTTCTTTATTAATATTAAATATTAATTTCAGAAGTGTTGTTTGAATTTTATCATAATCTGCACGAATACCCCGATATCCCATAAATGTTCTATCATATACTTTTCCTTCAAAATCAATTATCATTCCCCACCCTTCATATGTACTAACTTTTTTAGAATTTGTTGCATTAAAATATCGGATCATAATTTGATTATCTCTTATTAAATCAAATTCCAAAAGATCATTAAACCCATTTTTAATAGCACAATAATTAAAATTTTGAACGCCTTCTAGATTAATATCTTTTTCAATAACTGTTCCGTTAGGATAAATAAATCTTAAAAAAAAGATTTCATGATTACAATGCATAATTGATGTAGTTTTATCTTGATTAGTTCTAACTATTCTTACTACTGCCGTACCATCGTCATATGTATTTATACGTAATACATGAGGTATTGCTTCCGGTCCATAATCCTTTTTTTCCTCATGAGAAAATACTTTCACTTCTGCTATTGTATGTAAAGGGTTTATATATATTATAATTACTGCAAACAATACAAACACTTTAACGTAAAGATTTTGTAAGTCTGATCGCATTTTTTTCTTTTTTTGTTTTTCCTAAAAAAAAAAAAAAAAAGAAATTTTTACAACATATATAAGTTTGGATAAGGACAGTGTAACGTTGATCGGATCGACTAATTTAAAATCCGTTTAGTAGTAGTACTCGATCAATTTATGAAAGCCTCAAAATTACCCACAGCCAGGTCCCAATTAAGCCACTTAGCTCCCGCTCCGTTTACAATAACTTATATATATACAGTACATCCGGTATCTCATAGATTCATGATGTCAATTATTTTGCTCATATTCGAAATGTGACGTCATTTATTGCCGGATATCATTTATTTGCCGATAATATGCATTACGTACTATAGAGATCTCGGTTTTTACTTTATATTCATATTAAAAAAATTAGATGAATAGTCAGAATAGCGATTTGGTATCCAATTTATCATGATCATTAAGCCTACCATAGGATATAACCATTATTTATTTATTTATTTATTTATTGTTATCGATCTGGAAGTTTAGTAAAGAATACAAGTAAAGAAAGAAATCTAATTTAATAGAAAACTATAAACTAATCTATACTAGCAAACACCACCAGGATGTTCCCCGACCGGGACACATGGATATAACCATTATTAGGCACTTCGTTATTCAATATTACGGTCAATGATTATTGTCATGTGCCACTGCGTGACATAATGACAGCCAATCATTTCACATTGAACCTCCATAATATATATATATATTTTTTTTTTTTACAAATCAGTAAGCCGAGTGCAAAGCACAAAATTTTCACGATCACGTACTGGGACGCTAACAAAAAAAAATGGTAGCCGGATTGATTGGGTCAGGTTCACAGCAGTCTCACCGATAGTCATTTGACAGTGCAAACCTACTTTGAATTAGATATTCCGTTAAATATTTTATTATATAAAGAGGCATTATTATATTTAGTAAAAAAAAAAAAAAAATTATGCATAGTAAAAAATTATATATTAACAGTTTATTACGTACGGAAAGATCAACTTCGCAATCATAATGTCCTTTTTTTTATTTCACGATACTTCTAACGGCTCCTTTGCCTTAAATGCGATTGAAAATTAATAAATATTAAAATACCATATTATCTGAATACTTTGTCCAAGATCCCATGTAAAAAGTTGAATCTGTCTCATATTTAGTATTTCTTACTTCACTGCTATCCATTTTTATGAATCTTTAGTTAATGAAACGCTTATAATAATTAATATATGAAGAAATTTATTATTTAGGTTCTATTATATTTATAAGTATTTTCCTTTTATCACTTTTTTTCGAATTCTATTTATGCATCTAAAAAATTATGCCTTGGCGCTTATCATAATTTAATCTAAAGAATTGAGACGAAAACACAATTAAAAAATTATTTTGTGATTTTAAAATTCTCCAAGCAAAATACATCCTTCAAAAAGGTGAATCCACATTTCATTATACCTGTAACATAAAAATTATATTTAAATTTAATTTGCTCTACGTATATATTTAGAATTACATCTTATCTTTTCATCAATACATTTTCACGACTCAAAGTGTCAATTTTCTTTATTTGACGATCTATCTTTACGAAATGAAATCAAAAAAGATGAAAACTCAATATGAAGGTTTCATTACTTAAATTAATTCTATTATTCAAAGTTAAAAATGCTAATTATCACATCTGGCTCAAGTTGTATCTTATGCTTGTGAACGAGTGATTTAAGTTTATTTCAGTATTTGAAAATATACTATTTTGTTTGTCGACATCTTGATGTAGTAAAAGGAGTAAAGGGTGTGCACTCACTCAGTGATTTATTTAAACTGTGCACGGCATTACAAGTAACGACAGGAAATCAGTATCTGAAGTCACACGTAACCCTGAAAACTGCCACATTTTTTCCCAGCTTGAAAGTTTTTTTTTCAATGATTCATTTGCATCATATTATTAACTATTATTTTCTAACGTGTTAATCAGCTCTTATGATAAACGTGTCACCAAATTTTTCTCCTACAGGTACTAAAAAGAAATGTATTAATAAAATAATGGCGTTTAGAAATATTATTTCACGCAAATAAACGTCTCGAGCTAAGACGATCAGAAGCACTTATCACCGCTACAATCAACTTTCGAAATACCTTTTTCATTGATATTAGGTTGCAAAGTTTGCAGGATCTTGAATTTTGCTAGTCATCCATTTGATTTTATTATGATTAATGTGAAAATCAGTATATTTTATGAATAGTTGTCAGAAGAAATTGATATCTATCTGAAATTTTGCATAGTAATACGCATAAACCATTTGTCAGACTTGAAACACGCAGTCTCTAGTTCAGCATTTCAATAGTTCACTTCTTGACAAAAATAACCGGAATTTCAAAAATGACTTCTTGACAGAAATAACCGGAATTTCAAAAATGACTTCTATAATTAAAATTATTTAAAATTTTATAAATCTATTGTCTAAAAAAAAAAGGTCATTAAAAATTTAAGCCATAAAAAATCTAAAAACTTTATATAGTGTCCAAATAGTAGTTTATTAAAGAATTAAGTGATTATAAATCAAAGTATATTTCATGTTAATTTATTAAAAAAAAATTTGACATTTTATAATTAGTTAGTTATTGAGAAAATTGAAACCAAAGTTTATTCACCAAAATGAACTTTATTCCTGGCCTCAAACCCTAATACTATTTAATTTCAAATTAAAGTCAAATATAATATTAATAATAATAAAAGATTATTATAAAAATCTTATTGCTATTAGTTAATAACGTACAAATATGCAATAAGTCAACTTCAATTGCAATTTATTGAAAAATTAACTAATAAAATAGTAATGAAAGTTTTATAATTATTTTATATAAATATATAGGTCATCTTTTAATGCATAAGTCACAATATTAACCTTTTCTAAATAAATTTCCTTTCTTTAAATTTTCGATGTTTTTTTTTTTTTTTTTTTGAATTAAAGATTGATCGTGAAACAAAATAAGGTCATACAATCTTAATTTTATGGTTTTCATAATATAAAAATTTCACTAATAACCCGGCAACTCGGTTTTTAATTTTTTTTCTTATATGATTTAATTTTAAAAAAAACTAGTAATAATATAAAAAATTGTTTTTTAAAACTTGATCAAAACTGACCCGGCCGGGGTATGAAACCATTTTTACCACTTTGTATCGCCTAAATTGCATATATAACTTATGCATATATAACAATAACCTTGCAAAACTTGAAATCATTCTAACCATTGTTTTTTAGTCATTGCATTTTTTGTAATTCTGACTATTTTTGTTGTCAACAGTAGTCGGAATCTCTGTCTGATGATCTACCAGAAAAATAGGCGATCCAAAGTCTGCAATTAATAATTTTCCATTTTTCATTAATACAATTTTGGATGCTATAGTACTCAACAAATTACTTGAAACATGAATTATTCGAGACATGGGCACATGGCAACCATTTTTCAATAAAAAATTTTGATTTACTGTTAGTAGATCGTTGCCAGAAATATATTTCATTTATTTATTAAGTATATTATGTAGTGTATACAAAAGAAATTACACAAAATAATAAAAACAAGACAATAAAGAACCTAACCTATGTATAAAATATACTAGGCCAACGAACTCAACCTTGCCGACAATAAATCGACTTCCTAATATGAATTAAATTGTCAATCACATAAATCTGGAATAATTTTTTGTGGTAAATTTTTGATCTACTTTGTCATAATGCACATAATTTGTCTGGAGCGAAGCGAAAGACTATATATGTTTATGACATATGAAGATCATATGATAATATGCAAAGTCCGTTTGTTTGTACGCATTGCATCATTAGAATTTTGTGCTACATTGATAAAAATAAATTTGGGATACATTGGTAAAAAGATAATGTGTTACTTTTCGTTCCGGACTCACAAAGGTTTCCGTAGTATTATTAATATTGATATTTTGAACCAAGAATCATTAAAGTAAAATTGTGATTTAGGCTTTCCTATGGCACTTTTATCATATTTTAATCTGAGCCACCAAATATTAAATTTTTTTTTTTTTAATTTCGTCCAATAGAAAAAAAATTAAGAATGTGTGTTGATTTTTACCATGTTCATTAAATTTTAGATTATATTTAATTTAAATTTATTTTTTAATTTTTACCTCTTATTTTTATATAATTATTGATAGTAGTAGAAAAAAAATTTTTTTTTATACATCTTAAGATTTTTATAATTCAATTACTCTGATAAAAAAGAATATAGTTTACATTGATAATTTTTTTTTTTATCATTAATTTAAAAGATTACTTTCATTTAAATTTATAAAAATAATAAAAGATAATTCTCTCAATACAAATATAAAAAAAGGAATGCCGAAAAAGCTTGTGGCGTGTTGATCATACCAACCAAGTATTTCAGCTTTAGTTGTTATATTTGGTTTAAACATCTCCGAAGTTTTTATGTACTATGCATGTGCATACGCTCATGCCTACGCTTAAGATTATGCATATGCATATGCTTATGCTTTATGTCTATGCTTTTCATCTACTCAGCATTTTCACGAATATATAGGAAAATTTTTTGACTTGCATAATAAAACATCTAATTTTGTGGTTTTAATTTGATTACTAATTTTTTTTTTTTTTTTTTAAAAAAAAAAGTATTATTTTGATGATCAGCTAAATTTTTTATCAGCTAATTTTTCTTGGCTGAAATTTTGACTGAATGCTGTAGCCGATCGGCTAACTTTTTTGGCTAAGCTTTGGCTGATTGTATTTTTTTAAAAAAACATTACTATGCAGATTAAAATTCATTTTTATCATTTATTAATTATATAATTAATAATTGTTTCGCTATTAAAAAAAAAAAAAAAAAAAAAAAAAATTTTTTTTTTTCAGATTAAATTAATAAGCAAAAAAAGGATATTTAAAAATGAGAATCAGTATAAATAACATTTTTTTTTATACTATCATATTTATTTATTACTATGTATGATTAATTAAAAATAAATAAAACAATCACTTATTGTTTAAAAAATAAAGCATGATTAATTTTATTTACAACAAAAAAAAACAGATATGTTGTTCTTTATGTTTTCCTTTAGTGTTACCAGGTAGAATTATTGATATTGACGTCAAAGCAAAAATTATTTACTTTAATTATTATTATTATATTAAAAAAAAATAACAAAAAACTTTGTTAACAAATTAATTTATTGCAGTATTTCATAATAAATGTCTAATTCTTGGTAGGGGCTTACAGCTACTAATTCAAGACGTTCATACTCTTTAATTACACCATCAAGTATTACGCATTGTTTCTATTAATTGTAATGTCCATATATCCATAACAAAATCTTCCACTTGAAAGTTTATAAATATTTCTGGTATATGTATGGCAAAACGACTAACATTTCATGGACTCCTGTTTTTAATAATAAATAAATGTTTGGCCAGTTAATTTGAAAGTTATTGGATTATATGTCAAAATTCTCTAATTTATATATAACAAAACAGTATAATGAAACACAATTTAAAAAGACTCTAAAATAAAACGTTACTCTATTAGATTATTAATCATTATCAAATATTCCATTGTTGATTATTTCGTTAGCACAAGTAATAATAAAAAGACTCAGCAGTTCTGGTTTATCCATAAATTTCTCAACCATTTCAGAATACTTGACTCGTAGATTTAATTAAGCTAAAGTATCCTTGCAAATAATCCGCCTGTGATGCCAATATTCTCCCTTTAGTTCAATGAGTAAAATGACAATAATTAAGAAAAAAAAATCCATTGACTAATTTATTTTTATTTTTATTTTTATTTTTTTTCGGTAGTAAGCACAATTTTAGAACATATTTTAAATATTTAAAAGAAAAACTTAATTTAACTAATAAAACAATATAAACGTCTGCTATTTCTAAGAACTACTTCATTGAAGCTGGTTACCGCTATTAGCTAATATTAAATAATTATGTAATTTACAAAATCAATGTGATCGGATAAATTTGTTCCGTCACGTCAATCATCTTTCCGCAGATTTGTTTATTAATCCAAACCAAATTAAGTTAAACCTGCACAATTTATTTTTGATTGTCAATCATGAATAAAAATATAAAATGAAAACGAATGATAGAACCAGTATATAGTAATAATTAATAAGATCACGCGTAATGATGTCTGTCCGTACATGTAATGTTTCGTTTTGCATATTTACGCTGCATGGAAATTTTATGCGCTTTTGACTTTAGTTACGTTTCCTAAATTTGTTTAAAACCTATTTAGAAAAAAAAAATAAAAAAATAAAAAAAAAAAAAATAAAATAAAATAAAATGTTGAGTAGTCAAAAAGAGAATACAGGAAAGGAAACAGAAAATAAAGAAGAAACAATAAATAATATAGCCAATGGAGAAGAAACAGATTTAGAAAAAGTCTTTCATTTGTATCAAAAAGCAGCAGAAAATGGTGATGAAAAAGCAATGAATAATTTAGCTATTTGCTATTACAATGGAAAAGGAACAGAAAAGAATTTAGAAAAAGCTTTTCACTGGTTTCACAAAGCAGCAGAACATTGTAATGACGTTGTAATGTATAAGTTAGCTATTTATCATAAGAGCGGAGTAGGAAAAGAAAGGAATTTAGAAAAAGCCTTTCATTGTTTTCAAAAAGCAGCAGAAGACGATAATATAAAAGCAATGTATAATTTGGCCAATTGTTATAAAAATGGAGAAGGAACAGAAAAGAATTTAGAAAAGGCCTTTCATTGGTATCAAAAAGCAGCAGAAAATTACAATGAAAAAGCAATGTATAATTTAGCCAATTACTATAAAAATGGAGAAGGAACAGAAAAGAATTTAGAAAAAGCCTTTTATTGGTTTCAAAAAGCAGCAGAAAAAAAATATACTAATGCAATGTTTAGCTTGGCTAACTGTTATAAAAATGGAGTAGGAACAGAAATTAATTTAGAAAAAACCTTTTACTGGTATAAAAAAGCAGCAGAAAAAAATCATGTTAATGCAATGTTTAGTTTGGCCAATCGTTATTACAATGGAAAAGGTACTGAAAAGAATTTTAAAAAAGCCTTTTACTGGTATGAAAAAGCTGCAGAAAAAAACCATATTAAAGCAATATTTAGTTTAGCTAATTGTTATTATAATGGAAAAGGAATAGAAAAGAATTTAGAAAAAGCCTTTCACTGGTTTCAAAAAGCAGCAGAAAATGATGATGGAAATGCAATGAATAATTTAGCTGTTTGTTATAAAAATGGAGAGGGAACAAAAAAAAATTTAGAAAAAGCCTTTCACTGGTTTCAAAAAGCAGAAAAAAATGGTAGTGGAAATGCAATAAATAATTTAGCTATTTGTCATAAAAATGGCGAAGGAACAGAAAAGAATTTAGAAAAAGCCTTTTTTTGGTCTCAAAAAGCAGCAGAAAATGGTGATGAA
Source organism: Rhizophagus clarus (assembly GCA_015698045.1). Classification (NCBI taxonomy): domain Eukaryota; kingdom Fungi; phylum Glomeromycota; class Glomeromycetes; order Glomerales; family Glomeraceae; genus Rhizophagus; species Rhizophagus clarus. The sequence goes on from BLAL01000004.1 coordinate 1,416,501, forward strand.
GAAGCAATGAACAATTTAGCCATTTGTTATGGTAATGGGGAAGGAACTGAAAAGAATTTAGAAAAAGCTTTTAACTGGTTTCAAAAAGCGGCAAAAAAAAATCAAATTAATGCAATGTTTAATTTAGCCAATTATTATTATAATGGAGAAGGAATAGAAAAAAATCCAGAAAAAGCCTTTCACTGGTTTCAAGCGGCAGCAATAAATGGTGATGAAAATGCAATAAACAATTTAGCTGTTTGTTATAAAAATGGAGAAGGAATAGAGAAGAATTTACAAAAAGCCTTTTACTTATTTCAAAAAGCAGCAGAAAATGGTGATGAAGAAGCAATGAATAATTTAGCCTTTTGTTATGAAAATGGAGAAGGTAAAGAAATAAATTTAGAAAATGCCTTTCACTGGTTTGAAAGAGCTGCAGAAGGAAATCATATTAATGCAATGTATAATTTAGCTAATTGTTATAAAAATGGAAAAGGGATAGAAAAGAACTTAGAAAAAGCCTTTCACTGGTTTAAAAAAGCAGCAGAAAATGGTAATGAAGAAGCAATAAATAATTTAGCCATATTTTATTACAATGGAGAAGGAACAGAAAAAAATTTGGAAAAAGCCTTTTATTGGTATAAAATGGCAGCAAAAAATCGTGATGAAGATGCAATGAATAATTTAGCCATTTGTTATTACAATGGAGAAGGAACAGAAAAGAATTTAAAAAAAGCATTTCATCAGTTTCAAAAAGCAGTAGAAAATGGAGATGAAGATGCAATAAATAATTTAGCCATTTGTTATTATAATGGAGAAGGAACAGAACAAAATTTAAAAGAAGCCTTTTACTTATTTCAAAAATCAGCAGAAAATGATGATGAAGCAGCAATGAATAATTTAGCTATTTGTTATAAAAATGGGGAAGGAACAGAAAAGAATATAGAAAAAGCTTTTAACTGGTTTCAAAAAGCAGCAGAATATTGTAATGAGGATGCAATGAATAATTTAGCCATTTGTTATAAAAATGGAGAAGGAACAGAAATGAATTTAGAAAAAACCTTTTACTGGTTTCAAAAAGCAGCAGAAAATTATAATGAAAAAGCAATGTATAATTTAGCCACTTGTTATAAAAATGGAGAAGGAATAGAAAAGAATTTAAATGAAGCTTTTTATTGGTTTCAAAAAGCAGCAGAAAAAAATCAAATTAATGCAATGATTAATTTAGCTAATTGTTATAAAAATGGAAAAGGAACAGAAATAAATTTAGAAAAAGCCTTTCACTGGTTTCGAAAAGCAGCAGAAAATAATCATGTTAATGCAATGTTTAGTTTAGCCAATCATTATTATAATGGAAAAGGAACTGAAAAGAATTTAGAAAAAGCTTTTTACTGGTTTCGGAAAGCAGCAGAAAATAATCATATTAATGCAAATTTTATTTTGGCCAATTGTTATTATAATGGAAAAGGAACTGAAAAAAATATAAAAAAAGCCTTTTACTGGTTTCAAAAAGCTGCAGAAAATGGAGATAGTAATGCAATGAATAATTTAGCTGTTTGTTATAAAAATGGAAAAGGAACAGAAAAAAATTTAGAAAAAGCCTTTCACTGGTTTCAAAAAGCAGCAAAAAATGGTGATGGAAATGCAATAAATAATTTAGCCATTTGTTATAAAAATGGAGAAGGAATAGAAAAAAATTTAGAAAAAGCCTTTCACTGGTTTCAAAAAGCAGCAGAAAATGGTGATGAAGATGCAATGAATAATTTAGCTATTTGTTATTATAATGGAAAAGGAACTGAAAAGAATTTAGAAAAAGCCTTTCACTGGTATCAAAAAGCAGCGGAAAATGGTGATGAAGATGCAATGAATAGTTTAGCTATTTGTTATTACAATAGAGAAGGAACAGAAAAGAATTTAGAAAAGGCCTTTTATTGGTTTCAAAAAGCAGCAGAAGAAAATCAAATTAATGCAATGAATTATTTAGCCAATTGTTACAAAAATGGAAAAGGAACAGAAAAGAATTTAGAAAAAGCCTTTTACTGGTATCAGAAAGCAGTAGAAAATGATAATAAAAAAGCAATGATTAATTTAGCTAATTGCTATAACTATGGAGAAGGAACAGAAAAGAATTTTGGAAAAGCCTTTTACTGGTATAAAAAAGCAGCAGAAAATGGGGATAAAAATGTAATGAATAATTTAGCCATTTGTTATAAAAATGGAGAAGGAACAGGAAAAAATTTAGAAAAAGCCTTTCACTGGTTTCAAAAAGCAGCAGAAAATGGTGATGAAAAAGCAATGAATGATTTAGCTATTTGCTATGAATGTGGAGAAGGAATAGAAAAGAATTTTGGAAAAGCCTTTTACTGGTATCAAAAAGCAGCAGAAAATGATAATAAAGAAGCAATGAATAATTTAGCCATTTGTTATGAAAATGGAGATGGAACAGAAAAGGATTTAAAAAAAGCCTTTTATTGGTATCAAAAAGCAGCAGAATATGGTGATGAAGAAGCAATGAATAATTTAGCCATTTGTTATGAAAATGGAGATGGAACAGAAAAGAATTTAGAAAAAGCCTTTTACTGGTATCAAAAATCAGCACAAAATGATGAAGAAGAAGCAATGAATAATTTAGCCATTTGTTATAAAAATGGTGAAGGAACAGAAAAGAATTTAGAAAAAGCCATTTACTGGTTTCAAAGAGCAGCAGAAAAAAACCATATAAGTGCAATGATCAGTTTAGCTAATTGTTATAGAATTGGAAAAGGAATAGAAAAGAACTTAGGAAATGCCTTTTACTGGTTTCAAAAAGCAGCAGAAAATGGTAATAAAGTAGCAATGAATGATTTAGCCACTTGTTATTACAATGGAGAAGGAATAGAAAAGAATTTAGAAAAAGCTTTTCACTGGTACCAAAAAGCAGCAAAAAATAATAATAAAGAAGCAATGAATAGTTTGGCCATTTGCTATGAAAATGGAGAGGGAACAGAAAAAAATTTAGAAGAAGCCCTTCACTGGTTTCAAAAAGCAGCAGAAAATGGGGATAGAAATGCAATGGGTAATTTGGCCGTTTATTACTATAAATATGGAGAAGGATCAGAAAAAAAATTAAAAAAAGCCTTTTATTGGTATCAAAAAGCGGCAGAAAATGGTGATGAAGTGGCAATGAATAATTTAGCTAATTTTTATAAAAATGGAAAAGGCACAGAAAAGGATTTAGAAAAAGCCTTTCATTGGTATCAAAAAGCAGTAGAAAAAGATAATAAAATAGCAATGTTTAATTTAGCAGTTTGTTATAACTATGAAGAAGGAACAGAAAAGAATTTAGAGAAAACCCTTTATTGGTATCGAAAAGCAGCAGAATATGGTAATAAAGCAGCAATGTTTAACTTGGCTAATTGTTACAAAAATGGAAAAGGAACAGGAAGGAATTTAAAAAAAGCCTTTCGCTGGTGTCAAAAAGCTGCAGAAAAAGGTTATGAAATAGCAATGTATAATTTAGCCAATTGTTATAAAAGTGGAGAAGGAACAGAAAAGAATTTAGAAAAAGCCTTTTATTGGTATCAAAAAGCAGCAGAAAATGGAAATGAAGAAGCGATGAATAATTTAGCCAATTGTTATTGTATTGGAGAAGGAATAGAAAAGAATTTAGAAGAAGCTTTTCTCTGGTATCAAAAAGCAGCAAAAAAAAATCAAATTAATGCAATGTTCAATTTAGCAAATTGTTATTACAATGAAGAAGGAACAGAAAAGAATTTGGTAAAAGCCTTTTATTGGTATCAAAAAGCAGCAGAAAATGGCTATGAAGTAGCAATGCTTAAATTAGTCAATTGTTATAAAAGTGGAGAAGGCACGGAAAAGAATTTAGAAAAAGCATTTTATTGGCATCAAAAAGTAGTAGAAAGTAATAAAGGAAGTTTTAAATTTAAAGTTGAATTATGTAATAAATGTAAACAACCGCTTAGTGATTATCAATGGTGCCAACAATGTAATTCTAAACGATTTCAACAAGATTTCTCAAATTGGACTAGTAAAAATGAATTTATTGATAAATTTATTCAAGAAGCGCAATTAAATGCTAAAAATAGTTATGAAGTTTTAGAATGGATACCTTATAATAAATTGACAAATATCAATTATTATGATAAAGGAGGATTTAGCGAAATTCATAAAGCTATCTGGTTGGAAGGACCTATTGATAGTTGGAATTTTGATAAGCAACAATGGAATAGATGGAGTTTTCAAACAGGTTATGAAGTTGTACTTAAAATTCTTAATAATTCATCAAGTTTAGATAGTAAATTTTTAGATGAGGTATAGTGTTTATATTTATGTAAATTTACTTTTTTTTTAAGAAAAAAAAAATCGAAAATTAATTTTATTATTATTATTTATATAGTGGAAATATCATTACAATTGTCAGAAGAAATCGTTTTCAAAGTTTATTCAAATCTTTGGAATTACCCAAGATCCTAAAAATTTTAATTATATAATAGTAATGAGTTATGCAAAAAAAGGAAGTTTGAGAAAATGTTTATCTGATATAATTAAGTTTAAGTGGCAAGATAAGTTACAATTATTGAGAACAATCATATTGGGACTTAAAGTAATTCATAAGTCAAATTTAACTCATGGTGATTTTCATGATGGTAATATTTTAATGTCCGATTATCATAATGAGGCATTTATTATTGATTTAGGATTATGTAAACCTATAAGTGAATTACATGATTCTGACAAAAAAAATAATGGAATTTATGGAGTTTTGCCTTATATGGCACCAGAAATATTAAGAAAAAAAACATATGCTCTTGCAAGCGATATTTATAGTTTTTCAATGATAATGTGGGAATTTACATCAGGCATTCCCCCCTTTTATCATAAAGCACATGATCTTCAACTTAAATTAAGTATTTGTAATGGAGAACGTCCTGAAATTATGAGTAATACTCCAAAATGTTATTTAGACTTAATGGAAAAATGTTGGGATTCAGATCCAACAAAAAGACCAACCGTAACAGAACTTGAAGATAAAATATCTGAATGGATTACATGTATTAATGAATATCATAGAATAAATAGGAATGGAAACCATAAGTTTATGGTATCTGGTATTGATAAAAAATTAAAAAATGATATGCTTGATTTCATAACAGCAGACAATGTTTTAGTACAAGAAGAAGCTAATGTTCCTATTTTACAGTCTCATTCACAAGCATGTTATACAAGTCGTAAACTTACTGAGTTTTCTAATTGTTCGGATTGTAAGATATAATTAAAATTATTAATTCTGTTATTCACTCTTTATTTGTCACATTAAATTATTATTATATAGAAAATTTCAGACTTCACAATAAAGTAAAATAATTATTGAGTAATATTATTTATAATTTTATTTTTATTGCAATTTATTTGGCAAATTTGAATTTAATGTCCAAATCATGCTTTCAAAAAATTTACTACTTATAGTACTTAGTATTATCGATTAAATTGATATCAAATATTATAATTATTATCCTGCTGATAAACAACTGAACACCTAAAAATTAGAGTTGGACTCGATACCGGTCCTGCAACGTCCGAACCAGGTATACTAAATTTTCATCCCACAAATTTTAGTATTTTTAATACTGATAAAAATCTTTTTGCATATGTAAATTATTTGTGACCAATATTGATTTTTAAACTCAGATGAATAAACAGTGCGAAATTGTCTTGCTGATCAATGATCATCAACGATACCGTATTGTACAGTAAGTAAGAAAACTGAGGACCATCCCTACAAATAGTCAAAAGACAAAACCTACCTAAAATATTATCTTAAAATTGTAATATTATCAATATCAACTAGTTTTTTGGAAAAGATTATACTTTTATTTTTTTTTCTGTTTTTAAAATATGAATACTATTTCAGATGTACAGATTTTGCGAGTTTCATTCGGATTACAAACCGGATGAAAAATATTCGAACGATAGCTTTTATCCAGATCGAAAAACTATATAAGAGATCCGGTGTATGTTGCTACAAACTTTAAATGCTCATACATAATAAACGAGAAAAAATAATATATAAGATAATGTAATACTATTTATATATCGTTAGAAATGTTAAAATTGATGTCATTAAATGATTTTTTTTTAGAATAATTAAGAAATTCAGTGAACTATAGAAGAAAAGCGCAAATGAAAATTTTTTTTAAAAAAAAGGTGTTATCATTAATCACTTTTTTAGCATATCAAGTTTTGCATTTTCTTTATGGAAAACATTGCTTTTTTTTTATTTTTAAATGATTATTATAATTTGAAATCGAATAATCGAATTAAAACAAAATTTTGTTAGACATTCAAATATTGCAACAGTCAACTAACGTAGATTAATTTTTTTTAGATTTACTGATATTCTTTAAATCTCTAAACATTCTGAATAACAATATTTAAAATGATCTTTCTTGCAGATTTATACTCTAAATGTCAAAATTAAAGAATTTATGGCTACATATTTACTTAAAACATTCGTATAACCGATCTAAAGATGTAAATAATGTAGGAAAATAAGAAACTTCACAGTATGTTCAATTTTCCAACCTATTTATAATAAATGGTCTTAAAAATTTATTTCATTTTTCCATTATTTCAATTGTTTCTTTATGGATGTCATTAACTAACAATACAAGTTCAGTGACAAAATATGATATTATGTCTTCGCATTTGTATTTCTATTTTGTCAAACTTCAATTTTTTTTTTTAGTACGTTTTAAAGAATTTTGCTTTTAGATAATTATATCGATATTAAATTTAATATATTTTTGCTGACTCCATGTAAATTACATGATTGTCCTTTTTGTGTCTTTCGGTCCAAATAATCGAATAATGTTCTTGATAATATGAATAAAAACTGAATATATGATAATAATAAATCTTTATCAAAATTATCTATAACTATCCCTTAAAAAATTCTGCGTTTACATGAAAGTTGAGTGCATCATATTTTTTTTTTCAATGATTCATTTGCAAGCTACTGTATTATTAATTTCCTAACGTGTTTATTAATCCTCTCTCTTATGATAAACGTATCGCCAAATTCTTTTCTACAAATACTAAAAAAAAAGAAAGGTGTTAATAAATGATTGCGTTTAGAAATATTAGTAAAAATTAATTTCACGTAAATTTAAATGATCAGAACCATTTATCATTATAATCAATTTTCGAAATACCTTCAAGCTGTGAAGATTGCTCGTCATCCAAGCATAAATTGAAAATCAGTATATTTTGTAAAAATACATCTAAACAAATTGTTAGACTTGAAACATTCTAGTTCAGTATTAGTTGTAGTTTCTATAATCCAAAATCTGTAGTTAATAATTTTCTATTTCGAGTGTCATAGTAATATGATGATTGGATCTCTCAACCTGCAAGTAATTATCCAATGTTATTTGAAATTTACCTTTCATTTCAGCGAGTAAAATTTTGCATATTTCAATACATAACTATAGAAACAATTAATTTAATAGTTTTTAAGGATGATGAACCCAGGTAATTTTTTTTTTTTTTTTTTTTTTTTTTTACCGGATATCCGGATGGTCACGAATAAATATCCGGCCAAAAATATCTTTATGCACGTATTCGTGGCGCAGCAATTTTCTGACCGCGATTTTACTGGTAATATTATAGTCTTTTTGTATTAAAATTAATATTTCAGAAAAAAAAATATTTTACATTTTCAAACTTTTGAAATATTGAAATTTTTTTTAAATATAATTAGGCAAAATTTATAATGGCAGTCGAAATTAAAATTTTATATCTATAAGAAAAATATAGGATTTCGGATTTATTCGGATATTATCATGACATATATCCGAATCGAACTCCAGATTAAAGAGAAATTAAGATTTTTTTTTCCTTAAAAAAAAAAAAAATAATAAATAAATAATTAGTCTCTAACGCTAACGCTAGCCATTTGCTATTATTCCTAGGATTCAATTGATGTTTAATAATCAAATAAATATAACTGAATGTAATTGAGCTCATCTCTTCCAACGTTTGAATTTCATCAACAAGACGTCTCAAGTACACTAATTTAACAATATACGTCTCTTTTTTTTATTACAATTTAGTATTAAAAATCTGTTATATTGAAATATAGATTTCGAAATACCGTTTTTCAAATCTTTCGTAATGCGGTATTTATGAATACTAGAATTCTACTTGCATCATATACAAAACCGCTGTACATATTATTTATATCATTAAGTTTGATAAATAAATTGTTTATTAATTATATTAACATATTTAATACAATGTTATGATACTGTTATGATAATGTTTGTAATTTGCAGCTTTAGTTTGATTTTCCAACTCACTCTTACATAATAAACATTAAAGCATTACGATATGTTACGAACAACATTAAAAAATCTATTTGTTTACGTTTAATATGTTGATCAATTAAAAATAATAATAATAATAATAACGATTATGCTCAACTACAAAAATAGGTTCTACATTATTACTTTTTCTTTCAACAATTGCATGCAATTGGGGATACAAATTTCCATATAGAAATTTGTCGTTCGAAAACTATTTTACGTCAAAAATTATTATTTGTTGTGCTTAATACTTTCTTATAATTGGTTGTGACAAAGTGATAAATCCTAACCTTAACTACATTCTAAATTCTTATCGACTAATTATCCTACATTTGATCCATATTATAATTCAGTAAAAACAAACGCCATAAACCTAGAACGCATTCCGAATATGCATATATTAGCTACCAGATCCGACCTGTAAATTAAAAAAAAAAAAATCTTTGAAACTGTTTATAACAACATCTAAAGCTACGTGATCTATGCTTCAGCAAACTATGGCAGACAAACAGTCCGCCGAACAGCTGAACCTCCTAGTCATATTATTTAGAATCTCCACTCGCGTAGCGACACAACGAACGAACAGCCATCAGAAGAACACCAAACAGCTGCATCCCCTTGTTATGATGAAAAAGTTCATACGGAGAGTCTTATCCTACTGAAGCAGCACAATGCCCACGGTGCATAATATAATTACTCTTACCTCGTTAGTTAAAAAACCGTTAACTTCTAATTTTTGTGTAATTTGAATATTAATAATATCATGGAAACTTTTGAAGAGTTTGTCGGAGACCTTATTGTAAGAGGTGATGACTTGTCGACATCATATATATCATATATTAAAAGAAACATAGTAAATAAATTGTGTAATGGATCTTCAGAGTTACATAGTTACTTCCATCATTGATTACTTTCACCGACAACAATAACAATAAATCACTGATGAACATTCCACCGACAGACTGTATTTTACTTATAACATTTCATTATAAAAACACTGTCATATTTAGCAAAGAAAAATAATTACTAATTGAAGGAACGACTTTGCAAATTTAAAAAAAAAAAAAAAAAATGAGAAGAGATTTAATCTGAAAATAAAATTGATATTTCATACTATATGTGTTTTTCTTTTACTGTATGTATCTCGTATAGTAATGTGACCGTCAGTGCAATAAATCGTGAAATTATTGTCGGTGAAGTAATTATCGGTGAGTTAAGTGCGTCCCTTGTACTACTCTTATACCTCCAAGTTTAAAAATACAAAAAATATATATATATATCATATAATACTTTCCTTAAATTGTTTGCTCCTAGACAAGACATCTAACAAAACTTCCCAGTTGATATTGACGATAAATTAATGCTCAGCATAGGAAAGTCGACGGTATAATTAAGGTTGAAAGTAAAAATAATCACATCTTTTGCTACTTTTTAAATATTTGTACAATAGTCTGCTGATCCTTAAATTTATACAGTACGCGACTGTGAAAAATATTTGCCAATCGTGTTACACTCCCTCTCTCATATTTTAAATTTAAATATTTATGGAAAAATAGCAGGAAAACTTCCACTATAATTATCGATAAGTACTGACGTTTTTGAGATTTTGAATATTTGCTGCCTGTGTATAAATGATAAATTTTATTTTTTTTTTTTGTCTATTATTCTATTTACAGTAGGTGGAATTGGTATTGTCAAATATTTAATTTATTATATATAAATACTAAAATCAACAATAATTAATAATATTTACATACTGATTTTTTTAATAATATACATTTTTTCTTAAATAATTTAAAAGGTTCAGATATCAACAATGCCTATCGAATAAATCTTAATTTTTACGTGACAATTTTCTTACCGTAAACCCTTGTATATTTACAATACATTTGATATGTTCTAGTTTCGTCGAGAAAACCTTCGATTAATCTTTCCATTTCCGATTTTGAAAGTCTCATGTGTTTTGCTAGAACATCTTTCATCCCATAAAAAGCATAATAAGCATTTAGTCCATTTAATTCCCCTATAAATATATATAGAACGTTAACGTAACCTGATATGATACTTAATAAGATGCAAATTAATATATACTTACCAATTTTACCATTTAAAGGACTTAATGGTATCATTACTTCCTCTTGCTGAATTTGTCTTAATTTATGTTTCGCAAGAAATTCATGTAAGCGATTACATATGAGCGGATTCATAGATTTACTTCGTAATAACTTTCCCACTAAAATATGAAAATATCATATTAGAATCTTTACATCCTATTTTATACCATTACATCCTTACATACTTGAATAAATAATTCTTCGAGAAATAGGTCCCATATTGTGAAAATTGACTTCTCCTTCACATAATTCCAGATAACCATTGGGCTTAAGTAGATCGATCGATTCTTTTATAACTTGCTCATATTGTGATTCAGTAAAGCAAAGAACCATACCCCTAATAAATATATAATCAAACGAATTTGGATAAAATGGTAATCCATTCAATACATTATGATGTATAAATCTTGTATTAAATGGAAGGATTGCTGGTAATATGGATGACTTTATTTCTATTCCTGTGAATTTCGATTTTGGATAATCCGAGCTCATGTCAAATATCCACGTACCAGGACCCGATCTTCAGTAAAATTCATGTTAAATTACTATTAAAAAAAAGAAGAAAGAAAGAACATAGTTATTTAGTTTAATCGTTACCCAATGTCCAACACTTCAGCACCACGTTTCAAATTTTGAGAGATTGGTGCAGAGTAATTTGTATTATTAAAACAACTTTTGATTATATGATGTAATTTTTGGATTCTTTCTACTTGCACCTCATCAATTTTTACCAAGTAATTTACCGATTCTGAGTTTCCCATTTATATTTTATATAAATATATTTTTAGTTGGAAAATTTAGTTAAAAAATTATAAATTAATTTTTGCAAAAATTTTTAAGAACGTAAAAAAGAAGAAATCCGCTGATTTGTCTTTAAAAAGATAGTTTAATGGTTTATAAACAAAAAACCCTTGCTTAAAAAAAAAAAAAAAAGGATTAGAATCATTTGAATTGTGACACATCAATAAAAATAAAATTTCTATTTCTATTATTAAGTATTGATGATCTATTAATATGTATGAATGAATCTTGTGGAAAGACTTGTTTTTTGCCTTTTTCGTTATATTTAATAAACAATTAAATGAATTAAATGGATAATTATTAGTTATCAATGACGATATATTATTGTCAGCTGACGGGAGACAGATTTTCCATTGTCAAAAAACTCATCCTTAAAAAGTTAGATTACATAATAGTTACACCAAACATTTACATGCTGTACCATATTTAAAAATGATATGAAATTTTTTTTTTTTTTGGTTTTTTTTTTAAATATTTGATAACTTATACGTGTGTTGTTCTAATTAGTAGATCTTACTTGATTAATTCCTCCCCTAAAAGCCCCCTCGGTTCCCGCAAATTAAAAACCAAAAAATAAATTTTTCTTTTTTCGAAAGTTCTCTACGAGACAAATGAGGATAAGTGCAACGATTTCGTACAACATGATTTTACCCCTATGATCTACAATATTCTTGCCTAAAATAGGATTCTACCTCTCAGAGTTTATATTACAAATTACTTGTTTCCTATGAAAATGTAACACGAGAAAGAGCCAATAAAGGTTAAACCGTTAAATTCGAATAACGAGAATTCTTTTTTCACTTATATATATATGTATATATATATATTCAATGAAAATAAAAAAAAAAAAATATATATCTACCGAAAAAGAATCATGTCAACATCTTCCCAAAAAGTATTCTTAACGACAGATATTCTTTATACGATTTTTAATAATTTTAAAAGACAAGATGATATTTATTTGTTATTAACTGTTCACTCAACATGGACGCAGGTACTTTAACAATTATTTTTATTTCTAAACTTTTAAATAATATAAAAAAAATATTTATAACTTTTAATATATATATTTCGTTAGATTTTAATAAAGCATTTATGGAAATCACCACTATGGCCTTCAACTAAATCCTTTTCATGTTTTATTAAAACACTTCAATATTCCACTCCCTATTTTCCTTATTCAACTTTGATTCGTCACCTTTCATTCACACCACATAAAAATCGTGATCCGCCATCATTCACACAAAAAGATATTTTATTTCTTTCCAAAGTATGTACGAATTTAACGAACCTTACAGTATCGTGGATGCAAGATCCGTTCAATTCTTATACATTCTCCCAATTCTTAATAAACTCCCCTAATTTGAAATCGATAATCGCTCCAAGTTGTACTATAGAATGGCTTACCAATGCATTAGAACCGATTATAACGAATCATTCCGTAAAATCATTATATCATATTGAATTAAAAAATTGGTCTTATGAAACATTAGAAACTATAGTATTATTAAAAAAAATTTCTTTAAATTGTAAAAATATCAAATCTATTTCAGCTCCTTTATTCATAACTAAAGATGTCGCTTCTATAATAATCTCATCTTATCCTCAATTGGAAAAATTTAGATGTCATTCAATAACAAATGATGGATTAAACATTTTGATTAAAGGATTAAGAAATTTAAAAGAATTATCATTAACATTTGATAATGAAGATCAAGATATAAGTGATGAAAATACTTTTCATTACGCAAAAGATTTTTCTATATTAGAAAAATTTATTCTTACTATAGGTTATGATTCAAATTTTCCAAAATTTTTTAATATATTTTCATCTTATCAAAAGAATCTTAAAGAATTAGAATTAATTCATTGTTTTGGTTTAAAAGATGATTCTTTTATACCAATAGTACAACATTGTAATTCTTTAGAATCCATTAAATTAAAATGGTGTTCTCAATTAACGGATTCATCTTATATCGCTTTGGCTGAAGGAAGGAATCAAAATTTAAAAAGATTATTCATATTTAGAAGTGAGATCACCGATGTAGGTTTAAAGCATATTTCAAAACATTGTCAAAATTTGGAAATTTTGGATTTAGAAAATTGTAAATGGATTACATTAAATAGTTTGGTGATGATAATAAGGAATTGTAAGAAATTAAGAAAATTGAGAGGAAGTTTACCCGAAAGTTTTGCAGTTGGTATAATTCATGAAATTATTAAAAATAGAAAAAATTATTATTTAGAAGAATTAAAATTTAGGGAAGCGAGTTGTAGAGATCCTATTGATGAAGATGTTGAAGAATCTGATGATGATGATGATGATGATGATAGTAGTAACGATGATGATGATAGTAATAGTAGTAACGGTAATGGTGATAATATTAATGATCATAACGATATTAATACCTCATCGGGATCGGGATCGGGTTCAGGTTCAGGATCGGAATCGGTATCGGGAAATGTTGTCGAAGATATGATCGAAAATATGATCAATAGTGCTAATAAATTTTTAGATGAATTTAAAAATGAATTTATCAATGTATTAAACGAGATTTCGAATATTGCAATTGTTAATAATAATTTAATTACTTTAGAAAGGAAAAATGATTTGAAAAATATTAGATCAAGAAAAAAATTTAATGGAAGGTTATTCCAAGAATTATCAAATTCTTGTCCTAATTTAAGAAAATTAACGCTTAGAAACGGTAAAATTGAAAATCTAACCGGTGATGTAAGTGGTTTTACTGTATTTTTTTTTTTTTTTTTTTTTTTTTTTGTATTTTTGTATAATTTAAAGGATTCTTTTTAAATTTTTTTTTTTTCTTAGGAATTGGTTGGTATTTTGCATAGCTTTGAAAACCTTGAAAAATTATGCTTGATCCCTTCTAATTTACATAAGAATCATATTAAACAATTGGAAGATCATCCAAGATTAAAAGAAGTTTTATTCATTGGTGGTTGTACTGAAAAAGCAGAACGTTATATTGAAGAAGATAGAAATGGAAAAATATTCATAAAGGTTATGCGCACTTACGGATTCTTGCGTTTCTGATATATGATGAAAGAAACGATACCGAAAATTATATTACTATTAAATAATATATTAATAATAATTATATATATTATAGACAGAATAGAATTTTTTTTTAAAAAAATTTATAATTAATAAACGGTTATTATAATTTTCAAATAAAAAATTAGACGTCAATTTCACGTCACAAACAAATTAGCCAATAAATTATATATATTAATCGTATCTTCCCCAGTATCACCATAAAAATTTTCCATCCCACGTGGCCTTAAAATTTTGTCACCTGTGTTACACCCTCCACTTTCTCATTTTCAGATTTATTTTGGTGGTGTAAAATCCTATTTGTCATCACATGGTTAATTTCTTTCTGGCCAAATCTCATAATGCCGGCCAAAAATCATGTGGGGTGGAAGTTTTTTGTGGTTACTGGGGTAAATCCTCTAATGATAAACATTTTTTCTTTTAATAAATAAACGAAATTTGCTTTTAATTAATAAAGTTAAGTATGATCAATGAAAGACTATTGCAACTGACATTTAGTTGTATATTATCTATCTATGTTAGCTGAAAAATATCTAGATACAATAAATTAAAATTCTCAAAACGCAATATATTACACAAGTTACCCTGTTAAATTGTATTTTTTGATTGTAACAATAGAATTGTGGTCAGCCCAAAAACCAAAAAAAAAAAAAAAAAAAAATATTGGATTAAAAGGTTGGTCACGCATGAAGATTTGAAATTCCAAGAATATAAAAAGGAAATTTCTTTCTTTTTTAATATTTTCCCAGTCCTGCAAGAAGAAACTTTTTTAGTTACATTGTTAATGATAAGCCACTTTTGTCTTCATTGGAAAATAAGTAATAGTTATTTCATGGGGAGTTGCGGATATCAATGAAAATCATGATATTCATACAATCATGAAAATATCACTATGAAAAATCACGGGCGCCCATCATTAAACATTAAACATGGGATATTGTATGTTATTTAGGAATTGTAAATCATATGATGACGATCGATGCAGTTATCGATAAATAATATAAATAATTTAATTATCGAGCGTGAATTATTTATTCATTTATTTATTTGTATTTACACGAATATATATAGTATACCGAGTATCGACTATACCGTGTTCCTTTAAAATTTCTTATACGTATTTAAATATTTGATAATCGCGAAACTTATTCATCTATCTATCTATTTATTTATTTCTATTATTTTTATCATTATATTATCAAATATTGTCGAAGAAAGAATGCACTTATTTAACAAAATATTAAACGATTCAGACGTAACAGACCGTTTAATTATACATTATGGTGTAAAGGATGTGATCCTCGTCGCATGATGGAGGGATGGTCTAGTATATCGACAAGTTCATAAAAGATACAATTTACGATGCGAGACATGATTCTTCTGGTACATTTCTTGAATGGGTACTATTTAACAAGATTACAAATATTAAACAAATTGGCGAAGGTGGATTTTCCAAAGTATACTCTGCAATATGGATAGACGGTAAATCATCATATAAAGAACGAGATGATGGAAACTGGGAAAAATTAGAATCTGAACCTATAAAAGTTGCTTTGAAAAAATTAAATGGATCACAAAATATGTCGGTTAATTATTTAAATAAGGTACTGTACGTTATTATTAATACACGGGATTATATTCTTATTATTATTTATTAATTACTTTATTAAAAATAATAGATTAAGAAATTAGGATTGTTTAAATAAAGATTCCAATGTATTTTAAAGTTCTATGGAATGACTAAAGATCTGGAAACTGAAGAATTTATATTGATTTTACAATTCGTAAATATGGGAAATTTGAGAGATGTTCTTTCAAATAATTTTAATCATATTTTATGGAAAGACAAAATCAAGTTACTGCATGATTTGGTATATGATCTTCAAGATGCACACAGATCAAACCAGATTCATAAAAATTTTCATAGTGGAAATATTTTGCGAAACAATTCTTTATATCATATTTCAGATTTTGGATTATCCGGATCAGTCAAAGGTAAATTAGATAAAATATACGGCGTATTACCTTATATTGCTCCAGAAGTTTTAAGTGGGAATCCATACACATCATCTGCTGATATCTATAGTTTTGGCGTTATTATGGTCGAATTATCATCTGGATATCCACCTTTTCATGACAGAAAACATGATATAAATTTAGCGTTAAATATATGCAATGGGCTCAGACCAGAATTTGGAAGTGAAACACCTAATATTTATAAGAAATTAGCTCATAGATGTATGAATGCTGATCCGAATGAAAGACCAAAAGTTAATGAGTTATCATTTTATAAATTCTTGGAATTATATTCTTTATAACGATAAAGTTTTAGGTCACGAAGAAGAGAAAATTCAAAAAATATTTAGTAAAAAAATTTTAAATATTTTACCTCTTTATGAAAAGAATCCTGATGCTATAATCATTAGCAGGGAATTTACCTTTTATAATTTACCAATGCCTGTTAATTTACCTACTGTTATTTCACATTATCTTAAAGCAGGTATTTGTCTTATTTTATTTTATTTTGATTTTTTATAATAATAAATTCTAAACCACTAATTAAAACTTTGTTTTAAAAAGAGTGTTCTTATTGTAATAAACCATTTGATGAAGAATTATGGTGCAAAGAATGTGATCCTTATCATATTCTAGAAGGTTGGACCAGTGAAGATCATAATATTGATAAGTTCATAAAAGATACAATTTATAATGCGAGAAATAAAAATGAAATTCCTAAATTTCTTGAATGGGTGCCATATAATAGATTCACAGGTATAAAACAAATTGGTAAAGGTGGATTCTCAGAAGTGTATTTTGGGATATGGAAACGAATTAAAAACCGAGAGACATTGTATTTTGAACCTATGAGAGTTGCTTTAAAGAAATTAAATGGATCACAAAATATATCAAATGAGTTCTTAAATAAGGTATGTTTCACTGTATTATCATTATTTTTATTTTATTTATTAATTAACATTTCTATAATAAAATAATAGATTAAAGAATATTGGAAACTTTGTTTAAGTGAGCCCGATATCTTAAAGTTTTACGGAATGACTAGGGATCCAAAAACTAAAGAATTTATAATGATATTACAATTTGCAAATAAAGGAGCTTTGAGAAATATTCTCTCGAATAATTTTAATAATATTTTGTGGAAAGATAAAGTTAAATGTTCACGTGATTTAGTATTTAAACTCCAAAATGCACATAAATTGGGTTATTTTCATAAAAATCTTCATAGTGGAAATTTATTACAGTTATTTGGAACAATAGATACTTATATTGCAGATTTTGGATTAACTGGACCAGCCAATGAACAAAATTCGGACGATAAGATATATGGAGTATTGCCATATATTGCTCCAGAAGTTTTAATTGGAAAACCATATACGTTATCTTCTGACATCTATAGTTTTGGCGTTATTATGGTTGAATTATCATCTGGATATCCACCTTTTCATGATAGAAAACATGGTTTTGATTTAGCATTTGATATATGTAATGGACTTAGACCTAAAATTGGAAGAGGAACTCCTGACATTTATGGGAAATTAGCTTATAAATGCATGAATGCTAATCCAAATGAAAGGCCAAAAGCTAAAGAATTATGTTGTGTCTTAAATGTTTGGAATGATATTCTTTATAACAATAAAGTTCTAGGTCACAAAGAAGAAAAAATTCAAGCTATGTTTAATAGAAAAGTTTCAAACATTTCACCTTATCATGAGAAGAATCCTGATGCTATATATTTCAGTAGGGAATTCATATTTGACAATTTACCAATACCTATTAATTTTCCTACTAATATTTCTGGAAAATGTTCTTACTGCAACATGCCATTTATTGATGAAAAATTATCATGTAAAGAATGTGACCCTTATTGTGTACTAGAAGGATGGACCAGCGGCAATCACGATATTGGTAAGTTCATAAAAGACACAATTTATAATGCGAGAAATAAAAATAAAAATCCCTTATTTCTTGAATGGGTATCTTTTGATAGATTTACAGATATAAAACAAATTGGCAACGATAAATCCTCTAAAAAAGAATATATTGTTATATGGATTGATGGACATTCATCATATAAAAAACATGATGGAAATTGGGAAAGATTAGAATCTGAGCCCGTAAAAGTTGCCTTGAAAATGTTAAATGGAGTACAGAATATGACAGCTTATTATTTAAAAAAGGTATTAGTATGTTTTAATCATATTATCATTACAGTATATAATTCTATTTATTTATTAAGTTATTACATAATAGCTTAAAGAAAATTGGAATGATTATTTAAGTAAGCCCGATTCTTCAAGATTCTATGGGATTACTAGAGATCCAGAAACTCGAGGATTTATGTTGATTATGGAAAATCAAGATACTCTAAAAAATATTCTTTCAAACAATTTTAAAATTTTTTTATGGAAAGATAAAATCAAATGTTTATATGATTTGGTACATAACATTCAGAATAAACATAAACTAGGGGTAACCTTTAAAGACATTAATAGTGAGGGTATATTATACAGAAAGAGCAATAAAAGATATTATGTATCACATTTAAAATCATCTGAACCAAAAAATAAAGATAACAAAACAATTTATGGTGTATTGCCATATATTGCTCCAGAAGTTTATTTAGGGAATCATACACGTTATCTTCTGATATATATAGTCTTGGCGTCATTATGGCAGAATTATCATCTGGAAATCCACTTTTTCATGATAGAAAACATGATTCAAATTTAGTAACAGATATATGCAATGGATTTAGACCAAAATTTGGAAAAGGGACCCCTAATATTTATATGGAATTAGTTCGTAGCTGTATGAATGCTAATCCAAATGAAAGACCAATAGCTGTTGAATTATATTACTTTATAGGTTCAGTTGTGGAATGATATTCTTAATGGTAAAAATTTAGAATATGATGAGGCGGAAAAAATTAAAGCCTTATTTAATAAAGCTGACAAAGAGATTCCAAAAACTTCAATTCTATATACAAATAATCTGAATGCTAAACGTATCACTAAAAAATTTACATTTGACAATTTGCCAACACCCGTTAATTTACCCACTAGTAAGTATTTATTTTATTTTAATTTTTATTGTTAAAATAAATACTAAATTGGGCAATTTTAAATTATTAAAGGGTATTCTTATTGCAACAAATCATTTGATGAAGAATTATGGTGCGAAGAATGTGATCCCTTTTGTATACTAGAAGGATGGACCAGTGAGAATAATGATATTGATAAGTTCATAAAAGACACAATTTATAATGCGAGAAATAAAAATAAAAATCCTACATTTCTTGAATGGGTGCCATTTAATAAATTCACAAGTATAAAAAAAATTGGTAAAGGTGGATTTTCAGAAGTGTATTCTGGGATATGGAAACGAACCGAGGGACATTGTATTTTGAACCTATGAGAGTTGCTTTAAAGAAATTAAATGGATCACAAAATATATCAAATGATTATTTAAATAAGGTATGTTTCACTGTATTATCATTATTTTTATTTTATTTATTAATTAAAATTTTTTATATTAAAATAATAGATTAAAGCATATTGGAATCTTTGCTTAAGTGAGCCCAATATCTTAAGGTTTTACGGAATGACTAGGGATCCAAAAACTAAAGAATTTATAATGATTTTACAATTTGCAGAGAAAGGAACTTTGAGAAATACTCTCTCGAAAAATTTTAATAATATTTTGTGGAAAGATAAAATTAAATGTTTACATGATTTAGTATATAGGCTTCAAAATACGCATGAATTGGGTTATTTTCATAAAAATTTTCATAGTGGAAATTTATTACAGTTATTTGGAACAATAGATACTTATATCGCAGATTTTGGATTAACTGGACAGCTAATGAACAAAAATCGGATGATAAAATATATGGAGTATTGCCATATATTGCTCCAGAAGTTTTAATTGGAAAACCATACACGCTATCTTCTGACATCTATAGTTTCGACGTTATTATGACCGAATTGGCATCTGGAAAACCACCTTTTTATCATAGAGAACACGATCTTAATTTAGTATCAGATATATGTAATGGACTTAGACCAGAATTTGAAAGTGAAACTCCTCACACTTATAAGAAATTAGCTTACAGTTGCATGAGAGCTAATCCAATTGAAAGACCAACAGCTAAAGAATTGTATAAGTATTTAAATTTCTGGAATGATATTTTAAATGATAAAATTTTAGATTGCAAAGGAAAAAAAATTAAAACGGAATTCAATAAAGCTGATAAAGAAATACCAAATATTTCAACTCTATATACACAACATCCAAATGCTAAATATATAAGTAGAGAATTTACATTTAGAAATTTGCCAACACCTGTTAATTCGTTATCTAATACTTTATATCTAGGTATTTGTTTTATTTTTATTTAAATTATTACGATTAATTGTGTATTAAATAATTGTGATATTCCTAAATTATAGAGTGTTCTTTTTGTAAGATATCTTTTATTAAAGAATTATCATGTAAAGAATGTGATCCTTATTGTGTACTAGAAGGATGGACCAGTGGCAATCATGATATTGATAAGTTCATAAAAGACACAATTTATAATGCGAGAAATAAAAATAAAAATCCTACATTTCTTGAATGGGTATCGTTTGATAAATTTACAGACATGGAACAAATTGGCGAAGGTGGGTTTGCTAAAGTATATTCTGCAATATGGGCAGATGGTAAACCATCCTATAAGAAACAAGATGATGGAAGCTGGGAAAAATTGGAATCCGGACCTATAAAAGTTGCTTTGAAAAAGTTAAATGAATCACAGAATATGTCGGCTAAATATCTGAATGAGGTATACTTAATAAGTTACAACTATGTATATATTATCTAAATATTATTTACCAACTTATATAAATTTTTTATATCAACAGCTTAAAATACATTGGAAACTTTACTTAAAAAGTCCTTATACTTTAAATTTTTATGGAATGACTAAGGAACCGGAAACTAATGATTTTATGATGATCCTACAATTTGCAAATAATGGTTCTTTGAGAAATGTCCTATCAAAAAATTTTAATAAGATGTTATGGAAGGATAAAATCAAATGCTTATATGATTTAATATATAACCTTCAGAATGCACATAAACTAGGCTATTTTCATAAAGACTTTCATAATGGAAATTTATTGCAGAATACAAAATTTGGAATAACTGATTCGTATATTACGGACTTTGGATTATCTGGACCAGCAAGTGAACAAAAATCAAGTTATAAAATATATGGAGTATTACCGTATATTGCTCCAGAAGTTTTAAATGAAAAGCCATATACTTCTTCTTCTGATATTTATAGCTTCGGCGTAGTTATGGCTGAGTTGTCATCCGGGAAGCCGCCCTTCCATGATAGAAAACATGATTTAAATTTAGCGTTAGAAATATGTAATGGACGCAGACCTGAATTTGGAAAGGGAACCCCTGATATGTACAAAAAATTATCTTATAGATGCATGAATGCTAACCCAGATGAAAGACCATCATCTACTGAACTACATGATATATTAAAGTTGTGGTACAGTGCTATCAGAGATTATGAAGTAGAAAATTCTGGAGGAAAAGATATAAAAACTATATTTGACGAAGCCGATAAAGAAATACCAAATATTTTAACTTCATATAAAACTAATGCTATATATGCTAGTAGAGCATTTTCATTTAATAATTTACCAAAACCTGTCAATTCATCTATGATTACCTCATATATTAATGAAGAAGAAAATTATGAAGGTTAATATCTTCTCTTTTGGGTGACTATTGCCTGGCTCTTTGAGCACGGAATTCGGTTGGTGTTTAAAAACATTAATTATTATTATTATTATAGATACTCAACTGCGTGAATTAGAAGTTACAAGTTCATCGCTACCTAATAGTGGTATAGATTATATATTCCAAATTTTTCGTTCATTTTTCAAAAAAAATATTAATATTAACTGTTAAGTATTATTGTAGATTCTCAACTACGCGAATTAGAAGTTACAAGTTCATCGCCACCTAATTATGGTAAAATTATGCATTCTCAATTTTTCGATCATTTTTTCTAAAAATATTAATTATTAATTATTATAGATTCTCAACTACATGAATTAGAAGTTACAAGTTCATCGCTACCTAATAATGGTATAGATTATACATTCTTAATTTTTCGATTATTTTTTCTAAAAATATTAATTATTAATTATTATAGATTCTCAACTACACGAATTAGAAGTTGCAAATTCATTGCTACCAAATGGTATAGTATTTCTTGTATTTCTTTCTATTATGAAATGAGTTTTTTTTGTAGTAATAATACTAACTTACCATTTTAACATTATAATTGTTTAGATGTTTTGATAAATAATGACGACTGAGAATAGCAGCTTTTTTTATAAATATTTTAAAAAAAGTTTCATGTTTATTAGTATGTTTATAAATTTTTAACTGTTTTTTTTTTGTAAACTCATTTTCTTTTAAAGAAAACTTTATATTTGTTAGTATATTAGTAAATTTTTATGAGAGTTTTATATGACATTACAATTTTACTAAACGTCACATCATATGATCATAGTCATGTGTTATATATATGTATTTCTATATTATCGTACAGCTTTAAATCAACCCTTTTAATTGACGACTCATGATTTATTTAATTTATGAAGTACAGTATTGCAAAGTGTACAAGCTTTATTCTATAATATCGACAATTTAACAATTATAATTATTTGGATAAAACCGTTGGTGTCCTAACTTAATAATAGTCAGGGTATGTAATCGATGTCAACAAAATTGCATTTCTTAATGGCCTAATAATATAAATGTATATTAATGTTAAGACATAATCAATATATATAAATAACCATAATAAATACATACTTCAATTTCATTAATGATAAGGTAATAAGTGTTATAAGCATGAGATACCAACAAACAAGTAGGAAACAATTTTTTAATCAATTCTTCTTTAATATCACTTGACCATAAATCCAGAGTAAAATTCAAAAAATATACATTCAAATTATTTGAATGTATTTTCATACCAGTATCATTTAACAAAAATCTATAAATAAATCTTTTTAAAGCGAGAGAAAAATCTTTAGCGGGAATAAGTTGCTTGTTTTGATCGTCTAAATAATAATAATAATCTATAACATTGTTAATTGAATCCTTCATTTGTTGTGTCAATGGAGTTTTAAACTTATTGTCAATATTATTAATTGTTGAATCTGCTACTTGTTCTTCAATTAATTCATAAAGTTCTATAATATGTTTTAAATAAAATTCCCTAAGTATGTTTATGAATGCTAAGTTATATTTTTCTAATTTAACCATCGATTAACAAAATCCAAAATAAGTAAATTATTATTCTTAACTGATAAATCTTTAATAAAATAAAAAATTATTTCAAAAAGAAAGAGTAATTCAATTAAATCAATTGAATTTAATGAAGAATTTGATGGTTGAAATATTGTTGAAATTAATGATAATTTCCCTATTGGAATCGATTCCTGTGGTAATAACTTTTTAATATCAGATAAAATTCTAAAAAAATTATGAAATAGTTCATGCTTAAATAAAAAGCTCTTCAAGTAAACTTGATCATCTTCCATTTCAAAATAAAATTTGTTAAGAACTAATTTTTTAGCAAGTTTCATCTCAATCTTTTGTAAATCAAATATATAATATATTTCTTTTATCTTCAAATTCCTCTGACTATATTTTAAAATCTTATCATTCCAATTATAATTAATAAAATTAATATTTTGTGCTTGAGATACCTTAATTGATTTAATGAAATAAGTTTTATACTCCAAAGTGTCCCAAGATATATTTTCTAAAAATTTGAGACATTGATACTTTTTAGGTGGAATGGCTATGATAACACTATCTAGAAATTCATTATGTAATTTAATTAAAAATTCTAATATTGCACATAAATGAACTCCGGCACCCTTCTGTTCAATTAAACCATATATGATAGGAAGATCAAAATTCATAACTTGTTTATTATTAAATTTGTTATAATTTAATTTTTGATCTTGAACAAAATAATTCATAATAGAATTCCAACCGAAAGCAAATTCTTCAAATAATAATTTTAATTTGACTTTTTCTTCATCATTTACAGATTCTTTTTCAATAAATTCATAAAATTTCATAACTAGGGCTCTTTTAGTACAGTTAGTGAGCTTAGTTTATGTATATTAACAGTTAATCAATTGTGATATTTTTATCGTTAAACCTTGGTCTGAGTCCTTGGCAAATTTTCATTGTTAAATTTATCATGGTCGCAAAAAAGTTGCGAACCATTTTTTATTTATAAATTAAATGAAAATAGCAACGTTTTTTAAAAATTCTTTTATAAGCTATTAATAAACATTGCCAAACGTTTTTTAATGTATAATTTAATAAAAAACGTTTAGCAACATTTTTTGATAATTTGTCAAAACCATTTTTTAACGTATAATTTAATAAAAAAAACTATTACGCAAACGTTTTCTCGATAATTTGATAAAAAACATTGCGAATATATTTTTTAACATATACAATTTAATAAAAAAAACTCTTCACAGCGTAATTTGATAAAAACATTACGAAAAGTTTTTTGGTATGTAATTTAATAAAAAAACGTTGCATAATTTAATTAAAAAAATATTTCGCAATATTTTTTTATGATATTAAAAAACGTTGCACATTTTTTGATATCAGATATATATAATTTAATTAAAAAAAAACGTCTCGCAACGTTTTTCTTATAATTAAAAAAAAGTTTCGCAATTTTTTTTTTTTGATATTAAAATAAACGATGCGCATTTTTGATATCAGTTATATATAATTTAATTTCAAAAAGACGTTTCGCTAGAGTTTTGAATCTGACCTGATGGATTGACCTGAAATTTTTGGGTTGGGTCAGTGTTAGTCAAGTACCTGATCTGACCCGTTAACCTGATATATTTAGGTTAAATAAAAATGCTGAAAAAAAAATGCCAAAACTATTAGTTCTGGCGTTTTTATATTTAAAGTTTGGTTAATCATTTTTTATTATTAAAAACGATTATTAAAAAATGACTAATAAATCATTTTTTTGTTATTATTTAAAAACGATTAATAAATCATTTTTTTTTGTTATTATTTAAAAATGATTAATAAATCATTTTTTTTTGTTATTATTTAAAAACGATTAATAAATCGTCTTTTTTGTTATTATTTAAAAATGATTAATAAATCATTTTTTTTTGTTATTATTTAAAAACAATTAATAAATCATTTTTTTTTGTTATTAAAAATGATAAATAAATCATTTTTTTTGTTATTAAAAATGATGAATAAATCATTTTTTTTGTTATTAAAATTTTTTCATATATAAAATTGTCAAAACTTAATAATTTTTTTGATTTAAAATTCATGATGACCTGACTTGAATATCACGGGTCAGGTTAAGTCAATTACCCGACCCTATCTGCCCGTTCAGAACTCTACGTTTTGCAATGATTTTTTTTAAAATTTGATAAATGACGTTGCAAATAATACATAATTTAATTAAAAAAACGTTTCATAACTTTTTTTTAACAACTTGATAAAAAACGTTGTGAAAACGTTTTTTAATGCATACTTTAATTTAAAAAAAACATTTTGCAATGTTTTTTTGTGATAATTTATTAAAAAGTGTCGCAAAATGTTTGTACAATATTTTTTTATTAATCATTCGAAGTAACCCGAATACTTTCGGTCAACGGATCAGGTCGGGTTGGGTCAGAGTAGGTTACTCGAACAAAACTGACCCATTCAGAGCTCTAAATTTATTAAATGACAAAGAAAATGGATTTCTCATTTTTTTTATTATCATAAATTGATTCAGTAAAGTCAGTTCAGAAAATCGTAAAATCGACATAGAAACCGCAGTGATGAATGTTTTGGTTTGATCGTAAACTGAAACCATTTTGATACTGAAACTGATCGGTATTGAAGCCCACTAACTTGTACCCAAATTACTCTAGTCAAAAAAAAGATTTAATTAAAATACGCTTTTTTAAAGCATTTAATTAAAAATATGCTTTTTTAAGCGTTTAATTTTAGAAAAAATATTTAAAACGCTTTTTTTAAGCATTTAATTATTTTTAAGCATTTAATTATTTTTAAGCATTTAATTATTTTTAAGCATTTAATTAAAAAAAAACACTAAAAAAAGTTTTTTTTTAAGCGTAATTTTAAAAAAAACTAAATAAATTTTTTTTAAGCGCTTAATTTTAAAAAAAATATTAAAACGCTTTTTTAAGCGTTTAATTTAAGTTTAATTTAAAAAAATATATATTAAAAAACACTTCTTTTTAACTAAAAAATGTTTTTTTTAAACGTTTAATTTAAAAATAATATTAAAAAAGTGGTTTAAACCATTCTTTTAACATCTTTTAGTGGTTTAAAATTAAATTTACAGAAAAAAGCTGAGGTTTTTTGTGTTAACTATTACGAAAAAACGTTTTCGCATTTTTTTCTCATAAAATTTTAAAAAAAAATACTGGATCATTTTAATTTTAAAAAAAAAAATTATTAAAAACGCTTTTTAAGCGTTCGATTAAAAACCGCTTTTTTTAAGCGTTTAATTTAAAAAAAAAATTATTAAAAAATGTTTTTTTTTTGAATGTTTAATTTAAAAATAATATTAAAAAAGTGGTTTAAACCATTCTTTTAACATCTTTTTAGTGGTTTAAATTAAATTTACAAAAAAAAGCAGAGGTTTTTTGTGTTAACTATTACGAAAAAATAGTTTGGCATTTTTTTCGCATAAAATTCTAAAAATAAATACTGGACCATTTTTTTTACAATCATTTAGTGTAAAGAAGTGTCTCGGCACTTTCTTTTAACTTCAGGTTGAAATGGGTTAATTGAGTTAACCTAACCAGTCACTTGAATTGATCTGACCCATTCAGAACATAATTTTTTCATTGTTTTTCCATTAAAAACGATTTTATGAAAATGATTTTTTTTGTTAAAAACAATTAAAAATGATTAAAACAAATCGTTATTTATTTTTTTTTTAATTGACAAGATTAAGTACAATAGAATTTTATTGGTTTATTACTTTATTATCATTATATTTCAAAAAAATAAAAACAAAAATATAATAATGAAAAAAATAATGATAATAAAGAAATAAAAAATATATTTATTTATTAACTGCTTGTTAATTGTTTCTATTTTACATAAAATTTTTTTAAAAATTAAATCAAAAAAAAAAAAAAAAATTTTGCTAAGGATTAACTGAATAAATTCAAGCTTATCATACTAAACGATAATAAACATTATTTATCAACAAAAATAAATAAATAAATAAATAAATAAGCAAATTAAATAAAGTTTAAAAAAGTTTATTATATTTTATGTTTTTTTTTGAAAATAAAATAAAATGATTATCAAAGAAAAACGAAAGAAATTTTTTATTCAATTTTGATCAACAAAAGTTAAAATATGCAATTATTTTGTGATTTACAAGGAAGACAACCTTCTGTGCTAGCACAGGAAGAGTTTTTGCAGAAAAATGGTCTAAAGAAATGTTCAAACAATATTTTCAAACAATATTTTCATAGTTTATACTCATTTTTTTTTTTTTTTTTTTTTAAAGGCTTTGGAGCCGCACTCTGTTTATTATGTATAATGAGGGTGCGTTCGCACATCTAAGTACAATTAACGTTGCTTCGAGCCACAAGGACCCATCTTACCATCAGCCTAGAACATTAACTATTGAAATAAAGGAATAAAGGAGACGAAAAAAGAAAAAAGAAAAATTATAGAAAATAATCTACTCTAAAACAACTAACTAGCTAGGAATGCACTTCCCGCCTATGACTAACTATCTGTTTCTAGTATGCTAGCAACATAAACTAATGAGCTGTTCCAGCAAGTGCTTGATTTCCACCTTATTAAGATTACCCGTTTGCCCATTGCCATAGTTTATACTCATACTTTATATATATACAGTATATATACAGTACAGTACAGTACAGTACAGTACAGTATATGTACTGTATATAATATACTTCAGGATTAAATGAACGTTTTTTTACCAAAAAGGAAATTTTTTTTGTATCCACGGCAACAGTACATGCGGATGATTAACAGATTGAGAATAGATCTACATAGAAAATTTTCAGCGAAATTATGTGAAATGCCCAGGTAAAATGTAAAAAGATCTACAAAAATTTACCAAATTCAGTAAAAAATCGACATAAAATCCTTAACCTGTGCTGCTTTTCTTGTTATATGATAATTAAGTTTAAAGTGTAAGATTTTTACAAATTTAATGATTGGATAAAGATGTTTGATAAGTTTCAATTTTTCATAATTTTTAAAATACACTAAAAGAAACGGATACTTTTCTGAATTTTTCGTAAGCTTACTATAATAAAAATTACGAAAATCTTCAAATTTTACTTTTCTAATCGATTGCCAAATTTTAAGAAGATTATCAGATATTACATCGGGAAAACTTTTAATCCATGGAAATTCTTTTTTTATCACTTCAAGTTGTTTATTGTTATCAAAAAATTTTTCTTGATACTGTTATGCCAGTTCTTTTAGTGCTTATAAGGGATAAGCGGTATGTATGGTGGTGGTAGCAGAAGGAATGTTTATAATTAAATGTAAATAAAGATGAAATAAAAGATAATAATAAAATAACGAATAATTCACTTATAACAAAATCTACGAAGGTTACACAAAAAAACCAACAAAAATATAACCGTAAATCTATCACGATTTACAACACAAATTAAAAATACAAAATACAATCAATCAATGAGATAACTTTTTATTAATAAACCAATTTTTATTAATCCGTAAAAATGCTATCTAATTAACTTTTTACAACAGGGTGAACATACGCGTTTTTATAACTACTAAACTACACTAAAAATATTTAACATATTTAACAGATTAAACATATTTAACAAATTAAACATATTGCAAATATTGCACATATTGCATATATTGCATATATTGCACATATTAACATTCGAAACATTGATCCGCAATCATGTGACTTAACTGATCCTTCTTAGTCACGTGATATATTACCGCAACAATACAAATTAGAAATAAAATAAGATTGTAAATATTGAATAAATGAATGATTGATCTTCATACCATTATTAATTTCTTCAATTAATGATTTCGAAAAAAAATTGTCCTTTTGTATATAATTTTTCCAATATTTACTTATAAATTCTTTTAGAAATGCTATTGATGTTAGTTGTTGCAGTATAGATGTTCGTTGTGAAGATAAACCTTGATCTGTAAATAATCTAATTGAATATTTGAAGTAAGTTGATAATTCAATTAATTTAAATTCGTTTAAAATGGGTTGAATTATTTCACAACATATTACTGCCATATCTGAATCAAGTTTTTTGATATTATCATTAATAATACTCAATCTTTTCGAAAGTTCTAAGATCTTTTTAGAATTCTTAATCAATTTTAAAAATATTCGTTTATTCTGTTGATATTCAGTTATAAACACCTTTTTAATTATGATGTTAACTAATTCAAAAGGATCTCGTGAAAATAAATTTTTATAAAGAATTAATCGTACTTCAGAATCTAAAGGAATAAATTCAAGAATTCTTGTAATAAATGATCTAATAGGAACAATATCATCATCATTTTTGTCTAGGCTAATAAATACAAAATTAATAATATCGACTGTAATAAATTCTTGATTTTTGAAAGTTTTTCCTAAATAAATAATTTTTTTTGATTTTTTCTAACGGAATCAAATTAATCTTTGATAAATCATAACATATTAACAATAGATCTAAATCAAAAAAATTTAAAGATTTTTTTGAGTCATTAATTAGAGATAAAATATCATCAGTATCTTGTTTCCTAGGTTTATCTTCATATATATTTTGTAGAATCGAGTTGATTACTTTTCTAAAAAGATAATAATCAAGTTTTCCATAAACGATGAAATCATTATGGGCTTTTGTAATGATATCTGGGTATTTTTCAATTAATTTTAATTGGACTAAAATATTATTTATATATTTCCACCAATAAATATGAAGTACAAATGGATTATTAGTAATTTTATCTCCAATTAAATGCTTTAGAACAAAATCTAATTGTTCTTTATTAATTGATTTGTAATTCATATAAGTTGATATGGTGATCTTAATAAAATCATTATAATATAACTCTGAATAATTTTGTAGGTTTTCAAAATTTTGATTAATAGAAATCAGGTTATTCTTAAAATCTAAGATCTTCACACAATTCATTATAATGAAGAATATTTTCTGAATTATAACTTATCATATCTAATTCCTTGTAATAAGAGTTTTCATAATTATCAATTTGATTCATAAAATAATATGAAAAAGGAAATTCCAAATCATCAATTGAGTTAGAAATAATATGTACTGAAGATTTAGGTAAATTATTAATATTATTATTACTCGTAAATGATTGTCTCCATAAATCATCATTGATAATTGTTGAAATAATTTTTCATCAGAATATTCTAGGGTTTGTTGTAATGAATATAAGTCGACCGTCTTTTCAAGAAATAATCCACCAAGTTTTTCGATAGATGTTTTAGCATGTTTAATAAATGGGTTGGAATTAAGCTTTTTAACACTTCCAGTAGCGTGTAATATAATGTTCCAAAATTTATCATCCTTTAAAATATCATAATGACCCAAAATCTCTGATTTTTTTTGCAGTTTTGTCATTATATAAGATAGAATATCTTCACTTATCCTAGAAATTTATTTATAAGTAAAAAATTAAAGTCAAGATAAAAAAAAAAGATGATAAAATATTAAAAAAAAAACTTACGAATGAGGAACTACTAATGTCTTTCTTTTACAATCACAAATTATAAATATTTTATTTAGCAACCAATCGTTGATTTGTCGAACAGTTTTATCCAATATTTCTTTTACCATTTCTAAAAATATTTTTTTGATATTGTTGTCTTTTATTTGTACTATAAGATTTGTCGTAGCAAAAATTTGAGTATCTGAAAATTCTTTCACTCTTACTATGGCAAATATTTGTTAAATCTCGTCAAATATTATTCCTTTGATTAAGTAAAGGATATACACGTTCCAATTGTTGAAATACAGAAAAAATAAAGTCGCTTTCACGCGATAATATTTTGCTGTTTATGCTTATATCAAGTTTGAATAAATGATTTTTGAACCAAGATATACAGGCTTTTGGTATCCTCCCTTCAGTATCAGAAAAGTCATTACGAAAGCAATTATCTAAGATTTCTGGAAATATATTTAATAATTCCAAAGTGTAAGACTGAGATATTAACTCTAATGATTGAATAATTTCCTCCCCGGAATAATTCTGACTACTATTAATTGATTTGCTATGAGAAAGTTTCGTTCAAACTTGATCAACAAAACATTTGGAAACACTTTTATCAAATGCATTATTATGCAAAAGGATATCATTCCAAAGTCTAAAAAGGGAGTCCATATTATGGCATAATTGAATTAGCCACTAAAAAAATTCAAAAATTTTCACATAAAGTCAAAACAATTATTTAAAAAATTTTTTACCTGATATCTTAAATTTACCTTGTCAAGTTTAACATAAGTTCCAAATTCAATATCCTTGATATTATAAGGTATAATGATTTTAGCCTCTTTAATAAACTTTGCTAATAAATCTTCATCTTAAATGTTCAATAAAAGTATAATTAGGATCAACTTCAGCCGCGATTGTAAAAATAACAAGCCAATCAAATTTCATCTGAAAAGCATTATGCTGAACTAAAGTTGTAATAGCAGTATTCATTTTCTTTCTAATATCTAAAGGTAAAGTCTATTGTTTATAGTTTTCAAGTGCTTTAAGTAAATGCTCGGATAAAAAAGAAGTTGATAACTCATAATGTCCATATTTTTGAACATAATATCCCAAGAGAAGACATAAACAGTCGTTTTTCTTTAAGTTTTTCTTTCAGATGATCTATAATGAATTTACGGCTTAACGTCCAGACCGTAAGTTCCGTGTATTGAGTTAACAAATATTGATATTCTTTAACTTTATCTTTAAGGTTATCTTCTTTGATAGTATTATAAATATACTCTACAAAAGCGAAATCATCTATATCGTTATGATGAATGCAATATCTTTCAGACAAATTATTGTTTTTCCATATGTCAAATTGGTCAGTCCTAAAAATATTCAAAATGCGATTGACATGTTCGCTGTTTCCTTCGAATACAATTTTTTCATCTTGGAGGAGGCTATTGGATACATGAATAGCATATTTATATAGAATGTCACTTGAATTTGATAGAGAAATTGTGACTGGATCAGATTTCCAATATGTTGGATTTTGAGGATATGGTTGATGAAGTTTCACAATAAAATTTTCCCACAATCCTAATTCTTTTGCATTACCAAGGACTACGGGATATCCATATTTTTCAATATTCTCTGGCAAGTGAACATGAAAAATAACTTTTATTTTATTGATTTGAAAGTCGACATTATTTTCTTTATCATCGCTATTTCCATCAGACCTAGATATAAACTCGTCTAAATATAATTCAAATTCTTTATCTGTCATTTTTGTCATTTTTAGTTTACAAATAATTTTATATTATTGAGAAAAAACTTTTTCAAATATTTATTCGGACCTATTTTCTCTGAATTATAAAATACCCGATGTCGATCACAATAAGCCAATTCTTGTTCTGAAACCAGAGAAAAAAACAAATCAAGCAGCGTGACAAACAACCAATCAAGCCGCACAATTTTTTATCCGAAGGACATTAAAAATAGTAAATTGCCGAATAATTAATTTACTATGGGAAATTATCTCTATTACGGAAAGTATCAAATCCATCCATATCTTATACTAACTCCTGTTTAGTGACCTTCCACAAACATTTATTATTTATTTATGATCATTGTGTTAGTTATAATATTTAATTTTGATTGGTTAATATTCCTATCATGTGATTTCAATTTAGAAACATCGAGGGGTGTGGGGGGGGCCAACTTTATGGTTACACAATATGATTTCTGATTAACAAAACTGTCACAAATATAAAATTCATATGTGTTACTAATAAAATATAATGATCGGCGAACAAAATTCCCCTGCAATTAAAAAAAATTACTGATTAAATGTGCCATCTCCTAAAATATGATGCCGATTAGATCCTTATTATTACGCGTAAATTGTTAAAAATTTATTTGAACTCTTCGGAGAAAAAAAAATTACCATCAGCTATTTTTATTACAGCAAATATGGTAAGTAAAGTAAATTTAATGCCATTTTTACTAATAAAAGTTAACTTGAGGTCTCCTTAAAATTTAGAAACGAGTGTTAAGTGATTATACAAACTCTCAAACGTTAAAAAAAATCAAGCAGCCCGAAGCCCTTCAAGAGTTATACCGTCTTAGGCCAGAATTTAATGGCAAGCCAGTTTATTTTTTTTGTAAAAAAACACTGTATATAGAGGGGCTTTTAGTTTATGACAAACAGGATAAAATTTTTTATGTTTTTGACAAAACAACCGGTGAAAAGTTTAATTCTTTTGCTTCTTGGATCAAGTTTCTTAAAATTAAAAAGATATTTGGTGGTGAACGATCAGCATTAGCTACAATTTTCTTTGAACCAAATACTTCTGGTTTTAATTTATCTTCAATATTAAGAACTAAACCAATTCCATATTGGAAAAATTACAACTCAGCAACTATAATAGAAGTTACATCGTTAATCAAAAAAAATATAAATTCAAAACAAGAGTTTTTTAGCGTAGGATTAAAAGGAATTATTAATGGAATAGGTATCATATTTTTTGGAAAAGGACAAAGGATAGTGAAAAATTTAATTTTTAAATGGCAGGGAAATTTAATTTCTTATGAATTATACGTCTTAGAAAAAAATATCAAAGAAATTGATGGAGTAGCAACTAAAATCGCAATTGAAAGGACTCTTTCAGAAATAGAAAAGATAATTAATTACGTATTAAAAGCAAAGATATGTACTGGACAAATGACTGAAGGTATTGTAATTTTTTTAATGTGATAGAAGGTATTTGACAAGAGGAGTGATATTGATTTTAATTAATCTTTAATTTTTTAAAAAAATTATTATTTTAGGTTTTGAAAATGTGGTTCAACTCCGAGGTATTCATCTCGTAAGAAATCAAAAAAATCCTAACAATATTCACGAACCTTTCGCAATCCTAGAAAACAAGAGTCAACCTGATGAAGCATATAGAAGAATAGACTGTTTATTGTTAGTAATTAATACAAATATATGTAAAAACTGTCAAAAATTAAAGAATACATTAATAAAAATCAGAAATCGAAATTCTATGAGTACTTTACCTACTAAAGTTGCTCATGCTTTGGAACAACTTCGGGTATGGGCGCAGCTTGAAGAAGTAGAAGATTCATTCGCTAAAATGTTTTTAGTATCAGAATTATTGTGGTTAATCTGGGCATTTGGGACTTCAACACCGTATAAAAAAAAACAAAAGTTGGTACCTATAATTATTTCCAACTTGAAAAATCGGTCACCTTTTACTGACGAAGCACTTAACAAAGAATTGTTTTCATAGATAATTGTGTCATTGTTTGATATAAATAAAGTAAAAAAATTAACTACGATTAAAAAAATTTTATTATTAATTTTCCGACTGAGAAAAAAAAATATTAATTATATAGAAACCTTTATTAAACATATTTGAGCTAACCAGAAAGCCAATAACGCGCTAAATGCTATGAAACTTTGGCAGTAAACAGTTCTCTTGTATGCTACTTTATGCTCGAACATCGGCTTTTAGAAACGTTGTGTGTCAAAAGTTTTAGGCTTGAGATATTTTTTTTATATAGTAAAAAAAAATGATCGGTATAAATTCAGGGGTGACAGTTTTGATGGTGACACAAAAAATAAGTTGTCCCCCCCCCACACCCCTAGGAAACATAATGCAGATTCAAGCAAATTTATTTTTGTAACACAATATAATTATAATATATAAAGTACTTTATCATCTTATTTGAAAATGGCAATCAGCCGCGAAGCTGCTTTCTGCGTCTCAAATCATTATAATCTTACAGCCAAGAATTTGACTGCTGGTAGATTTGCAAGTTGCAACCATATAACGCATACTATGCGACAAATACGAGAATATAAAAAATATAAAAATACAGTAGCTTTGGCCAAATATCACATTTCGGTCAAATTTAGCATTGGTACTATCAAGAGGGATACTATTGCAAAGGGGTTACTCTGTACGGGATTTGAACGTATTAGGCAAAATTTTTTGTATGTAAGTTCGTTATATTGAGAGCTGATTGTGGTTATTGCACAATAACCGAACAAATAAATAAACATTAATCAATTTTGCACCATTCGTAATATATATTATGAGAAAAATCTGCATAATAACATACATTAGTTGAGTATAATTACATTTTATTAGTGCTTAGGGTGTCTACTTTAAAAAATTTTGTATAATACAAGAAAACTTATTAGAACTGGAGTAAAAGACATTGCTTAGAAATTTCGTGTCGTCATGTTCCAAATTTAAATAGTTTAATTATATTGGAGACACATCACTCGATGTAGCAAATGACTATTTTTTCAGGTTATTATTCAGATAAATTAAAAGAACCGGTCTTAGAGTTACTATTGTACATCAATCAAATTGTTAAAACTAATAAAAAAACCATTAGTACGGAAAGTATACATAAAAGCGTTATAAAATATGTATAGAATAAAAGAAATGATGCAGGTCCCATAATATATTACGATGTAACCAGTTAGTTAATTGGATAAGATCGACGAATTTAATTAGTTTAAAGATAATAAAATATTCATTAATAACCATAATATACAGTAATAACCTGGCAAAGCTTATTTTTGTATAAAAAATTGTTGTTTTATTTAATCTTTACATCAATAAAAGTGCGCTAATACTTTATAATACAATTAATTAACCATAAAAGTGTTTCGTTTTTGTTACAATTTGCACTCAAATACCCTCTTACAGACTGTTGCACAGAAATAACAGTACACTTACGTAAAAACAATCGTCTGAACGTTTGATTAGTAATAATTAAAAGTAAATAGATAAATTTTCAATGGTTTTTTTTTATTGGATAATAATTTTTAATAAACGGCAAGAATGAATGGAATTGATACTAACTAACTTTAAACTCTCTGGATACAACTTTCTAAATTACATAGTTTCCCTACTCGATCGAACAATCTACACATTCAGAATTATCAACTAATCGAGAAATACAAACAGATTGTGAATAAGTTTGTGATGAACAGTAATCTTCAATAGATGAAAATTTTGAAGCTTTTTAACATCGTAAGATAAAAATAAATCATATATTTCATTGGCATTTGGTCTATTATCTGGATTTAAAACCCAACATCTTTTCATCAAATCTATATGTAATTTTGGTGCTTCTGACTCATTTATTTCAGGCCTAACTCCATTAAAATATCTAATGCTAAATTATAATGTGTACTATTGTCAAAAAGTTGTCATCCAGTTGCTACAAAATACATAATCATACCAAAGCTATAGATATCTGCTTTTTGGGTATAAGGTTTTCTTCTTAGCACTTCAGGAGCTATGCCGGTAAGGCAAAAATCCATAAATTTTTGTTTCATCTACTTCTCCAACTTTTCCACATAATCCCATATCTGCAATACAAATTTGATTACAATTAAATAATATATTTCCTGGATGAAATCACGATGAATCATGAATTTCTTTAAGACCATTAATGATATCACGTAAAATAATAATTTTACTTTTCCAAACTTTGTAATTATTTTCATTTTTCATCCAATCACTGAGACTTCCTCCATCTGCATAGAATATAAACTTTTATAATTGGATCTTGAGATATTCCATAAATTTTAAGAATATTATTATCGAGTAAATTTGTTGAAATTGAATATGCTTTGACCTAAATATATTTTGTTATAAAACATTATTACTGTCATTATTACTGTATAAAAGTAATTTTATAAAACTAGAATAAATTATTTACCTCGTTTGGATCTTGATAATTTCAATGAAAACTCCTGTGATTAATTCAATTTTTTTAAACATTTTCTTTCAAGCAAAAAATTTTTATAAAATATGCTAGTACACAATTATATCAAAATATTCAGGTTTCATGGGACCAACCAATATTCAAATTTTATACTTCGATCAAGTAAATTTTAAAAATACTTGATAATTGCTTAAATATTTACATTTTTGTAATAAAATATATTATACTTAATTTTTTTTAAGAATTATACACATCAAAGGTTAAAAAATCAGTTCAATAAATTAAGCTCAAATTAAACTGTTATATAACAGGTTTTAAAAATGAATTACACTATACGGTTTCTTATCATAATTTAATATTCTTCCATTAAATGGAAATATTTAGTTATAAATATTACCATTAAAAGAATTTTTACTAAATATATGATTAGTTTTTTTATATATTTTATAAACGAGATTTTTTTCAGTTTCTTATTTTATTTTAAATTACAAATACTACAAATACAAAGAAGATTATTAAAAATATGAAAAAAATTCTATCTGAAATAAGAAAAATTATCTAATATTTGACTACATTATATCTATCAAAACTTACTATGTCATATTCTCATCAGTTCATATTCCTCTAATCTATTTTTACATTATTGTTTTCAGGGTCAATTAAAACAAATAAAATCTATAGAAGGTATTATCCTTTTTGCATAAGCGTTAAAATCAATTAATTAAATACTAAAAAAAGATGACGTTAATTGTGTAATAGTTATAGGTCTTCCATTTAAAAGTTGTAGTATTATCCTTTAAATGTTTTCAAATGTTTGTTGAATATATTCAAGATAGAAAAGTAAAAAAATCTTTTTTCTTTTAAGAATAAGAATATATCAGCAAATTACTTATCAATTTTATAACTTCATAAATTGAATTATGGTTTAAACATTTCTGTTAAATGTAATAGCAACTTATTATTTTAGCTTTATTGATGTTATTAAGCAGATTCCCCTAGATTGATTTAGATTTTAAAGACGTAAATTTCTAATTGAAGTTCAATCTAAACCGCTTTCAAGCAACCTAAATTGATAAGCATTAAAAAATGGAAAGTTTTTAAATGATAAGAACGATTAAAACACATTAAGAAATGAATTATTCTATAAAGAATATAAAGGGTTTAATATTTAAAATTGCACTAAATTAAAATATATATTAAAAGACCATATATATAATTAACAAATAGATGTATATATTTATTTTAAATATCCATACCCGTGAAATAATCAGTAAATGAAATCAACTAGCATTTTATTTTGGATGGATATTAATAAAAATTGTTTGTATAACATATACTGTTTGTTTAATTTAAATAAAAATAAAAACATTTAATATCATATACGGTAAATGAAAGAATTCTTTTTTTGTTATAATTATATAAAAGGTTTTTTATTGTTCTTATTGTTCTTTATTTTTAAAACCTCTTGAAAACCAAGTATAAAAAAATATAAAAATAGTTATAATTTAATAAAAAAAAAATTCCAAAGTTCATGAAAAAAATACTTGTTATAATATTCAATAAATCTATAAGAATATTTCGTACATTTTAAGATTCATTTCAGTAAACTAACAGCCATTTGTGAACTGTACTGTTCTAATCATTCTAAATTCTTTAATTCCTTTTCTTCTTGTTCTAATTCCACCTTCAATTCATCCAGATTCTTTTTTAACGATTTTATATCTTTTGCCATCATACTAGAATTTAATTTAATCCTGTTTCCTTCTTGAGAATTAGTAGCAAATCTAAAGATATTATATCTATCAATATTAAAAGATTTCAACTTAAGAATATCATTAATCTTAAGAGTAACTTCCAACTCTTTGTTTTTTTGGATAATATTCATTAAGGAATTATAATCTTTATTCAACTTTAGTAATCCATTATTATATTTTACAAGAATATTTTGAAATTCTTTAGTATATTTATCCTCCACTCTTTTTTTATTAGTAGAACTTTCTAGATGATCATAACAATTTTGCAATTTTTCAATAGCTTCTTTTCGTAAAGTTAGGAAATTATCTTTGGATTTCATAAAATTATTAACTTGATTAAAGACTTGTTTTTTTCTATTAGCATTATAAGAAACTGAAGTTCTTGATAATTCTTGTTTAAGCTCATTCATCTCTTTTTCCTTATCTTCTCTTTCTTTATGAATCTCTTTGGTATTTTCTCCACTTGACAA
This sequence comes from Rhizophagus clarus, assembly GCA_015698045.1. Lineage (NCBI taxonomy): Eukaryota > Fungi > Glomeromycota > Glomeromycetes > Glomerales > Glomeraceae > Rhizophagus > Rhizophagus clarus. The sequence continues at coordinate 1,456,140 of BLAL01000004.1, forward strand.
TTTAATTATTAACTTCTTTTTGATTTCATTAATTTCAGTACTCTTATCTTTTAACTTCTTAATACGTTCATTATCAAGATTAATTAATTTTTGTTCTAATTCATTTATTTTATCATCTTTAATATATAAAGCTTGAGTTAATTGCTCTTTGATTTGTTTTTCATTACTCAATTTTTGTTCCAATTGATTAATTTCTTTTTCTAACTTGGTTAATTTGGATTTCAATTTATCAGTAAGTTTTTGATCTTGTAAAATTTCTTCTATCTTTTTTTGTAAATTGATTTTTTCTTGCTCTAACTGCTCATAATTAATTTGAGATTGATTTAATTTAATTTCCAATTGCTCTTTTTGTTCAAATAAGTTTTTTTGCAAGAATTCTAATTCTTGAATATTAGTTTCTGTTTGGATCAACTTTTTTTGTAAATTGATTTTTTCTTGTTCTAACTGATCAATTTGAGATTGTACTTTCTGATTAGTCAGTTTATTTTGTTCCAATTGTTTAGTTAAGTTGTTGGTTAAAGCTTCTTTTTCATAAATTTCATTTTGTAAATCAAAAATTTGAGTTTGTAAGATATCTTCTTTATTTGCAAATTCTTTAATTTGTGTAGCTAAATCAAGTTTTAGATTTTGATTAATTTGTTCTTCATTATTTAATTTTTGTTCCAATTGATTAATTTTCTTTTCTAACTTAGTTAATTTTTTAACAGTAAACTTTTCATCTTGTAAAGTTCCAATTTTTTCTTGTTTTAACTGATCAATTTGAGTTTGTAAAGTATTTTCTTTTTCTACAAATTCTTTAATTTTTACATTCAGATTAAATTTTAAATCTTGAATATCTTGTTCAAATTGAGAATTTTTTTGTTGTAAAGTAATTAATTCTATTTGTTTTTCTTTTAATTCATTTTGAGAAGTTTCAGCAATTTGTTTTAACTTAAAAAATTCCTGTTCAATATTTTCTCCTTTTTCAAAAAATTTTAATTCTTGAGATTCTTCTAAAATTTTATTTAATTCTTCACTAGTAAAATCAAATATACGACTTGTATAATATGCTTGTTCATTAAATTCAATAAGATTATTATGACCAGTTGGTGCATTAATAAATTCCATAATATCACTTTTTAATTTTTTATTAATTTTAGAAGGTTTAATAATCCAATTTTCAATAATATTCAATACTTCTGATGCAGATGGCCTTTTTAATGGATTTTCATTCCAACATTTTTTCATCAAATCAATATAACATTGTGGAGTATTTTCAATAATTTCTGGTCGTTCACCTTTACAAATACTTAAAGCAAGTTGTAAATCATGTGCTCTATTATTAAATGGTGGAATTCCAGATGTAAATTCCCACATAATCATAGAAAAACTATATATATTACTAGCTGAAGTATAAACTGCACCCTTTAAAATTTCAGGTGCCATAAATGGTATAACACCATAAATATTATCTTCTTTTAAAAAAGATTTTGCAGATTGATATGATCCTAAATAATCACTAATATAAGCTCCATATATATTATTATATTTAATACATAAAATATTACCATCATGAAAATCATAATGAATAAGATTTTCTTTATATATATTATTAAGACCATCAATAATTTTATATAATATAAATAATTTTTGTTCCCAAGTATTTGTTATTTCTGGTAAACATTTTCTTAAATTATCTTTATTTGCATATTCCATTATTAACATATAATCCAAAGTATCTGGATTTTTTGTAAATCCAAATATATTAATAATTTCATTTGAATAAGCAATAATTTTCCACTATAAAAAATAATATTAAATAAATTAGTTTAAATAAATTATAAATTAAATTAAAAAAAAAATAAAAAAATAAATAATTATACTTGATTTAAAAATTCTTCTAAATTTTCATTTAAATTATTAAAATAATTGAAATATTTTAATATTATTTTAATATTTTTATAAGTAGCTTTATATATAATGCTAAATCCTCCTTTATTAAAATATTCAATATTTGTAAATTTATTATAAGGAATCCATTTTAATCTATTTTCAGAAATAAATTGATCCATAATTTCACTTCCACTATTTCCAAATCTATATTTAAAATAAAATTATATTATAATTTATAATAAAATATAATTAATAAATATATTAATTTGAAATTTAAATATAAATTAGTAAAAGTTATTATCTAAAAATAAGATAAAATTTGCAAATCATTTAATAAAATTTGTTTAATCAGTCTTTTTATAAATAAGATATTACTTTATCAATTAAAATAAAAATATATTTTATGCAATTTTTAAATATATTGATAATTTTTTTTTTTGATTAAAATAAAAAATAACTTATCTATAATTTTTTTTTAATTGATATTTAGATTATAGATTAAGAATACTTACTCTAAAATTTAAATAAAATTAAAAATTTTTAATAATAAATAATAATATAAATAATTTAATTTTATATAAATAATATAATAATTTATAACTTACCAACTAAATTAATTTAGAATTTTAAAATAAATATAAAATAAAATTATTATAATATTAAATAATTATTCTTAATAATTAATAATACTTACAAGCTAAATTATTTAATAATTTTTTAGATTAAAATTTTAATTAGTTTTTTTTTTATAAAGCAATATAATTTATAAATTTATTAATTATAAAAATTATAGGAATAATTTAATTATATATAAACATTATAAAATTAAATAACTTACGTTCTATATTATTAAATAAATAATAAAGAATTTAGTTAGTTTAAATTATATGTAAATATTATATAAATATAAAAATTAAATAACTTACGCTCTATATTATTAAATAAATAATTTTTTAAATAAAAAATTTAGTTAGTTTAAATTATATGTAAATATTATATAAATATAATAGAATCAAATAAATAAAAACTTACCAACTAAAATATTTAAATAATTTTTTAAATAAAGAATTTAATTAGTTTAAATTATATGTAAATATTATATAAATATAATAGAATTAAATAACTTACGCCCTATATTATTAAATAAATAATTTTTTAAATAAAGAATTTAGTTAGTTTAAAATTATATGTAAATATTATATAAATATAATAGAATTAAATAACTTACGCTCTATATTATTAAATAAAGAATTTTTTAAATAAAGAATTTAGTTAGTTTAAATTATATATAAATATTATATAAATATAATAGAATTAAATAAATAAAAACTTACCAACTGTAATTTTTTAAATAAAGAATTTAGATAGTTTAAATTATATGTAAATATTATATAAATATAATAGAATTAAATAAATAAAAACTTACTAACTGAAATATTTAAATAATTTTTTAAATAAAGAATTTAGTTAGTTTAAATTATATGTAAATATTATATAAATATGATAAAATTAAATAACTTACGCCCTATATTATTAAATAAATAATTTTTTAAATAAAGAATTTAGTTAGTTTAAATTATATGTAAATATTATATAAATATAATAGAATTAAATAAATAAAAACTTACCAACTGAAATATTTAAATAATTTTTTAAATAAAGAATTTAATTAGTTTAAATTATTGTAAATATTATATAAATATAATAAAATTAAATAACTTACGCTCTATATTATTTAAATAAATAATTTTTTAAATAAAAAATTTAGTTAGTTTAAATTATATGTAAATATTATATAAATATAATAGAATTAAATAAATAAAAACTTACCATCTAAAATATTTAAATAATTTTTTAAATAAAGAATTTAATTAGTTTAAATTATATGTAAATATTATATAAATATAATAGAATTAAATAAATAAAAACTTACCATCTAAAATATTTAAATAATTTTTTAAATAAAGAATTTAATTAGTTTAAATTATGTGTAAATATTATATAAATATAATAGAATTAAATAAATAAAAACTTACCAACTGAAATATTTAAATAATTTTTTAAATAAAGAATTTAGTTAGTTTAAATTATATGTAAATATTATATAAAAATAATAGAATTAAATAAATAAAAACTTACTAACTGAAATATTTAAATAATTTTTTAAATAAAGAATTTAGTTAGTTTAAATTATATGTAAATATTATATAAATATAATAGAATTAAATAAATAAAAACTTACTAACTGAAATATTTAAATAATTTTTTAAATAAAGAATTTAGTTAGTTTAAATTATATGTAAATATTATATAAATATAAAAATTAAATAACTTACGCTCTATATTATTAAATAAATAATTTTTTAAATAAAGAATTTAGTTAGTTTAAATTATATGTAAATATTATATACAGTAAATATAATAGAATTAAATAAATAAAAACTTACTATCTAAAATATTTAAATAATTTTTTAAATAAAGAATTTAATTAGTTTAAATTATATGTAAATATTATATACAGTAAATATAATAGAATTAAATAAATAAAAACTTACTAACTGAAATATTTAAATAATTTTTTAAATAAAGAATTTAGTTAGTTTAAATTATATGTAAATATTATATAAATATGATAGAATTAAATAAATAAAAACTTACCAACTGAAATATTTAAATAATTTTTTAAATAAAGAATTTAGTTAGTTTAAATTATATGTAAATATTATATAAATATAATAGAATTAAATAACTTACGCCCTATATTATTAAATAAATAATTTTTTAAATTAAGAATTTAATTAGTTTAAATTATATGTAAATATTATATAAATATAATAGAATTAAATAAATAAAAACTTACCAACTGAAATATTTAAATAATTTTTTAAATAAAGAATTTAGTTAGTTTAAATTATATGTAAATATTATATAAATATAATAGAATTAAATAAATAAAAACTTACTAACTGAAATATTTAAATAATTTTTTAAATAAAGAATTTAGTTAGTTTAAATTATATGTAAATATTATATAAATATAATAAAATTAAATAACTTACGCCCTATATTATTAAAAAAATAATTTTTTAAATAAAGAATTTAGTTAGTTTAAATTATATGTAAATATTATATAAATATAATAAAATTAAATAACTTACGCCCTATATTAATAAATAAATAATTTTTTAAATAAAAAATTTAGTTAGTTTAAATTATATGTAAATATTATATAAATATAATAGAATTAAATAAATAAAAACTTACTATCTAAAATATTTAAATAATTTTTTAAATAAAGAATTTAATTAGTTTAAATTATATGTAAATATTATATAAATATAATAGAATTAAATAAATAAAAACTTACTAACTGAAATATTTAAATAATTTTTTAAATAAAGAATTTAGTTAGTTTAAATTATATGTAAATATTATATAAATATAAAAATTAAATAACTTACGCTCTATATTATTAAATAAATAATTTTTTAAATAAAGAATTTAGTTAGTTTAAATTATATGTAAATATTATATAAATATAATAGAATTAAATAAATAAAAACTTACCAACTGAAATATTTAAATAATTTTTTAAATAAAGAATTTAGTTAGTTTAAATTATATGTAAATATTATATAAATATAATAGAATTAAATAACTTACGCTCTATATTATTAAATAAATAATTTTTTAAATAAAGAATTTAGTTAGTTTAAATTATATGTAAATATTATATAAATATAAAAATTAAATAACTTACGCTCTATATTATTAAATAAATAATTTTTTAAATAAAGAATTTAGTTAGTTTAAATTATATGTAAATATTATATAAATATAATAGAATTAAATAAATAAAAACTTACCAACTGAAATATTTAAATAATTTTTTAAATAAAGAATTTAATTAGTTTAAATTATATGTAAATATTATATAAATATAATAAAATTAAATAACTTACGCTCTATATTATTAAATAAATAATTTTTTAAATAAAGAATTTAGTTAGTTTAAATTATATGTAAATATTATATAAATATAATAAAATTAAATAACTTACGCTCTATATTATTAAATAAATAATTTTTTAAATAAAAAATTTAGTTAGTTTAAATTATATGTAAATATTATATAAATATAATAGAATTAAATAAATAAAAACTTACCATCTAAAATATTTAAATAATTTTTTAAATAAAGAATTTAGTTAGTTTAAATTATATGTAAATATTATATAAATATAATAGAATTAAATAAATAAAAACTTACCAACTGAAATATTTAAATAATTTTTTAAATAAAGAATTTAGTTAGTTTAAATTATATGTAAATATTATATAAATATAATAGAATTAAATAATTTACGCTCTATATTATTAAATAAATAATTTTTTAAATAAAGAATTTAGTTAGTTTAAATTATATGTAAATATTATATAAATATAATAGAATTAAATAACTTACGCCCTATATTATTAAATAAATAATTTTTTAAATAAAGAATTTAATTAGTTTAAATTATATGTAAATATTATATAAATATAATAAAATTAAATAACTTACACTCTATATTATTAAATAAATAATTTTTTAAATAAAGAATTTAGTTAGTTTAAATTATATGTAAATATTATATAAATATAATAAAATTAAATAACTTACGCCCTATATTATTAAATAAATAATTTTTTAAATAAAGAATTTAGTTAGTTTAAATTATATGTAAATATTATATAAATATAATAAAATTAAATAACTTACGCCCTATATTATTAAATAAATAATTTTTTAAATAAAGAATTTAGTTAATTTAAATTATATGTAAATATTATATAAATATAATAAAATTAAATAACTTACGCTCTATATTATTAAATAAATAATTTTTTAAATAAAGAATTTAGTTAGTTTAAATTATATGTAAATATTATATAAATATAATAAAATTAAATAACTTACGCTCTATATTATTAAATAAATAATTTTTTAAATAGAGAATTTAGTTAGTTTAAATTATATGTAAATATTATATAAATATAATAGAATCAAATAAATAAAAACTTACCAACTAAAATATTTAAATAATTTTTTAAATAAAAAATTTAGTTAGTTTAAATTATATGTAAATATTATATAAATATAATAAAATTAAATAAATAAAAACTTACCAACTGAAATATTTAAATAATTTTTTAAATAAAGAATTTAATTAGTTTAAATTATATGTAAATATTATATAAATATAATAAAATTAAATAACTTACACCCTATATTATTAAATAAATAATTTTTTAAATTAAGAATTTAGTTAGTTTAAATTATATGTAAATATTATATAAATATAATAGAATTAAATAAATAAAAACTTACTAACTGAAATATTTAAATAATTTTTTAAATAAAGAATTTAGTTAGTTTAAATTATATGTAAATATTATATAAATATAATAAAATTAAATAACTTACGCCCTATATTATTAAATAAATAATTTTTTAAATAAAGAATTTAGTTAGTTTAAATTATATGTAAATATTATATAAATATAATAAAATTAAATAACTTACGCCCTATATTATTAAATAAATAATTTTTTAAATAAAGAATTTAGTTAGTTTAAATTATATGTAAATATTATATAAATATAATAGAATTAAATAAATAAAAACTTACCAACTGAAATATTTAAATAATTTTTTAAATAAAGAATTTAGTTAGTTTAAATTATATGTAAATATTATATAAATATAATAGAATTAAATAAATAAAAACTTACTAACTGAAATATTTAAATAATTTTTTAAATAAAGAATTTAGTTAGTTTAAATTATATGTAAATATTATATAAATATAATAAAATTAAATAACTTACGCTCTATATTATTAAATAAATAATTTTTTAAATAAAAAATTTAGTTAGTTTAAATTATATGTAAATATTATATAAATATAATAAAATTAAATAACTTACGCCCTATATTATTAAATAAATAATTTTTTAAATAAAGAATTTAGTTAGTTTAAATTATATGTAAATATTATATAAATATAATAGAATTAAATAAATAAAAACTTACTAACTGAAATATTTAAATAATTTTTTAAATAAAGAATTTAGTTAGTTTAAATTATATGTAAATATTATATAAATATAATAGAATTAAATAACTTACACCCTGTAATTAATTTGATAATAATTTTAAAATCGCGTAATCAATTAGATACAATATTATAATGTATTTATAAAATTAATTATATGCAATAACTTACAATCTAATTATTTGAATAAATAAAATTATAAAATCATAAGTTTGATTGTATATTGCTTAATTCCAGTTGGTTGCATTTTTTGGTCATGCGTAAAATAAGTCATTCTATTGACGACTTAAAAAACCAAAAAATTTAACGGGTCGAAAGGTCGGAGATATTTTATGTGTTGTAAAAAAAAATTAAACAAATCAAAATAAACAAAGCCCAATCAAAAAATGCAACCGACCAGATTAATATGAACAAAATTGAATACTCACTATCTAATATTATTGATTATTTTAATGATTAGTTATTTGAGTATAATGTAAAATATAGTACAAAAAAATAAACGGTAATAACTGAACTTACCAACTATAATATATCAATAATAGTTAAATAAATTATTCAGTTATATAAAATATAATAGAAGTAATCCAACTATTATTCAAATAAGATAACATAACTTACGAGCTAAGATAGTTCATCAATTATTAAGTTAGTTTAAAATTATAAGTGAAATATTACATACAAATACAAATTCGAAGAATTAAGAAACTTATAATTTACAGGCTGTACCTACCTTTAGCTTCCTCAATACTTGACGCTAGTTTATATGTTGCAAATTTGTTTTAAAAAAAATTTTAGAATAATTTCAATTCGTGTTAAATATCTATGTTCATGTTATATACTTTTACCTTTTTCATTACTTTGAGCCATTACTGAATAACTAACTTGAAATTCTTAAATAACAAGGTTAACGTCTTTAATAGAGTATATATAAGTTGTCTGTAATATCATGCAAATGTCGTTTTTCAGGTTTCGGATTTATTTCTGCGTTTAAACGGTAAGCGTTGGACGGTTGGAGTATCCGAACACCGAAGCGCGAAGCGTTCAATATTGCTTGATCAACTTTATAAAGTATACGTAAAAAAAAAAACTTTTAAAACTATTGTTCGTAGAGTAGTAGGGCTATACTTGCCGCCCATTCCTCAAAAAGGAAATTTAAACAATGAGATCGACATTAAATCATTGTCTAAATTTCCTTTTTTGGGGAATGGGCGGCAAGTATAGGTAGGGCTTTTATGTTTCACGTGAATTTTCCGGTTATCACGCCGCGTGATATCATTGTTTATTTTTTTTGTACAGCGTAAACAACCGGCGTTTCCTAATTATAAACTATTAACGTTACGCTACCGTTACACTGGGCGTCTTCACAAATTGCATGATTAGGATCAGATTAGGATTAAGATTAGGATTAGCTTGAGATTAAGATTAACGTTCAATCTTACTTCACATGATTGAATTTATTAAAGCATTAAATCGGCCAGAATTTAGTTATCCATTATAAATTCGACTGAAATTAAGATATTACATTAGAAAAATTCAATTTTCATTCCTAATCTTACTAAGTGAGCAAGATTGAAATTACATATGAAATTTCAATCATGATTAGCTTGAGATTAGCCTTAATCTCAATCACGTTTTCCGTGAAACCAGATTAACCTTTAATCTCAATCTTAATCTCAATCACGCAATTTGTGAAGACACCCACTGTTTAGATCTGTCATCCGACCCGTTTCTAAAAATAGATTTTAATTGTTCGACAAGACAAAATTATTTTTTTTGTTGCACACGCGAACTTCCATTTTCCAAAAAAAAAAAAGAAATATGGTGGCTATCATCTATGTATAAAAATTGGATTTCAAATGGTTCTCCGATATGATTTCAATATATTAGAAAAAAATTTCCGATTCTTAAATAAAATTTTTAGATAAATAGAAATCAACAATTTTTAATTCTTCTTGGTACCAAATTTTAATATATTGTTAAAAATTTTTCGTCTGTTTCATCTATTTCTTCTGTAAAAATCTGTGATAAATTATTTTCATCAATGTCATATAAAAATTATCTTTTCATTCGAATTACCGTACAGTTCCAAATTAGGCACCCATTTTTGTTATAGAGGTGCTTAATTTCGGGTAATGATTTAATGATTGTAGAGTGGTGTAATTTAGTTCACACTTCCTTCAGTTGAATTAATTGAAATAGCGTTAAAATGACACTGCAATATACAATATTTGTTAACTTACTGAGAAACAATAAAATTAAATTTTAAATGCATACATACTGGTATTATATGAAAATGTTTTTAATATAATAGAATCAAAATTTTACGTATTTTTTAACTTTAGGAATAAGAAAAAAGGTTAAACAATATCTTTGGTTGTTTTCTAGGTTCAGTATGAGGTTTGTTACTTATTATTGTGTAATATTTTTTCTATAAGAGAATCTAATATTTGAGTGAGTTGTAAAGGGGTCTGATATGTAATGAAGCATTTTATTCATGAATTTATTACAATTTATGTATTTTTTTTTGAAAATTTCTTAGTTTACACAGTGTGTCCGAACACGGTACACGTGAATTAATAATGTAATTTTATTTATTGTTTTTTTTTCATTTCTTTTTAGATTTTTTAGGCGCGACCTTTAGCTCTCCTTTAGCTTTAGGAAGGTAACAGATAGTTTTTTTTTTGCTTTTATTCTCCTTTCTTTTGACTTTTATTAACTTGTTCGTTCTTTTTTATTAGGCGTGGCTGTTTTTAGTTCCATTTCGGCGGAAATTCAAGGTGAGTTTTACTTTTTTTGTTTTCTCTTCGTCCTTTCCTTTGTTTTTCACTAACCTTTTTGTCTCTTTTTTAGACGTATACCATCTCAGTTAATATTCAAGTAAGTTTTTTCATCTTTTTCTCATTGTTTATTTTCTTTAAAATGATATTAACTGATTTTCTTTTCCTTTTTTCTATGGGTGGGTGTTCCAGCCTTTCTTGTATTGTTTCCCCTTTATTTCTCTTACTTTCCTTTATTCATTTCGTTGTTTCTTTCATTTTTTTCACTTCTCCCTTCGTTTATTTCATTTTTTTCTTTCATTTTTTTCACTTCTCCTTTTGTTTCCTTCATTTCTTTTTTTGTTTCTTTCGTGATTTCTTCCATGATCTTTCGTTGTTTCATTTCATTGATCTTCAGATTTTTTCATTGCTTTTTTCATTTCTTTCATTGTTTTTCATTCCCTTTTGCTTCCCTTCATTTTCTTTCATTTCGTCTTGTTATTTCTTATTAAACATTCGTTTCTTTTGTTTCTTTTCACCACCCTTTTGTTTCTTTCATTCCCTTTAACTTCTTTTCATTTCCCTTTTTATTTCCACTTTGTTTTTTCGTTCATCTCATTATTTCTTCATTTTTTTCGTTCCTTTTCACTATCCTTCACCTATTTTTTTCCTTTACTTCCTATTTAATTATCTTCATCCCTTTTCATTTATCTTTCCTTTTTTTCACTCCCCTTAATTTTTTCACTGTCCTTCCTTACTGTATTTTCTATATATTGCATTTACATTACAGCATTACGGTATTAACAATATAATTAAAATTATGAAATTTTTTGGGATGCAACTTATTTTTTATTATAAAATTAGCCAATAAAATCTGAAAATTTGTTTTTTTTATAAAATCATGTGATACAGTGTCCAGACACACCGCGTACAAATAGCAATTTTCTTTTTTTTTATATATATATATTTGAAAAACAAACATAATGTTTAATAATTATGATTCATAGATTTTAACCCTTTATTGCGTTGGGTATTTATTATATTTATGCTGAAATAAAATAATGAAACGTGTCTGTAAATTATGAGTTTTGATTGGATAATTGTCACGTGGTTGATGATCATTTGTGTGTAATGACATTTTGAAAGCGGCAAATAATCTATGTACATGACGCAGACAAAATTCTAGTAAATTAACAACTACCCTATTCTTATCTATAGAAACATGTGAATTCCACATATAATTTTGCTACTGGTAAGAGCTTTAATTGTAACCTGAAGAATCATAAAGAGAAGGTTAATGACCGGACAAATAGAAAGTTACTTTTTGTAAGAAATAGCAAATAAACGCGTTTTGTTAAATTTGAGATCTGTTATAAAACTTTTTGACAATCAAAATTTTTTTTTTTTGTTTCATTTGCTGACTTGTGTGTATGAATAAATTGATATAATCACATGCATAGCCATACATCACATACTATATGTACGGTATGTACTGTACATGGCTCTCTTTATTTATTTTCACAAAACCTTTCGTTCTATCGGAAGCTAATGTTTCTACAAAAAGAAGAACAAAAACAGTTTTTCAAAAATATTTCTAATTAAAAAAGAAAATATATCATCATCTCCATTTACCTTAAAAAAGACAGTGCTCCTACTAAGAGACATTCCTTAAATAAAAACAAAACTTCTCATTATCTGCTTCACTTTCAAGTCTAATGGTGTCCCCTAAATATTTCTCCATAATTTACCTCATGTCCAAGTCTAATGGCGTCCTTACAAAAAGAGAAGAGAGATGTTTTGTTAGAAACATTTCTTAATTAAAGAAAACTTTCCTAAAGCCCAGTTTACCTTGAGTCTGTGTCCAAGAAAGTTGGTGTTTTTATAAGGAAAAAAAAATTTTTTTTTTTTTGTTTCGATGACGAGAATTTTTTTTTTTATTCTTCAAACTGAATCATCGAGATTCGAGAAATTGAGCCAACACTGCCACAAAAATTACGTTTTTGACCTGTGTAATTTAATTTCACCCCTCTGCATAATATAAATAAATATTTTAGAGTAAGGAGACGGTAGGGGCATGATGGTTTATGCAGTGTTGATTAGATGAGGAGGGTCAAAAAGATAATTTTGCCACATTGCCACAACTCAACTAACACGCATGAATTGACTCAACAGGTGGACATCAGGACATTTGTGTCACCTCGCATAGAAATAGATAGTCTAACATTAATGGAATCCGATTGATTTCAATGACCTTTCCGAACCTATTTCTCTGGCTTACCATCTAAATTCTATGTTGTCCATTATTTTATATTGTAATCAATTGATTAATTTTGAAAAAAATTTATTCGTCATTTTAAAGTTTAAACTTATAAATTTAAACAATAGAACTAAAAAAAACATTTTTCTTCGATAAAAACAATTATGCCATAACTTTACACTTTGCATTATAAACTAAGATAAAAATCCATTGTTTATTAGTAAAAACGATACAATGAAACCATGAAATTTTAAATACGGTATCAGTGTATTAACATTATGAGCCATCAAAAATATGCACCCCTAGATGTTTATCCTGGAAAACATTTTGCGTAATGTTTAAAATATTCGCGAAACTTTTTTTTAAGATACTTTAATATACAATATCAAAGCTTCAAAAGCGTATTTTTATTAAAACTTTTAATAATGTTGTTATCAAATTATTATTTTAAAAAGAGAATAATTTTTTTTAAAGATTATTTAGGTTATCATTAAAGGAAAAACTTTTTACACCACTTAAATAACCAAATAAAATGGATGGATCAACCTGTGTGTATAATATGAACGTATATGGTTAAACTTAAACCTAAAATTTTTTTTTAAAGCCAATCAAAAAAAGTTTGACAATCAAAAAGGAAATTTGATCACGAACTTTAATGAACTTTAATTAAGTGTTACGTGTACAATTATATTTATATAAATATAATACAACTTTTTTTGAGTCGCTAATTTTTTATGTTTAATAATTATACATTCACATGATTCAAATGATACTATTCCTTACGTAATATTTAAAATGGTCTTACTCTACTATAACTGAAGATGAATATTCAAGTTATTGAATTAACAGGTCTTTTGCTTTGTTTTTATCGTAATAAGGGGATGCTTAATATCTTTAAAGCTTTTAATAATTTTGAAATTAATTAGAATATTAATGATGATACTGGCTTTTTTTCATTATTAGAAATTAAAATTAAGGAATAGCTAAAAATGGAATTTAGTGTCATTGAAATGCTTACATCATCGAAACACGCCATTGGATTTGATAGTGGCCGCTCCTTGTAGTGAGGTTTTTGAGTATTCGATAGGAAAGGCTGAATAAATAAATAATCTCTGAAGCCGTGAAATATTTTGTGGATAGGAGAGTCTATCTTATTTCAATTCGAAATTGGACACACGAAAATGCCAAAATTATTTTTGTTGATCCAAATTTTATTAAAGAACAGCGCAATGAAGTTGACATGGAATTAGAGTCCTTTATCAACATCAAAATCTAAAATTTATACGTAAGATATAATTATTTGATTTAAAATTAATTTATTTATTTTTATTTTACTAACATTCTTTATTAAATTTAGATTTTTCTTGCCGCACACTCAACAGCTTACAAACATAACCTTTGTAATGGCAAAGATGCAGGCCAAAGTGAAGAATATTTTATTGAATGTAATAAGTGGATCGGGGGGTAAAGATGGTTAAAGTAAATCCATAAGAGACCACAAGGACGAAATGTATGTACTTATTGATATAATTTATTACTTATATATCAATTCTATATTAATAATAATTACTAACTTGTAATCTAGATTGATGATGTTACATTTTCGCCCCACATGCTTTAAGTATAAAATGTTGGTAAAGTAATCAACGTAATGAAAATTATGTTACATTATCAGAATTATTAATTTTAATCTTTTTTATTTATTTTATTAGGATTACTTATAAATTCAAGATGGTCAAGTTGCGCAAGAGGATATATAATTGGATGAAAAATGTGATATTACATATGATTAGATTGCATGTTCTTACATAGAATTAGTATGCAAGGGTACTCAAAATCGTCTCCTCCACCTAAGCATACGACGATAGGCAAATAATGATTTAGAATATTATTTTTTTTTAGTTTATAATGCCAAATTATTGCGGGTAAAGTTTTTAAATTATATAATAATTATGTTTATTATTTATATTATATTAATATATATCTTACTTGAACAGGAAATAATATTAAAGCAACTTTTGATAAAGACACATTATCAGACGTTCACACTTACTTAATAATATAGATCTCTCGTTGCTAAAGCTACAAAAATATGCATCTTTATGGCCAAGGTAATTTAGGAGTGTTCAATGCAAAAATATGTGCGTTGCATAAGGTATGTATATATTGTTTTTCTAGGTTTTTTATTCACTAAGTACTAGTAATTTACGTGATAATTAAGCTTAATAACAATTTATTTTTAAATAAAACAATTTGAAGATGGGCAGGCTTTAATTGCATATATGCTTGATGCAAGTATGCTTGAAATTCAAGCAAAAGCATCACAGAGATCGAAAGGACCCAACTTTATTTTAAAGAGTACATCTGTACACGATAATATTAACGAATTTGTGATTACCTATGAGGAAGTGCACATTAAGTAAATATTTAAAATTTTTTTTTTTATAAATATTTAACTTCTTTTTGATCTTTCTTATTATCGTAATACTTATACAAATGTTTTTACAGTTGATGCATATCAACGTTTATTTATTCAGCTCTTTGAAGTAGTTGAAAATTTAAGCGGAATATGTAATGTTTTATCATATTGATGATAGAGGTTGGGAATATATTATTGGAGACCTTTGATGTCGGTTAAGCAAAAGGGGTAAAGTGAGATTCTAGTAGAAATTGGGGTCACTCGCTTTTGACTTATATTTTAATCATGTTTAATTCATTTTAATTAGTAAGTGTTTTCAAAATTGTAAATTTTATTATTATTAATATATATTAAGTACTAACATTTTTTTTTTACTTTGTGATTTGGCATCTAAAAAATTTATCATGAAGTTTATTTAATAGCTTTACCATTAAATTTTAGTTCCGAAGAAGTTTATAAACTTAAAAGAAATTAGCGATCAGCACATATCAAAGTGGTATTCTTTTTTAATAACTGTCAATATAGAGTGATTTAATTACTATAAATCTATTTATAGATTGAATTCAATATTGACATATCTCAAATATGGAAAATAAAATTTTGAAATAGCATAAAACAACACCAGAAGCTGCACATGCCCAAGCAAATAGAGTAGTGAACCAATTGAAACTTATTAGAGCAATTTACGGTTTGTATTTATTATTTAATTTTAATTTTATTTTTTCAAATTTCTAATCCCTTAAAATTTCTTTTAAAGGTAAATAGACATTTAGATGAAAGACTTTTTAAAATAACAGAAATTTATGATAGATTTGGAGTGTCCTAAAGGGACAAAAGCGAAATTAAAAGAAACAAAAGCTACCGTTATAGCACGAAAAGGTAAGCGGTATAATTAATTTTAATTTTATTCATCTGTTAGATTATAAGAAAATTACATTATTTTTAATAGATGATACTCATAAAGGAAAGCAAAAATATATATAAAGAATAAGAAGGTAAGTCTTATTTTAATATAACTTGAAAGTTAAATTTTGATATATTTCATTGTTATTAAAAATTATCATCTTTTATTATTCAATTAAAAAAGAACAGATGCAAAGATATTACCAATCAAGATCAAGAAAGACCCGAAATATCAAAAGAAAAGCACAAGCAGAAATTCTAAACAATGCAAAGATTATGCTGAAAATATCATAGAACAAAAAATGACCCACAAGGAATGTGAACCTCAAATTCAAGTAAAGTTTATTAAAAAAAGAAAAAGAGAGAGACTTTTTGATGATAAGGAGGCGAAGAATGACTTGACAGGAAAAAGTTAAAGACGACAAAGCACAAGAAATACCAATTTTCGAATAATATTAACGTAATGAATTTTTTATTCAAAAAAAAGAGATATTGCAACCTTCGGGATCAAGAAGTCTGAATGGAGGTTTCGAATAAAGACTAAAAAAATTGAATAAAGAGAAAAAGCGACAGATGATCCAGATCACGTGACATAAAGGAACAACGAGATCGAAACAACCAATTCTTGACGTATAAAATCCAGCTCTCAATCACGAAACGCAAGTGAAGAATGTAAAAAAAATGGTGAAACAGCTGGTTAAAAAGAACAAGGGAAAAGAGGATATATGAAAAGAAACCATAAAATTAATTTGAGGTTTTTTTCAATGTATATAATATAATTAGTTTTTTTTGTTCTTGTTTTCTAACTAACAAATTATACATAACAAATATATTATAGAAGAATATTTTTATACAAAAATCGTTCTGATTTAATATTAGATTTTATTCGAGAAAAATCTTAAGCGTTTTTGATGATGTAAAATTTTAGTATAGAAGCTTTGTTCTTTGAAGAATAATATTTTAATAGGTAGTAAGTGTTATTTAATGTAAATTTAATTTTTCAAATACGGGGGTAGTAGCATTTTATTAAGCTACAACATCAAAGACTAAGGTGTACAGGAGGGAACGTGTTTTAATGTGTAGCAAAACTATGTATTTCTTACTTATTACTTGTATATATTTAATAGCAATTAATAAAGAAATATTACTTGTGTTAATTTTTTTTTAGATTGAATTCAATATTATCGGTAGCCTTATATTTTATCTTCTCTATTAAAATATGGAGAATAAAATTTTGGAACAGAATGAAAACAACACCAATATAGCAGAAGCTGCAACTTCCCAAGCAAATAGAAAAGTGAACCAATTAAAACTTATTAGAGCAATTTACGGTTTATATTTATTATTTAATTTGTAATATTATTTTTTCAAATTTCTAATCCCTTAAAATCTCTTTTGGAAGTAGACGTTTTGAAGAAAGGTTTTTGAAAATAGCAGAAATTTATGATAGATTCGGAGTGCCTTATCCTAAAAGAGACAAAAGTGAAGTTAAAGTTACCGCTATGGCACAAAAAGGTAAATAGACTAATTAATTTTAATTTTTTAATTTTTTACATCTGTTAAATCTTAAGAATATTACATTATTTTTAATGGTTAAATTTTTATGTATTTAATTATTATTATTATTATTATTAAAATCATCATCTTTATTATTCAATTAAAAAAGACAAGCGCAATGATATTATTAATCAAGATCAAGAAAGACCTGAAAACAAAAAAAAAGGTAAGAACAATTATAAGCAGAGATTCTAAACGATGCAAAGATGACATTGAAAAATATTGTAGAACAAAAAATGGCCCACAAGAAATATGAACTTTAAATTCAAGTAAAGTTTACTTCATTAAAAAAGAAAGAAGAGACTTTTGATGATAAGGAAACGAAGAATGACTTGACGAAAGGAAAAGTTAAAGACGACGAAACACAAGAATACCAATTTCCGAATAATATCAATATAATGAATTTTTATTAAAAGAAGGAGATATTACAACCTTCGGGATCAAGAAGTCTAAACGAAAGCTTCGAACAAAGACTAAAAGGGAGAAAAGCGACAGATGATCCAGATCACGTGACATATAACGGAAAGACGAGATCGAAATAGCCAATTCTTCTACATACAAAGTTCAGCCCCACAGGGAACGTGTTTTAGCGTGTACCGTATCGCACTGCACAAGATATTCCCTTTAAAGAATACCCCCACTTCAAATGATCCGGGTATTTTATTAGATATGAAAAAAATTTCCTAGGTTAAGACCCGGATATAGTTCAATTTTTTCACGGGTATTTTGTATAAGACCCGAGTACAAAGTAACTTTTCGGTAAAAATAATTCCGATATTGTATTTTATTTAATACTATAAATTTTACATAAACTTTAACCAAGTAAAATTCAATATGTATTTATTATATGTATATATCTTTATATCATCATAATAAAGCTTTGAATACAACAAATTTATATATCTGTACTAAAAAAATATTTCAAATATTATTTTATATACTAACACTATTAATTCCAGTCTTGAAGTACATTACTCTTCGTTTCTTTTATAATAATCATCATCGGACTCACATTCACTATCACTATCATCCGATTCATCTTCACTATTATCATCTGTTTCATAATCACTATCACTACTTTCTTCATTGCTTTCATCTTCTTCTTCAATCCCTCTCCCTTTATTATTTACTTTTTGTACTTTATTAAAATCAAAAATTAAACCATCCTCTGTTCCATCTATTGCATTTGAAACACCACAACATTTAAATGAACGCATAATCATAGTGGGATCAATTGCATCCCAACTTTCCTTTACCCAGTTCGCCACAAGTGAGTAAGATGGTCGTTTAATTTTCCGGATGGAGTATAGTCTTTAGCAGTTTCATTCATCCAGTGATTGTAAAGATGTCGCATCTAATTTATTTAAAAATAATATGTTTAGATAATGGAAAAAATTGATGATAAAATTACCTTAGCTTTAAAAGGTTTATTTAATGATAAATCAAGTGGTTGTAAGCGAGAAGTTAATCCACCAGGAATAACAGTATTTTTTCTACGAAATCAACGTTTGATAGCAACAGTCTTGTGTGCAAAAAAAGAATCTAACACTAAAAGAGATCTTGGGTTGGCGTCTTGTCTTGCGCGTCTTGTCCAAATATTTTCTAGCCACCAAGTCATCACATCTTCGTTCATTCAACCTTTGGGATTAGCACGAATAATTACTCCATCAGGAAAATCCTCTCGCGGAACATTTACAAGTTTGAAAATAATTACCGGAGGCAATTTCTCACCATTGGCCATATAAGCTAAAACAACAGTAAAATTTGAGCGTTCATGCCCAGTAGATAAAATAGAAACAGATTTAGTACCACGATGTTCAATTGTTGTATAACTTGTCAAATTAAACGCCATAGACGTTTCATCCATATTCGCAATTAAAGATAATGGATATTCATGTTCTTTTCTACGAAAAAGAACATACGATAAAAATTGAGTTTGTTGCTCAATATAATCATTTGGAAGGCGTTGAGCAACTGTTGTTTTTCTTCTATTAACTAAATTATGACGGGACATAAACCCATCGACCCATTTTTGTGAAAATTTTGCTTCAAATATATGGATACATGCTTTGATATACAGATTTTTTGGCTAAGGAGCGTGCCTTTGCCTGAATCATGTAACGTGAAACAGTTTTCAACTGCCTTCGTGATTCTCTAAACCATTCAATTAATTCGGTTTCAAGCTGTTGGTATTTTGGGCGTGCACCTTGAACAAGTTTTTGAACATTGAGGGGCTACTTTCATGAGCTGATCTTTACTTTTTAACCAGTCACGAAGTTGTTTTGGTTCTATTTCGTATTTATCTGCTGTTGATCGTTTGCTATGACCTTGTTCATAATATGCGATCACCATTAACTTCCCATTGACGTTTTTTTTTCTGCGAAACTTTAGCACGGCGAACTTGAAAATTTCTACGAACCATCTTCTAAAAAAAAATAAAAAGTTCTCTTTAAATAATATAACCATTAAATATATAAGACTTTAAAGAATAAATTTATCAATACCTTGAAAGTTTTTTTTAAAAAATGTGATGATAAAACAATTGCAAACGCGAAAATTATGTTACTATATATTTTCTCATTTTATTTTTCTTATGATTTCCTGATTTCCCAAACGCGTTTATACAAATTGAATCAGTCTTCAAGTGAATAAAAGTCTATAAAAGCTTTTTTTAATTTCATCAGTTGCCAGATCGGTAATTAATGAATGTGCTGTTTGGTAATAAAAGATAATTCCCGGTAAACTGCTTATCAAATATACCGTTTAATTTAGATAAATTTGCAAATATTAAATAATATTACAATTTTTCCGAACATGTAATATTGCAATTTTCCAACGAATTAAATGATGTACTTAATAATACATCTTGGGGATTTTTTAATAAATAAAATTGAAAAATTTTAAAGAGAACCGATACACAATTTTTTTAACATACGATATATATATGATAAAGTTGTGTCGTACAGTACACTATGATTTATTACTAAATTAAGATGATGATTTGTACCCCCTTCACACAATACCCCCATGATATTATACCTCCGCTTTACCATTTATAATACCCGTTTGTAAAGCTATAAATTTAAAGGTCTATTGCTAACTAAGATAAATTAATATTAAGGGTTTAGCTGATAACCGGGTTTAATCCAATTTTATCGTAACCGTACTAAATCCTAATCATGTATGGTGACTGCACTATATATACAACTTATTGTCAAAATTTATTAAAGTATTGTTAAAGTATTATTAAAAATAGTGTCAAATTTATTATTACATTTATATGATAAAAATACAGTATTGTTTAAATCCTTATAATTAATTAATCTAACTAATTCTATATAACATCATACATTGACTTGATTGATATTTTCTTGATCTTTCGTATTTTTTTTGCACTAGTATTACTGTATATTACATTGGAAGCATATGGTTAAAATAACGTGAATCATTGAATCAACACGTAAAAAAATTTACCAAGATATAATCAGCAGTTTCAGTTAATAATTTTTTAATTAATTACATAACAATTGCAACTTTTTGATTGTTTAATTGTAACAATTGAATATTTTGTGAACGAATTTACATTTAAACAATTGAATTTGATGACAAAGCCACAAATAAAACCATCACATAAAATAATAGCAGTTTTTTTCTCCATTAATTAAAAACGTTGTGCCAATACGATATATAATACAAAATTAGTTCAAAGCCATAAACAGAACACCACATCTAACAATAATTTGCAAATATTAAATAAAAATTATATGATATAAAATGAACAATTTTATCAATATGTATGAAAATTTTACATTTTTTGTTAAATGACTTTTGGCATGTTTAACATGCGTAACATTTTCTTAGAAGATATTTAACTTTAGACAATGATGATATGTAGTCATTATGAGCTTAATATGAGCAGGTTGTATATATCATAATAAATTACATAAATGGTAATAATTAGAATATATACTGTACATACATTTATTTTTATAGTTCATTGAATTGCAGCTCCAAAGCTTGCGTTCTATTGAAACAAATATGAACACTAATAAGAAATTCAACATCTCACCATTCAGGAGAAGTCAAAAATGTTGTTACTGATTTCTTGAAAAAAGTAAATTAATTATGGCCACCAATCAAGATCACGCGGAAGAGATTACAACAACTACTATGATGCCGTATATTAGTAATAATAAAATTGTCAATTTCCACTCTTTTCAGTAAGTAATCAATTTAAATTTATGTATTTATTTACAAATTACGTACATATTAATTTAATAGTATTAAATTTAAGGTGGACAGACTTACAATTCCATGAATTAATTAAGCAAATAATGTTTAAAGACGTACTGTACATTAGTGAAAAAAATTCCAAGAATAAAGGAATGCGGTTGGCAAATATAAGACACATAGATACTCAAATAACCTTGTTCCACTTGTATTTAATGGACCAATCACCAGTCAAATAGAACTATAATAATTATAATTTTATGGTTTATTATCTTCGTTATTTAGTGCTTATACAACTCATAAAAGATGATATATTGGGCCAACACAAAAAAAATATTTTTGACAGAACTCTGACTATGAAAAACAATGAATCAGTTAAACTTATCTGCTAATCAAGAATCTTCAATCAATTTTGTCTATTCCTCGTAATTCCACTGTAATCTCGACTAACAGCAATCTCAAGTTTTATTACAACTTCTCAAGTAATGTCTACAATAGCAAGACCTGTTACGATTCCTGTATTTTTCAAATAAGGCCTATGTTGATTCTCAAATAGCACATTTAGTCCTACCACAATTTCAAAATCAATGTTAACATGTTAACTTCTCAAACTTAGAGTTTCCCATCAAACTCAACTATGAATTCTTTAACAAATTTACTCAACGAGAAAGAATACAAGATGGAAGTAATAATGGGAAGATAATAATGAATATTGATTTACATTCAACAAATCAATTTCGAGAAGATCTACTTAGATCATTGAGGAATAAGTACGTATCATATTGATGAACTTAATAATTTACATTTTATAGATATTCTTAAGAAACAAATGATTGTAATTGATATTAATTAATAAACAAAATTCATACAATCTCTTCATGATATAACTGTTATATTGTAACAAAAAATTTGATTTCATACAGAATATCATGATGGAAAACTATTTGAAATGACTTGATTCAACAAATTTCAGAGTTAGTGAACTAGGAATATACTACTTCTATAGGAAAGTTGTTCTTTTGGACTTTCATTTATTGCGGGTTTTGACCAAAATGGTTAAAAGAATTCATATGCAATTTATTATTGGTGGTACTGAATATGCTTCTTTCAAAGAAGCTTTATATGAATATATAACTTAAGTGAAAAAATCAATAAGAAATAACGGTTGACTAATACAAAAAAGTGATTCATATAAGATTTTGGATGATTAATTAATTTTTTGAAACTTGTAATTTATTTATTCTTTTTATTAAATTATAGGATCAGATCCTACAATATAACAAAATTAAGCTTAGCAGTTAGTAAATATATCAATTTGCCACTTACAAGTGATGAATTTTTTAATCAACTTGACCAATATCATATTAACATGGTGATTTGTGAAATACCAACCAACAAAAGTGCACAGGAACAAATCTATGGATGGTTGGTTTAAAGAGTGAATTGCAACATTTAATAATGAAGCAATGCAACTATTTAAGTTTATTGCTAGTAATACAAGGGTACCATTAACTAAAAAAATAAGTGTATGAAATATTTATTAAGATCTTTTAATTTAAATAAAAATATCAATTGATAAATATTAAAATTTAGATTTAATAAAGTGAAAGCAGTCAATATAAAGTTATAAATCGCTATTTTCAAAGAATTTGCTCTTAGACTTTGATCTTGTGTCAGTATTATGATGAGAGTTTTAAAATATGTTTATCGAACTGCGAGGGGTTCAATGAATTATCGCATGGAAGAATTCTTTCTTGACAGAAACTTCATTAATTATATTTAATTCTCATTTAGTAGCTGAAGGACTAAGAGGAAATCAGAAAATGAACGAACAAAATAATGTTAATATGTAAATTGTTAACTTGACAAATGATATTCAAATTATTGTAGATATTAAAAATGATTGGTATGTTCATATTGTTTAATATCTTGGTATTTTAAAGAAACATTTCTTGCATTTCTTGTTTTTTTTAAGGATATCAAGTTTCTACACAACCAGGCTTTTAAAAATAATACAATTTACATATATGTGTATATATATTAACCTATGTGTAACGATCCGGATCATACTTGCACTTTTTATCTTTTATCTATTCCAGCTAGCACAGCTATGCTTCTAGTTTAGCTAAATTCTAAATTTCTAAAACATAGACAATAAAAAAATAATTCTATACTATATATACGACCACCATTTCACATATGACCACCTTTTCATATCAAATATATATATTTAATAGCAATATATTTGCTTTGATTGTGATATTTATTGTCAGCAAGAAAATAGTTAAATTTTAAATTAATTATAAAAGATACTTTTATCATAAATTTGTACATAAAAAAAGGTTTTATTTCTGATTATGATTTGTATACAAGATTAAATTAGATTGCTTCTTGGCAAAAAAAACCCCTTTATATATATAATAATAAAATTCACAGCCGGACAAACACGCGAGAATATTTTTTTAAATAATTTTTAGCTCTCTATTTAGGTTACACCATCTGTGTAAGTACTATCGTACTGTCATTGAAATTCTTTATACCAAAGCATTAAAGTTCTTGGTAAAAGTTCTGACAAAGAAATATAGTCTATAAAGAAGTTTTTGCATAATATTATAATGCCATTAATAATAATAAAGATATATTATATTTCATGTAAATATTATTCCTGAAATAACTAAATTTATATTAAAAAATAAATAATAATAATGCCGTGTTTTAATTTTTTTTTTCATAATTATGATTTTTTTTTTCTGTAAGAATTTTAATTGCGTGCCAAAAAGATATCCATATATCATATAAATAATGAGAATAAATATGTTTATATATTGAGAAGACTGGTCGTATGATATCTCCAAAATGTGGATGAAGTTTAAAAAGTATAAGCTTTTTGGAAAGACTTTTTGATGTGATCAAGAATAACAAGAAAAAAATTTTATAAATTAAAATAAATGTGAAAATAAATTAAATTAAATTGTATTATACAAAAGAAATTATTTCATTTATCATTTAAAAATGTCGATTTGTAAAGTTCTTACATTAAAATAAAACATTCGTTTTTTCAGAAATCTTTTAATTGGGCATTACAAAACAAACTTTTTTTATTTATAATATTCTTATTTTTTTTCGTGTTTACTAAAAAAAAAAGGTATGATCCGCCAGTGAGAGCGATATGAAAATCTGACAATCGGTAAAAAATTTGATGGAAAACACGACATCATGTTTTTTACAATACATTTTTAACTTGTGTACTGAGTACATCATATTATGTTTAAGGTTTTCCGTTAAACGATCAACTCAAAAATCATGACTGGTGTGTTAAATTGATTTGGAATCATTTCTCGTTCATATTACTATATTTTCATATGTTGATAATACCCTTACATCTCGTTCATGGTCCCTAAAATTTGGGTACCTGCATCGTCTCACTAACTTTTATGGATATAGTGGTACATCGATAAAATAATTGTCATGTTGAGTCATAACTAGTTCTACGTTAAATTTCGAAAGATTTTTAAGGTTATTTAAAGACAAGTTTTTCTTAATTTTTTTTTTTTTCTTTTTTTAAAAAAATGTCTTATAAAAGTAAGGGTCACAGAGTCATGAGTCCACTACTAAAATGTATTTTATTAACTAACTACTAATTTTTTTTATTTAAGGTGGTGCGTGCTATATGAATGGCTGTGGTTATGATAAATCATGCAATAGATGTAGTCATCATTGTCTTTGTGGTGAAAGTAAGTGAAAATTCCTTTATTCTTATAATGACCAAATGACTCTGACTCTGTGACAAAAAAAAAAATAAGCATAATACAATTTAATTATCAGACACTATTATAAATTCTATATTCCATTACTATAAACATTTATTCAATAAATACAACTGAATTTTTTACTTTATATTCATCATTGTTCAATCAATTTACAAAATTCAAAACATGTAATGCGTTATTTTAAAAATTTCAAGTCCATTCTTTGCAAAGATGTATTCAATGATTACTATATTTTAATATATATGTACTGTGTATATGGTAAACATCCCAAAAAAGTTTTTATAACAAAATTATTAAATTTTCTCGAGTTAAATCAGTAATGTCACATATGACAAATTATGTTCGAACCTACGAAGGCAAAGACATTGAACATGATACATAATTGAGAAAGTGGTTCTGGAGACTATTGAGAAAATTACTTTTTCTTGAATTGATAGAAATATTTTGTTCAATTTTATATATTCATTTGATAAAACGATTAGATTTATTAGCAGTCAATCTTTACGATGTTATTTTCGTCAAAGCATGTGATGAAAGAATATTTATCCTTAGATCACGTGAAGATCTTGATATTCCAAGGTTAACATCCAGAAAAAATTGGCTACGCTAAGAAAAAGTTGTAAAATTTTCGTGATTCAGGGTTGGAACTTGAAGATAGGCTAGAACCAGTCATTTCTCAATTTATTGTCACTTATATAGGAAATATCTACGAAAACTGTTCGGATTAATTACATAATGATAATGATGAAACTTTGTAATAAATGTTGTAACTCACATTTACGATATTTACGATATGTCCAACAATGCAGTCAAAAATATCATGGAATGTATTTCGACTTCATAGTAGCTTAGTATACAGTATACACCACATTGTCACGTTACTATGATTATGATGTTACACCACAGTGAAAGTACTGTCATAAAATCACGGGTTTCTGCAAAGATATCAATCAAAGCGAGAAAGGTAGAAATGCGATAAACAGCAAAAAAGTTTGATAACTCATTAATGTTCTAGAATACACAATTAGGATGGTTATTGATACAGGAAGTGACTTTCTCATGTGAAGTCATTTTTATGTCGCCTACTGTGTTCATATGTTGTATATATTTTGCATGCGAATTAAGATAGATACGAGCAAATTAGTAGATATGTAATGTAAAAAATTTTAACCGGATTTCCTTGGTAACTTTGAGTTGGGCAGAATTTAGCGATTTATTATACCGTCACATAAAGGTGGTATACTGTACATAATCTAACTTTAAATTGGCAGTTGAGTAAAAATTAGTAAATATATACTGCGGTTTTATTTTCATCATACACTCTTTCTTGGTGTTATACTTTACAAGATTATTTCGTGATACTTTTCATTTACAGTATCTTATACAGGATATATGTATTTATATACAGTATATTATATAACATTATCTGATTTTATATTAGTTTTCAAAAGACAAAAGAAAATATATATTCAACAAATTATTTTATGTAGAACTCAAGGAACCGTAATACCATTCGGTACCACGAACATTAAGACAAACCCATCTTTTTGTCGACCAATTCTAATGATAACGATTTGGGACGTAATGTGTCTATTGTGGGCACACTATGTAATGAAGATAGGTTTCAAGGAAGTGATGATCAAGTTGAGTTAGCTTGCCAAAGTATCTTAATCTACAAAATCACTGTGATGGAAGTAAACCAGCGAAACCCATCAATAGTTAAATTTGACAATTTCGGTGGAAGAAGAGAGGATTATATAAATCATGTTTGGGGCATCGATTCGCTGTGGGAGACGATCGTCAGAGACACCTCTCAACAACCGGAAAATAGCGACAGAGGTACTCCAATGGTGCTCTCAGAAGGCTCAAAAAGAATCCAGTCTTGCTCCGAGTCTATACTTCTAAGGGTAATATACAGGCAGAAAATCATGCCACCTTGTATTGCCGAACGATCAACCTAAAACATGAAAAAATGAGTACGATGCTTCTGTGTGCCAAGTGTTCCCAAATGTTAAAATCGATGAAGAATAAGGGTATCACAATAATTTACCAATTATAGTTGATACAATTATGAAGCCTAACCGTTGCTATATTGCAAACTCACTTGGTTTTGAAATCCACGATAAAGATCAATAAGACTATATCAGGTATATACCTTTTGGTTGTATTTAGGAAGCTATGGAATATGGCTTCGATCATATCATCATAATTAGGGAACTTGATTATGGAATGCTTTTTCTAGACTGCTTTGGCCGTGTGTTTAATTTCTACTCAATGAAGATGAATTATTGTTTCATGGGATTACTTCAAAGGAGTGGAAAGAGTGGCAAAGGGAATTGGGATTGGATGGGTGTCATGGATCGTAGATGAAGATAAAGGAAAAATTGTTGAAGTTGATAATGGTATGTGCAAAATTTGCTCATTTTAAAAATTTTTATTTTTTTATAACTATTTATTTTCTCTCAGGTCCTCTGCATTATCTTGACCCTCCCAAAAAGAGAAATATTAAAGGAGTTCAAGAAAGAATCGTTCAAGAAAGAAGTACCACTGATTTAGTTTGTATACTTGATTATTTTATGCTTGCTATTTGGTGGACATTATTACAGTAAAGTAAACTCTTATTGATAATTGATAACATTTTGCGATTGATAATTAGTTTATATTCGTCGTGTTTAATAAAATTCAAATAATGTGTTTCAGATAAAAATGAATATTTCACAATGATATGCATTTTATTTTTTCTTGTATTAAGTAACTAAGCAATAACAAAGTTTAAAGTTTTGGAACTTAATTTCAAAAAGATATTCTTATAATAAGACCAATTTATTATCATTATAATGTTTATCGTTAAGTATAGAATGTAGTATTAAGGATAATGTGAAAACCAATTTTTCAATAATTAATATAATCAATAGGTTTCATGAGATAATAGTTTTTAATTATTATATTAATAAATAAAAAGTAAATATAGTGATGTTCATTTGTCATTATTTTCCTCTTCACAAAGACGTTCAATTTCAACATTAAGCGCCCAAACCCATTCTTCACGTTCGATTCTATTCCTAGTCCTAAAAATCCAAAAATCTCCCGGAATACCATATTTAATTATTTTTTCCATATTAACTTTCATCCCGTCATTACTAAAATAATATTTCCTTTTACTTTTCCAAATAACGAAACTAGTTTCTTTATAATCATCATAAGATATCATACCATCACCATAAAGTTTCGCTAACGGACCTTCACTATATGATTTAGCTATACTTTGCTCTTGTAATACATTTGATTTATAATACTCGTACTCCGTGATACTACCTGAATATACATAGCAATCCCTTAAATTAATACAACCCTTACGTTTGTAATAACTTCTGTTTGATACATGTCCTGTCAATGTGGAACGCACGTGATGATTAAAATAAATAAAGTGACCGCGCGTTAGAATGTGATGATAAATTTGAAACGGTTGCCGCACATGTTTTCTATGATATAACAATCCGGATTTCTAAATTGATAAAAATTAATTAATACTATTTCAAAAAAAAAGGAAAGTTTAAAATTATCACTTACAGTTATTCCACGACAACCATCTAATATACACCCATTCCATATAACTGGGTCGGCGTAAGATTTAAAATTTTCCCAATTATGATCACGTAGTTCATTATTGTTTTTATTCTCTCGATATATTGATTGATTTGTTTTAATATTATCAATCCTTATTCTCACATCTTGTTTTAATCTAGCCTTCCAGTAATTAGCAAGTTCATTTAAATGCTTTACCCATTCTTTCCGTGTTTGCTTTGAATATGCCTAAAGTATTTAAAAAAAAAAGTCAATAAAATTTTGCTGTGATTATCACTTACAATTGTCATCATCGTAATCATTGTTACCTTCAAAGAAACAATTCCACCATTTTTCAGTAATAATTGAAAGAGACACCCTTCTCCTTCCACTTCGTCGTCTAAATTTTCTTCCAAGTTTTCTTCAATTTTTCCATCATTTTTTAAACATTTAATTTCAACAATTTCGATCAAATCAATAAATCCTGTTGCATGTAAAATTTGCTTTGCTTTTCTTTTCATATCAGACTTCATAAAAGTATCGTTATTGCCAACAATTTTATCTTGGATATAAGGAGAAACTGCATAAATTAACGGATGTTGTTGAGCATTATCACAAAGTTGAATTCCATCATCTTCATTTGTAACAGTGGATACATTTGGAGGTGGAGGTGGACTTGCTTTTAATGGGTTTAAGAAGAATAAATAATTATTCTGTGAAGTAAAATAATACTTTCTTGATTTATTATTTTGACTTTTATTGTTTGTCATTTTAATTAGATATCCTTCAATCGGCGGTGGTTCCTTAATTAATTGATTTTTTAAAAATTAAAAACGTGTCACAAAAAAAAAAGAAGGAAAGAAACAATGTATTTTCTTACAGTTAATTTTGTTCCATCACTTAGCTTAACAGTTGTAGGATAATGCTCGATTGGCCGTAGTTGTAATTGATGAGCCTATAAAATAACGAATTAAATCATTATTATACGAATGTAAAAAATTTTAAAAGCATCTTCAGCAAATAATTCATATTTCTACCTGCTCAACAAATTGAGGGCTATTTAATAGATCGTTCCAGATATATCCATTTTCTTTTAAATTAATCCATTCTAACTTTTCATAACTCTTCCAACATAATCTCAGATTACTAGATTTTACCCATTTATTTAACACATCGTCCCATTCGGTAATTTCACTCAATTCATTTAAAACAACATTAATTACTTCCTCTGCTCTAACATTTGACAATGTAAATACCTTATTATCTTCATTATTGCATCCCCCTCCTTCCTCGTTATTATTATCACAAAGAGGAATTCGTAATTTCACATCCAAATCTGGTATAATGACATCAAGTGAACAAGGTATTGGTTTGTTTACCGATTCGGGAAATAATTTGTATATTGTTTGATACCATTGAATGCTTAATGAAATTGTTCTTGGATTTAAAATAAAACCTTTTACATAATGCTTGGCTGGTTGTGTTATTAATATTGTATAATCTGATGACGAAAACAGCGATAATTTTGTTGTGGAAGTGAAATAAATCCTATCAACTAATTTATTCTAAAAATATAATATTTATACTTGAATTAATATATTTTCCTTTTTTTTTAAAAAAAAAAAGCTGATTATACGAAAATCATTTTCTTTACCTTGTTCTCATAAAATTCAATTCCACCCGGTTTTAATTTCACCATCAACTCTTTCCAGTCATAAGATTTGGTATCGTAATCCCTTAAATATTCAACTAAATGTTCTCCAGATTCTTTTTCAAAATAAATTCTTACTAACATTGAATTTTGTTTTATGATTGTATTTGATGGTTTTGTTGTAGCAGTAGACTCAGAAAATCTAACATATTTTGGTTTATTACCATTATTTACTTCTGAATTTTCATCAACTGGCGGAAAAGTTTCATGATTTTCGTTATCACTTTCTTGATCAGTTTGTTCATCAAGAACGTTATGAGATTCTGTAATTGGCGTATAAAATCTCTCAGAAACTTTTGAATTAACATCACTATTCACATCTGATAATAAGACATGCGACGTCCCAGGTTCATTTTCTTCGAATTTAAGTGATGGAAAATAAGTTTGACCACGTTTTATATTTGGCGGTGAAATTGGATTTGTATTCAAATTCTCAGTCGGAGTATAATACGTCCCAGGTTCATTTCCCTCGAATTCAAGTGATGGAAAATAAGTTTGACCACGTTTTATATTTGGCGGTGAAATTGGATTTGTATTCAAATTCTCAGTCGGAGTATAATACGTCCCAGGTTTATTTCCCTCGAGTTCAAGTGATGGAAAATAAGTTTGACCATATTTTATATTTGGCAGTGAAATTGGGTTTGTATTCAAATCTTCAGTCGGAGTATAATATATTTCAGAAGTTTTACTTCCACCGCTAGGACCGGATTCTAAATCCTGTGGTTCGGAAACCAAAAATTTCGAATCAGTTACTATTTCAACAGAACTTTTTAAAAACGTATGATTAGTTATGTTAAATTTGTTTCGTAATTTCATTTCAAAAAAGTTTAATTATAATATGAAATTATAGTTAATATTACCTTCGACTTTTTGAAATGATTTCGTAATAATCTAAAGAAGACAAATTTGTGGGTCCAATAGAATCTCTTGAAGCAATAAAAGTAACTTGCCTTTCACGTTTATTAATAATTCCATTTGATGAAGTTAAGCTATTCCTGCCACTTTGAGAAAATTTGTTTTTTTTAATAATTTTAAGAGGTTCAGCGTAAATACTTTTTGAAAAAAAGAATGACTTTTTTTTATATGACCAATTTATTGGTCTTGGACCTATAAATATTCTTCGAGTTGTGGAATGTAAATGTAATTTATTTGATATTTCTGCGTTAATAAATAATTCGGATGAAAATAAGTTTTTATGTGGTAAACGTAAGGTTTGGGTTTGTGAAGAGGAACTTGACGAGTTGAAAGTTGTTGAAGTAGAGGCTTCCATTTTATTTTGTGGTATTCCGAATTCATTAAAAAAATTTCATAATAACACAAAAATATCAAATAAAGAAATTTAAATATTTTCGTTAGAACATTTAGCGCGCAACTTTCATGATTAAAGAGTGATGTAATTAGCGTAATATAAATGCAATTCCCTTTTTATAATTTATCCCTTTTTTGCGATCTACGGTTGATCATCAAAAATATGTCATCTGGTTGCACGAATTCCCTAATTTTTTTTAGTTTAAAAATTAGGAGTAAATTATGGCATACTGACACGTATTTTCATATATAGAAACTAAGTGTTACATAAACATTTTCAAAATTGTAATAATTATTCGTTTTTAAATTTTATGTGAGAAATGTTGCCGTATAAATTTTTCAAAGTCGATCTAATATGTTCGGTACAACAATGTAGCATGTAGCATTACGCACGCACACTTCATGAAATGCCTGACATTTCTATATCTTAAATTAATTTTTAATATTTTATTGTAACTTGTTTTTATCATTATCTCCGGTATGTATGATTAAAACGTATTAATAATCCATATTTTTAACCAATAAAGGTAATTGCCTAATTGGAAATACCATTAATTCTTGTATCAAAAATTATGATTGATTTTGGTTAGTAAATTAAAATTCCATATTAGGTTTTTAAATGATAAAGGTAATTAGAAATTATGATTAATTCTGGCAGGAAATTTATGATTAATTTTGGCCAGTAAAATCAAAATGGATTTTGTACTACTATATTTCTATATTAGGTTTTTAAACGATAAAGGTAATTAGAAATTATCGTTAATTCTGGCCGAAAAAATTATAATTAATTTTGGCCGGTAAAATTAAAATGGGATTCTGTACGACTGTACCATATTAGGTTTTTAAATGATAAAGGTAATTAGAAATTATGATTAATTCTGGCAGGAAATTTATGATTAATTTTGGCCAATAAAATTAAAATGGATTTTGTACTACTATTTTCTATATTAGGCTTTTAAACGATAAAGGTAATTAGAAATTATCGTTAATTCTGGCCGATAAAATTATGATTAATTTTGGCCGGTAAAATTAAAATGGGATTCTGTACGACTGTACTATATTAGGTTTTTAAATGATAAAAGTAATTAGAAATTATGATTAATTCTGGCAGGAAAATTCATGATTAAATTTCGGCCAGTAAAATTAAAATGGGATTCTGCACGACTGTACCATATTAGGTTTATAAATGATAAAGGCAATTAAAAATTATTATTAATTCTGGCTGAAAAAATTTATGATTAATTCTGGCCGGTAAAACTAATCTTACGAGTTTTTAACCAACAATAGTAATAAGTAATTTAATCCAAAATTATCAAAAATCACGTAGAACGAATAATAAAGAAAATGGTGCTCACGTAAAAAAATCACATGGGCATGACTAATTTAGGTTATAATATTATCAATATCAGATGTATTAAATTTATTTTATAAATGCATGAATGCTATGACGGACCAAATTATACAATAAATTAACTTTTTCCATGTACCTATTAATACAAAGACCATTATTAATCATAATTAAACGTTTAAACCTCACATAAAAAAAAACCTAATCTTATTATCTTTATATCGTATCTGATGTATCTTAATTCGACAATAAAAAAAAAAAAATAATTAATTAATTTATTATTAATAATCTACGATGCAAGAAAGGTAGCTTACATATAATATAATCTGCTACATATTGTTGCATAAATTAAATTTTTTTGCGAATACGTGTTTGACCGGATGTCCGGACATATCCGGATTATCGGGGGCGTTAGTATAGAATTGCCGCCAATTTCCGACGAATGACAATTTTGTTTATAATTTGTCACTGAAATATCACGGGGATCACTTGTCGATCGTTCTTTGATGTTGTACTTTTATTTTCGTTCAAAATACATTTGAATCTGTGTCCATAACAAACTTTAATTTTTTTTTTTAAAGTTTAATTGAACGGAAAATTCAAGATGAAGGTAAAAAAAAAAAAAAAAATTTATAATCAAATTGATACAAAAATGAAAGCTATAATAACAGGTGAAATAAGAATTAAAAATGATCTACCGGAATTTAATTATATATTATGTAAGAGCATTGCAATCAAAAAGTTGTTTATAAAATTTTATTTTATACATTTTACTTAATAATATCGTAATTAATTTTACAATTATTCATAATCAAAACTAACAAATATAATGTATGAGATTTAAAAATCTATTTGATGAACATAATTTGATTCGTTCACAGTTTAAATTGCAAATTTCTTAAAAAGGGTTGATATATACGTAATATAATCAAAAAAAAAAAAAAAACCTAAAACAATAAAAATAAAATAAAATAAAATAAACTAAAAAAATCGAGATAAAATTCCATAAAAGATTAATAAAAACAAGTATTTCATAGCGTCTGAAACAAACCAATTTTAAAGAACCAATCAAGAATGATCATTCACATTAAACACCAATCATGATTAACCTACTATATACAACAAGTTTTTTTAGGCTGAAATTTTAATCTCTCTTAATACCGGTCTTTGATATTTTATAGTCCGGATAATAATACAATCGCAATATCAATTAATGAAATTTTAATGGATAAATGTCACGTTCTAACTCTCCTAGATCTACAAACCTCCACATGAAATTATTTGAGCGAATGATGATAATGCGTTATAAACTTTATGATCTATAAACTCAAAACTCAAACAGCAAACAAAATCATTCTTATCGGAGAAAAAAAAAATATTTTTTATTTTTTTTTTCAATACATTTTGATACATACAATCTTTTTACTTTTCTTTACCATAATTTACTAAATAATGGAACGGCACAGCCGTACAGCAGCTGTACAGATGGTCCGTTCTTATTCTCTTTATTGTCCTGTTTTATTATGAATTTTTAATAATTGTGCATTTTAAAGTTTTAAATGGGCAAATTTTAATGGATTGTATATTTGGATTGTCTTTGATTTTTTTTTATTATGTTCCTGCATTTTGTTTTAAGTTTTATCATTGATTTACTATAATAATTTTTTAATTTGTATTTATAAAGTTCAAAATACAATGTAACGTGTACATCATTATACAGCAATAAACATAATAATGGTAATCTTGTTTCTACGTAAGTTTTTCTTTAAAGGAAAAAAAAAAAAGAAAAGAAAAAAAGAAAAAAGAAAGGAGGCTGGGGACAATAACTTTCTTCCGGTCTCCATTCCCCTTGATTTTTTATTATCGTTTGTGTCAAAATTATTATCTCTGTTATACATCAATAATGAATTAATGTAAATAGAACTTCTAACTGTCACACCAATGCATATATATAGATTTATATATTATATATAAGATTGAACAAGAGTGGATGATGATTAATGCAGTGATCGTTCTAATGCATTAATACACTGCATATGTTAAATCGGATTTCTTGAAGATATTTATAATAAATAATAAATATCGTGATAAACCGAGTATTAAACCGTTAAACGCTTGACCCCTAAAATCTAAATCAACATTATTCTATTGTACCACTAAACCAAAATAATATTAAGACCATAATTTTTATAATGAATACTAACTTGAATTAATAAATCAAAGTCAATTGTTGCCATGTAAATTTAAATTTCAGTTCCCTTATTTAAATTAAACGATCGCTCGATGTTTAGCATATTTCATAGGGTTTATAAGTAAAGATCATTTTCACGTCATAAGCTTCATTATCATTTTTTTGAGTTTCGAATTTAATTTTGTCTTTTTTTCCAATTTGTTTCACCACTTACATTTAAAATATCAGTCCGCACAAAGCACAACATTTTATAAGTCCTTTCTTTTCCTTCATTCACATTTAGAATTACTTTAACCGAACCGAATCTCAATATAATATCAATTTACCAATTGCGTAAAATATAATCACAAATATTCTTTTTTATAAAAACAATTATTATGCAACATTTAAAACCGTATCACAAAAATAATGTATGCCGTATGCGGTGCATTTTCGTCAAAAAAACTTATTTTTTTTGAATTTTCATCCGTCTATTTCTTGTGTTTGTGTAAAATAAATAAATGAATGAATTTTTGAACTCGTTCCGATAAAATAATTTACTCTTTGCGTAAAAAAAAAAAAAAAAAAATTTTTTCTTTTTTTTTTCTTAAAACGAAACAAAATAAATAAAATAAATAAAATAAAAAAAAAAAAATAAATAAACAAAGAAATTTATTTTACATCTTGCATAAATTTTTTTTTTTTTTCTTGTAAGACGTAGAATATAGATTTTTTTTTTTTTTTTTCTTTAGAATTATAAATAATTCTTATTCCTATTTGTGACTATTATAATTTGCTACATTTGATTATAATATCATTATTCTTCCCGATTATTAATAAATTTTATTTTAATTTAATTTATATATTATAATATATAGTTTTTTTTTTGTCAAATTTTGGGATGGTACAAATGCTTCGATATGTTAAATCAATAAAAATAGAAAAAAGTCGTTATTGATAACATAATTTAAAACACATTTTATTATACCTATTATTTTAAAAAAAAAACTTTAAAAATATTGAAAGATCATTTTTGATTTTAAAATTTTTTTTTTTTTTTTCTTTTTTTTCCTCAAAAAAAAGGAAAAAAATAAAAAAGATATTTGGAATTTCTTTTTTCTTTTTTTCTTTTTTAAAAATAAAAAAAATAAAAAATAAAAATAAAAAAATTTTAATTTCCATTTCACGTAGTTTTTTTTTTTAAAAAAAAAAAAAAAAAAAAATTTTTTTTATAAGGAAAATTCCTCTTCTTAATAACATACATATATATATAAAAAGAATCTTTTCCCCCCCTTCTCATTTCTTCTCCCTCTCCTCAATATATATTTATATATATTATAATTTTTTTTTTGGATAGAATCCAAAAAAATAAATTTTTCTTTTTACTAAATATAAGTTTTTTTTATCGTGTCAAAAAAAAAAAATAAAAAAAAAAATTTTAGAATTTCCGTTTACATTCATAATCAATAGAGTGTACATAATAATAATCATAAAAAGAATTACATAGATTTTTTTTTTTACTCTCGAAAACCGAAAATGTTTCGAGGAAAGCCGATGTCAACAACACAACCAAATTATACTGCTAATCCAAATTTACAATATTTACAAAAGAATAATGGTGGATTAAGAAGAACATTTAGTAATAGTAACAATTCATTAAAAAGAGGTAATGGTGGTAGTATGAGAGGTGCGAGAAGAATGATGAGCACGAAAAAGAAACAGAAAAGAGATATTGAACAAATGGTAACTTTAG
The DNA here is from genome assembly GCA_015698045.1 of Rhizophagus clarus. Classification (NCBI taxonomy): domain Eukaryota; kingdom Fungi; phylum Glomeromycota; class Glomeromycetes; order Glomerales; family Glomeraceae; genus Rhizophagus; species Rhizophagus clarus. The sequence goes on from BLAL01000004.1 coordinate 1,493,856, forward strand.
GTGAAGCTTACTTGATCATGCATCTATGTGCTGGTGAAGTCGTAGAAAGAGGTATGCTTCTTTTTTTTTTTGTTTTTCTTCGGGCCGAAGAATGTAGATATCACGTGATGTGATTGTCAGGGGATGGATGATCTTTGATAATCAGGGGGTGTTTAATATGCTGTGTAATATTAAAGTATTACCTTACACTAACTACCATTATAGGTTTGACGGAACCTGAAATATTTAAGCCTGTAAGAATTCGTGATGGCGCAAACGAGGTCCGGTACCTAATCAACTGTTTATTAAGAGATAATCGTGCGGAATTTGAAGATGAATTAAAATTTCAAAATATACATAATATCGTAGCTGGTATACGATGGGCTTTAAGAAATTGTACCACTGTAATTGTTCCTTATGAATATTATGAACAATTTGTTAGATATGAACAAGGTAAATAATTATAAAAAAAAAAAATAATTTTTTTTTTCTTTTTACCTCAAGAAACTTAAACAATTTTTTTTTTTTTTAGAATGGCAATACGATCCAAGAAAAGGTTCTTTTAATCTATTCCTTTCAAAACTTGAGAGACAAAATAAAGGAATTTTAATAGAATTATTCGATCTATTCGCCATGACTATGGAACATTCTCATATTAACCATATGCATCCAACACGTATTTTAAAATCTATGGCTCTCCAAATTTTCAATGAATCACAAACGAAAACTCATGAAAACTTTCAATCAGCTTATCAAGAATGGTTGAAATATTCGAACGCTTTAATTCATTTATTTTTGGCTTATTTAAGAGAGAGAGCTTGTTCTACTCAATTACCTGAGAGGTTACATTTATTATTAAGAGATTATGTTGATTGTAGAAAAAAATGTTTAATGAATAGTAGCGTTAGTAGTAATGGTCAAGACATTATTGTAAGTGAACATATTTTACCTGATATAACAATCGCTGATCTAGATGAAGTGATTAAATCAAGAATTAATTATAACACTAATAATAATAATAGTAATAATAATAATAAATCAGATGATTCTAATTCAAATAGTAGAAAATCAAGTTTTATTAGAAAATCCACCAAAACTGTTAACAGTAGAAATTCATTATCAGAAATGTTTCCCGAATTATTTGAAACGTTACAAACAATAAAACGTAAAGCAAGTTTTAAATCTTCTCCCAACATAATTGTTTTAGATGATCCTAGAACCGTTGAAGCTAAATGGGATGAATTGCAAGCAAAAGGATTTACTATCATGTCTGAAGAAACGTTAAAATTATTTTTTGCCTATGATGATAGGGACGTAAATCCGAATCCTATTAGTCTTGGAAGAAAGAAGAGCGGAAAGAAAAAAAGTGGTAGTCAACGAAAAAATGAAAAGCCAACCAATTTGCAAAAATTTCCCCCTTTACCAAAAATGGAGTTCGTTGATGATCCATTGAGTGGTTCACTTAATTTAAATGATGGGAATTTCGTGAATGATTCTAGTAGTAGTGAATATCCTGATGATAAAAGTAGTTTTGATAGTCCAACAAAATTAGGAAATAAAGAACTTCGTGAATCAGTGGATAGTAGTTCAAACGTATTTAGTCTTTCATCAACGCTTGGTCCTTCATCTGATGGTGATAATGGTATTAATGTTTCTAATAGCGTTAATGGTTTTCTTGGAGGTGGTAATAATAATAACAATAATTATTATTACTTTAATAATAATTCAACAAATTATAACGATTCAACAACTTATAACGAGTCAACAAATTATAACGAATCAACAAATTATAATGATTCAACAACGTTAGGGAATACTTTACGTGAAGAATCTCAAGAGGTTAGAGGTCGAGGAAATGGTTCAAAAAAAAAGAAAACTAAAACTATTTCTTTCTTATGTATAAAACGGCGACCACGTTCATATGATTCAGATGATACTGCATATATGCATGGTCATACTTATGAAGATTGGGAAGATTGGCACATAATAGATCAAACTGTTGACTTATCAGATTATTTAACTGTTGAAACGATTGACGCGTTATTTCCTTATGTTTGGATAGAAGCGAATATTGGTGATCAAGATGAACAATGGGGTGAATGGATTTTCATTGAGCCTCGTCGTGGTTTAATACACGAATGTGAATGGATTATGATTGAAGATAGAAATCAATATATGTTAGATTGGGAACAAAATTTAAATAATACAAATAATGTGGTCATAACAAATCGTGATTCTTCTCGTATTAGTAAAATTAGCGCTTTAAGTAATTTAAGTATTAATTTACCTTGGGTGAAAAATTCTAAGAAAGGTGGTTCAAGTAAATCTTCCGCTTCAAGTATCTTGCCACCTCCTTCTCAAAGATCTGTCCATTCAAATAATAGTTATACAAGGCAACCCTTTAATCATTCAAATCGTTCAAATAATAGTGGCCTTAGTAGACAGCAACCACAACAACCACCTTATGTACAACGTACTGGTACCCCCACTGAACAAATGGAAAAATTACTTGATCAACCGGTTGAAAGAGGTCAAGAATTCCGTGATAGATATCTTCAACAACAACAAGAGGAGGAAGAAACCAAACTTTATCAAATACAAAGATATCAACAAGATCAACAAAAACTTGTAATTGAACAAAAAGAACGTGAAAGGAAAGAACGTGAAAAATTACAAAGGCAAGCTCAAGAGAATGAATCTGAAATTGATCAATATTATCAAAATGATGATGTATACGATCAATATCATGATGAAGAATCTGTTACTCAACAAGGTTATAATGAAGAAGTTGATCGATCGAATCGTCAACAAGAATCTACTATTGAAGTTCAAAAAGAGAATTCCCAACAATTCAGGCCTCCATTGAAAAATCAAAATTCTCAACCACATCTTCCTTCACAAATTCAAAAACAGAATTCTCAACAACAAATCAGACCACGACAAATGGATAATGAATATTATGAGAATCAAGATTATGAAAATGAACGTCAAGATAATTATGATCGTGAAGATGAATATTACAATCAACCTCAATATCCACAATCAATACGTCAATCGCCAATGCAAAGTAGATCATCTCCAAACCTTGGAAGACAGAGTCCATATAATGGTTCACGCGGCAGAGAAGTACCATTTTCCGTAAATCCTCGAACTCCAAATGGTGTTCGTGGTGGACTTTCACCTTCACCTCGTCAAAGTCCAATCATGGCAAATGGACAATTACCAGGACGTCAAACGCCAAGACAGCCTCCACAACAATTTTCTGATCAAATGAATCCTGGAAGACCAGTTCCAATGGGAGTTCGTAGTCCTCATAGTCCTCATCAAAGTCCAGTTGTAAATAACGCTCAATTACCAGGAAGACCACTAAGTCCTAGTAAAATGAATGCAAGTTTACCAAATGGAAGACAACAACAAAGTCCTATACCAATGAATGCTCAACTTCCTGGTCGTCAACCTCCTTTATCACCACGTCAAAATCCTATGGGAGTTCGCACCCCACCAATGCAAAATGCACAATTGCCTCCACAACAGCCTAAATATCCTCAACAATATCAGCAACAACAACCAATGGGATATCCACAGAAATACCCACCACAACAATATCAACAGCAATATCCTCCTCAAAACCAATACTCGCAACCACCACCTCAACCTTATTCGCCTCAACAATATCCACAACAGCTACCTCAACAGTATCCTCAACAGCTATCTCCTCGACAGTATCCCCAACAGTTACCTCAACAGTATCCTCAACAGTATCCTCCTCAACAGTACCAACAATATCCACAACAATATCCACAACAGTATCCTCAACAGCAGCAACAAGCTTATAATAATGGAATGGAAGTTGCACTTAATAGATCACAAATACCACCACAACAACAAGCTCCAATGAATACGAATATGAATGGAGGACCAGTATTTACTCAAACAACCACAAATAAAATAGAAACATCGAGAAAAATACAAGTTCCAAATGCAAATAATACGACCACTGAAATTGAAGAAACTGTTGTCAAATATGAGAATGTTACTGTTAGTACTACTCAAAGAATGCAACAACCTGAGAAGGAAAATAATAGTGGTGGGACTCGTAGTCCTACTGAGTCTGAAATTATTGAAGGCTATTCTGTTCCATATGGGCAACCAGAACAAAATCAAGTCTCAACATATCAAACACAACCAACCACATATAATCCACCTGGTACTTTCGGACCATTCCCGGCTTCATATAATCCAACTCCTCCTTCTCCTAATCCTCAAGGAAGTTATGTGGCCGCTGCAAGAGGAAGTTTCGAACAACCTCCTGCAATTGAATATCTCAACGACCAACAACAATTACCTAATTTATATTATAATAATAATATACCTCCTGAATTCTACAAACAGCAACCTTTACCTAATTTATATAATAATTTGCCCTCTCAAATTCCTATGTCAATACCTATGGATGTTCCAGCTCAACAATTATATTTAAAATATCCAACAAATAATTCTTCTAGTTCAACTCCTATTCAGCAACAACCTTATTTCCCTCCTGGTTATGTGCCTGCTGATGAATCTGATAAAAAAGGAAAAGGAATAGCAAAAATTTCAAAGAAATTTAGAATTGGAAACTAAGAATAATTTTCAAGAGGATTTTCATTAGGAGAAAGGATTATTATATAAAATACTCGGGATAGTTACATAAACTATTTTAAATTAACCCATAAGTTTTAATTTTATCAACAACTTTTATCTAAGATATTACATCGTCATCCCAACATCCCAACATCTCAACATCCATCAACTTTTTTATGGTTTTTTTTTTCGTCACATCATAATTACTTTTATTTTATATAAAAAAATTACTTGTAAAGAAAAAATCTTCATTTTAAAATCTAGATGATTTTAAAATGTTTTAATTTTATTGTATTATTTAAAATGTATTTTAATTTACTGGGTTATTTGGTTGGGGGTTTATATTTCTTATATTTCATGCAGATTTTATTTATAAACTTCATTGTATTATTATTTTTTCAATTATATTTATATTTGTATTTTATTTAAAGAAAAATTTTTTCATTATTATTCTAATAACAAAAAAATAATAAAAAAAATGTTTATATTATCTAAAAATTATATATATCTTCAGTGAATGTATGATCTGTGGCAATTAATGTGTTAAAAAAAATTCAAATCTGAATAATACTGTAATTATGACTTCTATAATACAAGTTCGACAGGGTTTATGTGTGAGGAATGTCACTCAACAATTTAATCCCGGATGGTATTAAAAATTAATATAGATCGCTAAAAACGATCGACTTGAATTTTATAAAATTTAGTTATTTCATCAGCTTCGGCAGCTCCGCGGCTGGATTCCAATCTATATTATTCTTCTTCCATACTATTCTCGCTATTCTCAAATGAACTTTCACCTAAACTTAATAGACATAATTAAGCGGATAAGTGATATGTAGAATTAGCCTTTTTGATTTTGAGGTTTCAGATTTTGCACTCGTGGTAAAACTAGTTTCGTCCAGTTTCGGAGGTTTCGCCCGCAATATTAATATACATAGACAAAATCTTGATTGTTCATTGTGATTTTTATGATGGTAATATTTTAAATCAAGAATGAAAAGAATGATAAGGACAGGGTCACAGGGGTGAGGTTTACGATTTATGACGCTGAAGTTTTTATCTTGTACTTTATGCTGTATAAATTGGACCGACGCAGTAGGCGCAGCGTACAATCGTACATTGATTTGAAAAACTCGCGTATTGATGCAGAAAACTTTGATTTTGAAAAAGCTTTTGCAACTTAAAAATTAAGATGAATGAGAAAATTGTAAATACTTAGAATTCATTTGTAAATTACATTTTTAGAAGGTGGGTCACGTAAATTTTCAAAGATTCTCGTTTGTAAATCATAACATTCAATAAATTCGCGCATATTATAATTTTTTTTCATATATAAAGCGTATATAAAGAATTTTTTTGCTCATATCTTTTAAATTAAAATGCGCGCATAATTTAAAAGTTTGCCGCGCTCATGTGCCATTTGTATATACAATATGCGAATATGTGCTTGTGCCAATAAAATTTTCTTCCCTCACGAATTTATTACGAAAAGAATGTTGGTAGAAGTTATTTTTTGATCGTTAGCCAAAACGGACAAGCATCAAGAAAAAAAAACGTATATTGCATCATAAGATCGTTTTGAATTATTCCGAATTGGTTATTTCACTTTTTTTTTTTGTAATTTAACACATATCGTTTTTTTTTAGCGTGAGAATGTAGACATTTCTCGTAAACATAGTATATGGTATACAATAATATTTATCTGGGAATTATTTTTCGCGATCTTAGAATACAAAGAAAAATATATATGTATCATTATCTAAAATTCTTGCAGTGTTTCAAAAGAAAGTGTAAAGAAAAAGTTTATTTAAAATGAATGAATCTAGCAATTTTTAAATTAATTGATTTTTATTACTTATATTGAAAATTAAACATTTTTTTTTAAAAAATAAAAAATTTGAGTCAGACAGCCTAATAATATTTATCTATACTAAAGCTGTTGAGAAATATTATGAATATGACAGTAGTAATAGCGGCCATAAAATCCAACCAATAGAGACTCAATCTGAAAAAAAAAAAAATTTTTTTAAAAAACTAAACTAAAATTTCCAATGATTTGACAATCGTAGAATCCTAATGCGTCTTCTTTTTATTGAAGGCAAATCGGGTGACACGAGGACAACTAGAACGAACCAAGCCTAGGACATTCCTATAACTGTACGCATGTCTTTCCATTTCTAAAAATATCCTATCAGTTTCGGTTATTCTTCGCAATCTGATAGCGAGCGACATAGATTCCGTAATAATAATACTGTACAATAATTAGCAAGATAATTAATAATCACAATAATTTAATTGTAAACCATCGATGATAACTGCTTGAAAAACTCTTTCCTTACGTTCGCGGAGAATTCAATTTCGAGATGCTTAGCCACTTGTTCGATAACCAATAACCAATAACTAAAGTAATTTTATGACTTCATACGTGATATTTTAATCTAATTGATTAATTGTAACTAAAAATAATGGTATAACATTTAAATACCGTAGTTCTCTTTTCCTTTGATAGAACTGCTTTGGTAAATATAGAGTTAAATATTTTATAATAATTCTTATATTAATTAAGAACGATTAGTAATACTCGTAACAAAACTCATCCTATCGATTTTATGAATTTTTAATTTTAAGGAAAGAATTTTATTCCGTCGTACGAGGGGACAAATCCTTTTTTTTTTTCTTTTCTTTTTTGATTGAGTTTTTCATTAAAAAAAAAAAAAAAGAAACATTTATCATTACATTACGCCTTTTTATATTATTTGTTATAAAAAAAAATCGAGAAAATAAATCTTTTATCGATTAGACTCTATAAATGGGAAAATAAATAAAAAATAGCGCGTATCGTATGTGTCTAAAATAGAATAAATAAATAATGATAAACTCTTTCCCCTTAATTTGTTTTCCCTCCTTATTTTACAAATCCCTTCTATATACAAACGAAAGTTTTTACAAATAAATAAAACAATATATAAATAAAATAAATAAATAAATTAAATTTCAAAGCGAAATAAAAAATATTACATTATAAAATAAAATTTCTGCAAGATAAACCTTTTTCTTCCCTTTTCGGTCCAAAATCCTTTGTTTTTTTACGTCGCCTTTAATAAGCACTTCCACGTATAAATTTATATTTGTGATGAAGGGAATGGATACTACCAGTGCGTTTGTCTTTAGTAAAATTCAAAGTTCTTCTTTTAGGAGCAGCAGCTTGGTTATTGTTATTATCATCAGGATCTGGAGGACATATACTCTTTATTTGTGGTGGTATTGGGTCGCCTTTTAATTCACTGGGCCTTTCTACAACTTGACCTAACATTCCCATCTCAACGTGCCACTGTATTTAAGAAAAATGCCTTTCAGCGTGGATGTAAAAATTTATTGTTTTTTATACAAGAATTTACCTCAATATGACAATGGAAAGCCCATATACCAGGATTATCAATATAATATCTGAGTGTAGTCCATCTAAAAATAGAAAAATGAATTAAATGTGTGTGAATTACGTGAATTACAGGGATTTTATCTTTCATTTTCAAAATACTTACGAATTACCAAGAACCGTTACAGTATCACGTACGGCAGGATCTACCAAATTAAATTGAGATGGATCAGGGGTGTTACCATCACCATGACCCATTACGAAGAAGTTATGTCCGTGCTAAAAGAAAATATTTAGTATTATATTGTAATATCGGTAATAAGTGATTTCTAATAATAATAAATATACGTTACCAAATGGAAAGGATGTGGCGCTATATTCTCGTCTAAAAAGATCAATTATTTCAGTAAACATTTGAAAGAATCAGGCAAAAAAAAAAAAAAAAAATTTATTCAACTTACTGACTAAGGAAATTTCAACAGCACCGTTTTCAGTATCATAAACGAAAGCATTTTGATCTTTATCTAATTGGTCAGGAGTTTCATCTCCGCCATACATAAGTTTATTTGTGGTGGGATCGTCTAACTCAGGTATGAAAGGTGAACCATTTATCATAGCGTGGCCAACACCATCTTGAGTCGGAGCAAATGTAATTACAAGAGTGAAATTATCCGTAACAGTTTGTGGTGGAGGTCTAGGTGGATTTAATTTTAATAGATTGTGATCTACATCTCTGCAATTAAGGATTTTTTCGTCCCATTCTTGTGTATTTGGGTATTCGTCAGGAGCTCCGACATATCTTAATATACCAGTTACTTGATAATTTAACGCTGAATTTATATTAATGGTTTGTGGTGAAACATGAATGCATTGTTTGACGATCGTAGCTCGAATCCAGAAATTTGAAACATCTTTATCGGCTGTAACTATTACAGAATAACGTTGACCAACGGCAATATTTAATTTGTTCATAGATATGGGCTTGATATTTTCACCTTCTACTTCAATTATTCTTAGTGGATGTTGATCGATCGAGAAAGTATAAGGTGCTTCCGCACTAAATAATTTCAAAGTAATTTTTTTCAAGACAATTTTGGTTCAATATTTCAATGAGACAAAATTTTAATTAAATTTGAATCGAAGAATAGAATTTACCTTGAATTGATAATACGGAAACGATAACGTTTTCCTTTTTCAACGGAATAAACAGCCAATGGGTTATCTTGTGTACAATTGGAGCCTGGAGGTGCTTTAGAACAATCGTATCTTCCACGACCACTAATGAGCCCAGCGTCAGGAATAGGCTATTACATATATATATAAATTTCGCATTTCAATAAAATGCAAGGGGGAAATTTTTTTCTTTACATAAGAAAAAAAACAATAAATAAATTAACTTACATTGAATCCTGTATAACCTGGTGACATTCTCAATTTTATTAATTGCTCCGATTCTGTATGGTGCCAATCCGATAAAGTCATTACAAACTCTTCATCGTAATCATTTAGGTAAGGATCGTTCGGATCATGAATACTATAAAAAGTTCAGAATATTTAATGTACTGTACGTATAAAAAATTACACACGCGATGACGTATACTCTATTACGTACATTAATGGACCTCTAAGCCCGTCCGCATATTGAGCGGAATAATGAGAGTGCCTGTAATAAAAATCTTGTAAAGAAAAAAAATCATAATACGACTGAAAAAAATTATTGAAAATTGTGCGCTTACCACCAATAAGTTCCATATTGATCACCCGCTGTGAAATTATAAGTGAACGTTGTACCATCTTGAATAAGACATTGTGTCTTATGTCACGTGTCAATTATTGATTATTACGATTATATTTGAAAAAATTCTTTTTTACAGTTATAATGAAAACTCAAGCTCACCAGTCCTGCAACACCATCGTAAAATGTCGTGGTTTTTTGAAAAAGACCGTGCCAATGAATCGTAGCGAATTCGCCCAAATTATTTTGTACGTGAATAATGAATCTATCTCCTTTATTAGCACGTATCGTGGGACCGGGATATTGACCATTTGCAGTCCAAACGAATCTCTGGAACCCATCTGGGGCTAATGGTGTTCGAGCTAATACTAAAGTGTATTCTCTTGTTATAGGTGATGGTGTAGTTTCTAACGGTTTGAAGGAAGTGAAAATATTAGTGTTAAAATCTGGATCGGAAGGACCTTCTTGGCGCTTTTCAAATGTGGGTACTGCATTTATTATTGTTGCGCATAATGAGAATAATATTATTATGTTAAGGATCGATGTTATTCTCATTTTTTATTATTAAAAAAAAAATTCTCCTTTTTCTTTTGAAACAATTCTGAGAATTGAACAGAATTGAGTTGCAAAAAAAAGGGTACAACTTGATAAATGCTATTTATAATTTCTTTTTATTCGGATTGAATTTTTTTTTTTTTTTTTTGAATGAGTTCGCGCCGTGTTCAAATTAATTCATTCCCGATTACTATATATTACTTTATATATGCAGTATGTGAAATTTTAATGGCAAGGAATTTTTTTTTTTTTTTGATAATCAAAACCGATCAAACAACGCAATTTTTATTTTTTTTATATTAATTAATTATCAAGCTTGAAAGACGCTATCCTTTTTTTATTGATTGTAACAAATCCGATCTTTCTTCTAAATGCGCCCCGTGTTTTATTTTAAAACGTATTTCAATTCCCGCTATTTGAATTTATTTTGTTTATTTTGTTTTATTTAATTTAATTTATTTTATGTTATTTTGACACAATCATTTTTTTTTTTTTTTATTTTAAAATGAATCAATTGTATAATATACTAAGCCATGCCCAAAAATATTTCAATAAAAAAAAAAAATTCTCATTCTATAATTAGCCACAGAAATTTAAGCTTTTTTTTGCGTAAGTCGATCTGTTTTTTTGGATTTTTTTTTTATTTCGATCATATTTTGATCTGAGCCAAAAATAATAATAATAAAAAAAAAAAAGATACAAATTAATCAAATAAATCTTAAAAAAAGGAATCATCGGATTAATAATCGCTCATTCAAAAGAAAAAAAAGCCTTAAAAAGATCGAATTAACGGTAATCACGGTAATCACTTTATTCAGTTTTTTTCGGATTTCCTTTTTTCTTTATGATTAAAAAAAAAAAAAAATATATCACAAAGCCATAACTTTATATTTTCTGCGAAGCCTCGTGGTTTAAGCCATTCGGGATCAATCACAAATAAATAAATAAAAAAAAAACCTGTCTTTATAAATAGTAAATAAAGACTAATTTGAATTATTTATACCTTTTTTTGTATAATTATCTAAATTTATCAAAAATGGAATTTCCCACCCTTTAAACTTAGCCATTAAAGGATGACTAAGCCACAAATATCCAAAGCCACAGATCTATTAAGCCACATGTTTTTCTGATTTAAGTAATTGACATTTTCACGTGATTTTATGATCTTACCAAAGAAGAGGCTTCCATTCAAATCAAAATCATTGTTAACAAAAAAAGACAATTTCGTATTTATAAAATATTCTTGAGACGGAGAAATCATTAATAAGGAAAATTCCGTAACAGAAAGCTTTCATTTTAAATGATTGTTTTAATATTTATTTATATGCATATATAATATAAATACATATATACGGTACATGACATATTGACACAGCCACATAATACTGTTCAGCAACCGATCGCATTTTTTTTTAAAAAATATTTCTAATGTTTCGAAAGTACTTTTATTTTAAATAATAATAAATACTTAATTAATCACATGAATATTGTAATTTGATCGATCGATCTTAAACCTGTTTAATTCTTATTAGATATATACTTTCACAAGATAAATATTACTTACCAGATAATTTATTTAATAAGTAAACAAATGGAATCGTCGAACAGGTTTCGTTAATTATCAGAGTTATGTAAAAATGAACATCTGCAGATCTTATAATTTCAGCCGGAATTATGTTTTCCCGAACTTAATTCCTTAAAGAATCGCGTATGGACGATACAGTTGCTATTATATCCCAAAAGAATAACCTGAATAGAATGACATTGAAAATAAGCCATTATAATTCCAACTTGTTATCAAGATTATTTCACATGATTTCTTAAATCCCTTAAATGCAACTCTTTTACTTTATTTACATCTTAAGAACTTTTAAGTATCCACTCGTTCAACTTAAAAACGTAGCTGAATGCTAAAATTGTTTAGTTTATAACAACTAAGAAAATTTCTTTAAATATTATGACGTCTAATGGCGAACAGGGTCTAAATTCAAATTTAGAATTATGTAATTATGTGCGATACTAGAACATTTTTATTATTTCAAAGTGCGCTAACCATACCTTATCAACAGCTAATGTGCAGTTATAAAAAATTTATAAAATTAAACAATTAGCAATTTTACTATATTTCAACTTGTTTCCTTAATTTTTCGTTTTCATTACTTTTTTCTTGCGAATAACGAATTTATCCACCGGTGGAATAAATATATACACACGGAAAAAAGAAACTATAAAATTGATCCGATTGTAACAAATAAAATTTGATTTTTATGTGCGCAAACGTAAAAAAATTAAGATCAGATGATACAAGTTTAAGTTAATAATATACGCAAATAACTTATTATGCTCGGAGCGACATGAATTTTAAACCCTGGTCGCGAATTAGTTAAATCAGAATTATATCACATGATACAGATGAAAAAATTGTGATTTTATTATGCAGAGATCCCCCAAAAAAAAATTCTAAAAACGAGACGTTTGCTGTTATAACCATTCTGAACCCTGATTCCATATTATTATTAATTTTTATTTATTCTTTTTACTAATAAAAATTTCAAATTCTATAATTATATACATTTTTTGAAAATTTTTACACGTGAATAGTTATAAAACTTGCTCTGCAACTGTGAGAAAAAAAAAATGTTCAAATAAAATTTTTGTTCTGTAAATAGTCATAAAACTTGCCAGCCATTTGCGAAAAAAATAAATGTTCAAATTAAAAATTATAAAAGTTTTAATGATTTAACCCATATGTGACTCAACTTTATCCAGCCATTCTCGAGGGAAAAATGTCCAAATAGTTCCAATTATTGCCATTATTGTACTTATCACCAAAAACATTATATTTATCGCAAGTGACTTATTTGATAATTGATGCCCAAATATTTTTAGATAACATAATATTGGAAATATTGCTGATATTAGAAAGGAAAAAAATGCTCCAAGTAGTGACTAGAAATTTGTATGTATAACGAAAGAAAATCAATATTTATAAATTATAAAAAAGCAAACGAAAAAAAAAATCAAGACTCACCATTGCACGATCAAACTCTGGAAATGCTATTGAAGTATATACAATTAAGAAACTCACAAATGTCCTGGAAATTATAGTATAAATGGTTCTTGAAAATTTTGATCCAATAAAAACAATTTTGAAAAATACGACTTCAATACTAATGTTGATAGGTGTTAACATAAGAGGATATTTAGATAATGGATTTATAACAATCATCCAAATTACAAAAGAATTTAAAAGAACGCTAAATCCAGGAGTTGACATTATATTTAACGTGATCTATAATAATTTGTAATTATTTAAAATTAAAAAAAAAAATAAAATATGATTTTTTTATGTTTTAGTAAGAAATTCATTCACTTACTTCTTCCATTGTTGTCGATCCAAACATAAGATAACCGCTCGCTGCAACAGTAATGTAAATAGAGCTTGCAATTAAATAACTATAATTGACCATAGAATTATATGACTCAGGTTTGGCCATATCACGATAAAGCGAAGGAAAAACGGCGTGGCCTGTGAATCCAGCATTGATAAGACCAAAAGCTAAAGGAAAGGCCATCCAATTCGGAGGAAGAAAATGTGTATCCATTGGGTTGAGGAGACTTCCTGGAGATTCAAATTTAGTAAAACCATCAATTAGAACAACAGCTGCTAATGAGGCTGTAGCAGCTATTCCGAATACCGAGACGTGCGACAAAAAATGGAAGGGCATCCACGTGGTAGGAGTTATTATAAAAAATGCAATGAGTTTCAAATGCACGAGATCGACGTTTGGGAATAGAGTTTGGAGTGAATCACCAGTGAGAATCATTAAAGCGACTCTATTTAAAAATATAAATAAATTCACAAGAACTATGTATCAAAAATATATATATATATATATATAAGCACTCACGTTGCGTTAAACAAATCCATCAAAAAAAGGCTTCCCATGATCAACCTTCCTTTTTTACCGAAAGCCAAATATGCAAGATCAGCGTAGGTAAGACACCCAGGATCAGTGTCCAGACACTTTTTAATAAGTTTTGCTGTATAATTCGTTTGAATTAAACAAAATAAAAATATTAAAACCCCAAAAACCCATCCTGCATATTTGAACGCAAACGGAAGTGACAAAATAGCAATTCCCATCAATGCGTTCTAATAAAAAAAATAGAAAGTAGTTTAATATTTATACCAAAAATAATAATAATTTTTTTTTTTTTTTTTTTTAGAAATTTATTGGGAAATATTGTCATACCACAGAATTAAAAACAGTTTGTTTGACAGTAGATTTTCCAATATCATCTATAATAGTATCAGGACGGGAAATTAAAGGAGTTCTTTCGTTTGTATTGTCTGTAATACCCGAAGCGGATATTGCAACATTATTTTCATATTCTCTTCCACTGGTGGGTTCACCTCGTCTTTGCCCTTGAAGATGTGTTGCCATCTGTGATTTTACAAACAAAACAATTTTTTTGAAAAGAGAAAAGCCGAAAAAAAAAGGAAGGAAGGATACACATATTTATAAGTCTAATCACGTGATAGAAATTCTTCATACTTCCGGAGTTTTCGAAATTAATATTTAAAATTAAACATGCCTAAATAAAGTGCGTATAATGAGTTGACGCAGTAGATGCAGAAATAATATGCTTGATGGCGTCTTTTGTCATAGAGTTTTTACTTAATAAAGTAATGAAATACTTATTTAGGCATCATTTGATAAAGATTAACTAATTATAGTTACGGCTTATAAATTAATTTATTTAACAAGCCTTTATTCTATTTATTGTGTTCGTCACAATTATCGATATGAGTCATGATCGACACAACGAACCTTAAATTTTGAAATCCCGGCGAGTGAAATGTTGTGTAACACACAGTATGGTGAATATAAACGTTTCCACGTAAAATTCTCATTGTAACGATGAATTCAAATAATGTCCAAGTGAATAAAATTCAGGAACTAACAAAGCCTGAATTTAACGTATCAAATGCCTCCAATTCAGGAAACGTCAATAATAAAAATTGTTCTTATTGTAATAATCCATTTACTGAAGAATTATGGTGTAAAAATTGTGACCCATTTAACATAATGGAAGGATGGAGTAGTGGGAATTCGGATATTGATAAATTTATAAAAGATTCAATGTATAATGGAATTGAAAAGGCAAGACACCGTATGTATTATCAATTTAAATGTCTTGAATGGGTACCGTTCGATAAATTTACGAATATAAAAAAAATTGGTGAAGGTGGATTTGCCAAAATTTATTCCGCAGACTGGACTGATGGTAGATTAAATTATGAAAAATATTGTGATTGGGAAAAGTTAAACTCTAAACCTATAAAAGTTGCTTTGAAAAAATTAAAAAAATCATGGAGTATATCAACCGAATATTTAGACGAGGTATAATATTTAATTTACTTACGTATTATTAATTGTAAAATATATTAATAACATATTAATTTTCCTCAATTAATAGCTTAAAACGGATTACAAGTTATCAAAATTTTACGGAATAACAAAGGATCTGAAAACTGAAGAATTTATGTTAATTTTAAGGTTTGCAGAACAAGGGAATCTGAGAGATATTCTTTCGAATAATTTTAACAATATTTTCTGAAAAGAAAAAATTAATTTACTGTGGAATTTATCAACAAATCTTAAAAATTCTCATGAGTTGGGACATTTCCATAAAAATCTCCATAGCGGAAATATTTTTTATAATAGCTCCTGTAAAAGATATTATATTTCAGATTATGGTATCTATGGACCAGCGAATGAAAATAAAATTTATGGAGTATTGTCATATATTGCACCAGAAGTTTTGTATGGAAAACCACATACATTATCTTCTGACATTTATAGTTTTGGGATAATTATGACCGAATTATCATCTGGAAAACCGCCTTTTTATTATAGAAAACATGATTCAAATTTAGCAATAGACATATGTAGAGGACTTAGGCCAGAATTTGGAGAAGGAACTCCTGAAATATATAAAAAATTAGCCAATAGATGTACGAGTGCTAATTCAAATCACAGGCCAACTGTTTCTCAGTTAAGTAAGATATTAGAGTATTGGAATAATTCTGTCAATGGCAAACCATATAGTTATATAGAAGAAAAAATTAAAACAACATTCGAAAATGCTGACAAAGAAATACCAAACATCTCAATTCTGTACAAAAGGAATCCTAATGCTATTTATACTAGTAGAGAATTTTCATTTAACAATCTGTTAGAACCTATTAATTCGTATAATTTTGAAGAATACAATATTGATCATAAAAGTTGTTCCTATTGTGGGAAATCATTTATCGAAGAATTTTGGTGTGGAGAATGTGACCCATACAATATAATGGAAGGGTGTGATAGTGGAGATCCGAATATAGATAAGTTCATAAAGGATACAATGTATAATGCGAGTCAAAAATCTAATGATAAATTTCTCGAATGGGTGCCATTTAATAGATTTATAGATATAGAACTAATCGGTAAAGGTGAATTTGCTGAAGTATATTCTGCAATGTGGATAGATAGCAGATCAAGTTATTATAAGTTAGATGGAAATTGGAAGAGAGTATATTTTGGACATTTTGGACATACGAAAGTTGTTTTGAAAAAATTTAAAAAATTAAATAGCTCACAGAACATGTCGACCAGATATTTAAATGAGGTATCGTTAACATTTTATTTATTCGTTAAGATATGTTTTAATAATAATCACTAACGGTTTATTATGTATATAATAGCTCAAAAATATTACAAGTTAAATAAATCATGTTCAAGCTTTTACGGAATGACTAAAGATCCAGCAACCAAGGAGTTTATGTTGATTATGGAATTTGCAAATAAAGGAAATTTGAGAAATCTTCTTTTAAATAATTTTAACGATATGTTTTGGAATGATAAAATCAAATTATTATATAATTTAGCAATAGATCTTAAAAACTTACATGAGCAGAAGTACCTTCATAAAAATCTTCATAGTGGAAATGTATTACAGATTTTTAGTGGGGATACATCACGAAATTCATATAAATCAGAATATTTCCATAAAAAGTTTCATAATGAAAGATTTTTACAGGGTAATGCATATTTTGTTTTAGATTTTGGATTAACTGGACCAGCATATGAACAAAATGATAATGAAATATATGGAGTATTACCGTATATTGCTCCAGAAGTTTTAAATGGGAAATCATACACACCATTTTCTGATATTTATAGTTTCGGAATAATTATGGTCGAATTATCATCTGGAAAACCACCTTTTTATGGTAAAAAACATGATTCAAATTTAGAAATAGACATATGTAGAGGACTTAGGCCAGAATTTGGAGAAGGAACTCCTGAAATATACAAGAAACTAGCCTATAGATGCATGAGTGCTAATTTAGACCACAGACCAACAGCTGTCGAATTATATAATATTTTAAATGATTGGTATAATAGCAAAATTGTTTGTTATGAAAAAAAAATAATTAAACTTATGTTTGAGGAGGCAGATAAAAAAAATACCCAAAATTTCATCCTTATTATTTGAAAAGAATTTTGATTCTGTATATACCAGTAAAAGATTAACATTCAATAATTTATCAGAACCTGTTAATTCATCCATTATAACTTCATATCTTAAAGGTAGAGTATCTTGATTTTAATAAATAATTAATAGTACTATGAATTAAATAATTGCTAATTATTTGCATTAATTATAAAGGTTATTCCAATTTGACGGTATCTGACCACAAAACTGCCTATTATTATTGTTTTCGTTGCGACAAATCGTTTACTGATGTGTCATGGTGCAAAACATGTGATCCTTATTGTATGATAAATGGGTGGACCAGTAGAAATTTAAAAGTTGATAAATTCATTAGAAATACAATTTATAAAGCAGGGCTGAAATCTAATTTTGCATTTGTCGAATGGGTACCATTTAATAGATTTGCAAATATAGAAGAGATTGGTGAAGGTGGATTTGCTAAGGTTTATTCCGCAATGTGGATAGATGGTAAATCAGAATATAAAAAACTAAATGGCGTAAACTGGAAAAAATTAAGTTTTACACCTAATAAAGTTGCTTTGAAGAGATTAAACAAATCACAAGACATATCGGCTAAATTTTTAAACGAGGTATTTTTAATTTATCATTTTAAATTACTATATTTTTATTTAGGAAAAATGAGTTCACTTAAGTTTATTTAAATGATATAGCTTAAAACTCATTGGGAATTAAATGCTAAATCAAATGATTCAACATTAAAATTTTATGGAATGACTATGGACCCAGAAACTGAAGATTTTATGATGATTATAGAATTTGCAAATGAAGGAAGTTTGAGTAATATTCTTTCAAAAAATTTTAGCAATATTTTATGGAAAGATAAGATAAAGTTATTATATAATATAACGATGGACCTTAAGTGCTTGCATGAATTGGGGTATCTTCATAAGGATCTTCATAGTGGGAATATTTTACAAAATGGCAAGGCGTCTTATATTGCAGATTTTGGTTTATCTGGACCAGCAGGCGAACAAAAATCTCGGGATAAATTATATGGAGTTTTACCATATATTGCTCCAGAAGTCTTAAATGGGGAACCATATACATCATCATCTGATATTTACAGTTTTGGTATAATTATGACTGAATTATCATCTGGAAAGCCGCCATTTTATAAAGAAAAACATGATATATGTTTAGCATTAAAAATGTGTAATGGATATAGACCAGAATTTGATAAAGATACTCCGGAAATTTATAAAAAATTAGCTTATAGATGTATGAATGCAAATGCGGAGCAGAGACCAACAGCTATTGAATTAAATGAGATATTAGAGCATTGGTATAATTCCATTAATCAAAAAATATTTGGTGATAAGGAAGAAAAAATCCAAGCTATCTTTGAAGGAGCTGATAAAAAAATACCAAATATTTTAATCTCATATGAAAAAAATTCTGATGCTATATATACTAGTAGAGCACTCTCATTTAGCAATTTATCAAAGCCTATAAATTCACGTGAATCTATCTCATATCTTAATAGTGAAGGTATTGTCATCTAATTTTTGTGATAGTAATTAACCTGCTTATAGATTGACAATTACTAAATTGCTTTAATAGATTTCCATGACTCTGAGTTAGTTAACTTGGATTATAAAAAATACAGCATGCATTTACAATGCGATAAAAATAGCGTTGACGATAAAGAAAAAGAAAGAAAACGATAAATTTTGTTCCTTTGCCCCAGAATAGGCGGTAAATGAGGATATGACGCGTTTAGCGGCTAGCCTAAATTAAACTATGGCTATATACTTTATACTGGTTTATAGAGTTTATATCAAATCAAATAGTAATAATAACGACGTGAAATCCCAGAATCGCCACGCACGCGTTTTAGCTAGTTAGCTTTCTTTTATGTTTATATTTTATGTTATAAGACATGTACTATATATTATAGCTTTTTTAACTACTATATGTTTATAGATTATTTGTTAGCTTTCTTATATTTTATGATATTTTATGATGGTTATTATTACATTCATATGATTGGTTATTTTTTAAATTATTTGTAAGACATGATATTATAGCTTTTTTTTTTAAAAAAAACAAACCTATATTTTATTTTGGTAACTTCAAATAAATTACGATTTCTTGAAGCGACACCGTGATCAAGAATTTGTTCGGTTTTTAAGATATCATATATGTTTATACTATTGCGAATGAAAATTATATATGCGATACCAGCAAAAATTGTTTAGTTTTTATTTTATTATAATTCAATGAAAAAGCAATTTATTAATTTTTTTTAGTCGTCAATTGATCTTTCGTATTTATTAATATCGAATCTTCGAGACGTTCAAAAGAAATCTGGAAAGTACAGCGACAGCAGTTAGGGTATACGAATTTTATATATGTTTGAGTTTGGATTTTCATTTATACGGTAATAAAAATTTCTGAAATAGTATAAAATAATCGACAATGCCCTAGATCTTTTTCGAATTAAAAAATTCTTGAACTAATTTCTTTTTTTCTTTCAAAAATAGATAAATAGTAAATTTATCAAGATACAAAGTAACATCGCTAAAACTTAGTTTAATTACATTCTTAGAGAACAATAATATATACATAAACTTTACGCCAGTATCAAATGATTGGACTTCGATCGGCACGCTGCGGTCTGCGGATAATTGGCGGCGTTATTTTTATTTTAATTTTTTTATTTTTAAATTTATTTATTTATTTTGATTATTAATATTATTAATATTTAGGGTCAGGGAATGGTTAGTCGGTTTGCAGCTGCCCACAACAAGCACAAACTTATTGTCAATAAAAACCTTAGTATTAATAATCGTCATATAAAGGATGTTGTGTTGTCCGATTTGCGGAAATCAAATTTTCTAAGCTATAAGTAGTAAGTATCAAATTTTATTTTTTCTCTAACCACATTTAGGGTAAAAGGCCAAAATCAAAATTTGTGGTAATTGCGTCATCATATAAATAAAAACTTCATTCGTTAGATATTGATTGCGAAGCACAGCATACGTTTTATGTGATTGCTACACCAAAAGTTGGAAAAAACTATCTCTATATCAATTGTTACTGCTATTTCTTTGCCTTTCAGATTCGAACAAAACGAGCTTCGGTGGATAGAATTTCTTTCTCCATCTATTAGATATAAATAATTTTGGAGATATTCAATAATTTAATTGTGTATTTGAAGAGACAGTTAACAATGTATTTTAAAATTGTCTTACATCTCGAACAACAAAATTAACGTTTCTCCTGTATTCGTCAAGCTAATTATATTCTAATTATTTATCAAAATTTCTTTGAAAAAAAGAAATGAATGGACTGCGCATTAAACCCTCGGTATATGCTATAAACTCCTTTATTTTTTCGTCTCATGTGAAAAAAATGTTATAAATGCTATACATGTGAAAAATACCGGCTTATAAATACATTTTCCCTTCTGGCCTTATCATTATTTTTAAATTTTTTAAAGTTTTTTGTCACTTTGTGCTAGCAATACTGGTTTTCATCCGATCAAAGTTGAAACAAATGCTTTTAGTATCTCCGTAGTAGCATATTTTCATAGGCGGTCGGTTATCGAGAGTCCGAGGGTCTGAGAAATATCTCATTTTATTGTGTGATCGGTCATCTAAAGTGTTTCGATAGGTACGACAAGAAAATAACACTATTGTACAAATATCTTATAACCGAATGATGTAGGCTATATTAATATTTATATTCATAAAATTAAGTGTAACGATAATCATAAAAAAATTCCTTTTTTCTTTTCCATAAAAAAAAAAAAAAATTTTTTTTTTTTATGATGAT
Organism: Rhizophagus clarus; assembly: GCA_015698045.1. Classification (NCBI taxonomy): domain Eukaryota; kingdom Fungi; phylum Glomeromycota; class Glomeromycetes; order Glomerales; family Glomeraceae; genus Rhizophagus; species Rhizophagus clarus. The sequence continues at coordinate 1,515,476 of BLAL01000004.1, forward strand.
TATTGAGTACTTTTTATAACCTTCAATTCTTCGCTTAATCTCTCAAACCATGTGAAATTTCCTCTGGTCGTTCTTAAAAGGCTACAAATTTTTTAGTTACATTATAAAGTATTATAAAAAAAAGACACCGTTTCGTTTGAGGAAATAATTAGGCGTGGGAAAGAAGTTGCAATTTGAAAATTCGAAGAAGCTATATTTTTACATCCTTAAGGGGAGCAATAGCGTACTTTAACGAATAGTTATATGTCATTTTTAGGTGTCTAAATGAAAGGGAAAGAACCAAGGAAGAGACGAAAGAAAGGAAAGAACAATTATAACCAGACAATATTTTAGAAAACAGAATTACAAATATAAAATTAAAAATGTCAAATTTTCAAATCAACATGTAATTAGTACATTATATACTACTATATGGCAAAGAAAAGTGTTTAGCCCAATATTATTTATTTCCAAAAGTTGGGGATTAATAAAGTATTCTTTCTAAAAGTCGCTCGTTAATGTCGCTTGCTATAAACCTGTTAATTGACCCTCGATAAAGTTTTTTAACTTATCTCATCATTTCATTTCTCAATACTTCACTTTGTTTTGCAATACCGAATATGATCAAAATATATAGCTGAAAATGTTAGTGAAAGCTTCGGCCGATTTAAAAAGCTAATTAACAATGATAAAACTTTTTACTTATAATTTAACAATTTAACTAGAGAAACTAAATTCTCTTCACTTTTATATTATATTTACGTGACTAAAACAATTTTTGATTTATCAATTTTTGTCTAATTAACTCAATTTAACTAAATTTTGTCTAATTAACCCAATTTTTGTTTAATTAACTTATTCAAATCTATTAACCTATTCATATCTTTAATACTGGGAAATAAAATTGTTTCATTAAAGAAAAGTATTAAGCGAGCCAGAAATTATACTAGTATTATATTTAGTTAATCATTCAATTTCTTTTCATTCCAATTAAGCTCTGAAATTGATATTTAGTCATTTCAAAGGACTATCCAATCATCATATTCCGGTGACCTACTAATTGATGCTGAGCCAGATGAGCGTACCACTTGATGGGATGAAGTATTGCTGTTGTTGTAAGAAGGATTAATTTCAGACCTGTACTTCACTACCCATTTATGAATCTGATTGATGACGTCCTTTGCTTGCTGCAATTCATTTTTCAACCATTCAATATCTATTTCTTTGTGCTTCTCTGAATTCTCGGTTATTGATAATAATCTTAATACCTGTTTAACTTTTTTATAATGGTGATTCCTAAATTTAAAAATTTTGTTTTGCTTAATAAAAGAAGAAACCATTATAAAAATCAAAAATGTTAACAAACCTTAGTTCATCTTCTAATTTCAAACAGTAGTCACTTCTGTTTGAATTTCGAGAGCAATTATTAATAAATGCTTTCATCCGTTTATATTGGTTAATCAGCTTTACAACTACATCTACTGCCTGACCTCTCAATAAAATATTATATTTGGACACTGATTCTTTATTTATTTCTTTTGCAAGTACTTTGCTAAAAGCCATCACATCATTGTAAATCTTATTCTGAATTTGATCATAATCTTGACGTAATTTAATTCGTTTATGAACTCGTCTAATCCAGACTTGGATTTTTTTGGCGGCTTTAATTATTCTAATTTTCCGATACCAGTCTTGTATTTTTATAATCGCTTTTTGAGATTCAAGATCACGAATTTGGCTAAACCGACCTTGAAGTTTATTTAAGATAGTATCTTCTTCCTGAATATTTACTGATGATTTAATCTGCTGAAGAGCAGAATGGAATTCTTCAGTAGATTTATATATAAGTTTCTTAATACCAATTTTTTCTAAGTTAGAAAATTTTGACAAAACTTTTGTATGTTTCACATAATAGTGAACGATGACTAGAGAATCACAACCTGTTTCATTAAGATCATTACACAGAAGATTTATAAGTTGCTCCATAGATTTATTTTCTAGATATTTTTTAATTTTTGTAGAAAAAACTCTTTGATTCAAGTATTTAAAGAAAATCTTGATTTTCGTCCCATAATTTGGTTCATTTAGACAAATAAGGATCAGAAGACGTATCAGTCGAAGAATAATTGATAAGTAAAAATGTTCTTCATAAATCAGTAGATTAAGGAGTTGTTGGACTTGCTCGAAAGAATTCTTGATCATATCTAGATAATTCTTTCTATCATGATTATGTCGATTATTTGGAATAAGCGGCTCAACAGTAAATGCCTCAAAATAATTAACCAGAAAACCTCGAGGGATGCAAAAATCACAATATCCGGGTTTAATTGTAAAAATTAAAGATGTAGTAAATTCTATAAGAGATACTAGATCATTAAAAGCATCGAATGTAACAATATTAACAAACTGGGTATTGTCAATAGCATATTGAATAAATATTCTTATATTTAAAATAGCACTTTTCACATTATTTAAATAAAGTTGAAAGAAGAACGATGAAAGTCGATTTCCGACTGGTTTTGCTTTGTTATGTCCATTGTAGTACTCAAAACCAATAGGTAAATCTTTAGGGTGTAAAATATTTCTTGTTTTTGTCATCTCTAAAGTGAACTTATCAATACCATGTCTGCCTTGTAGTCTCTGAAAAATAAACATACATTTCAATATGACTTCAAAATTGTTAACATTCTTGGAATCAACCAACCATGCCTTGCGAGCATAATCGATAAATATTTTACGTGTATATTCGGGGAAATTAGTAAGTACTTTGTGAGTGATCTCTGGACAACTTATTTGTGGTGATTGATAGCGAATATGAATTTTAACCAATCTTTCAGCCCACCACTTTTGTAAGTTATGAAATTTTTTAATTTGTTCATTAACAAGAAGACGATGATTTTCCAATTTTTCAATTTGTTCTTCAATATGAAGGAGATGATCTTCCAATTTTTTAATTTGATTCTCTAATTTTCTAGTTTGTTCGTTATTAAGGAGATCATCCTTCAATTTTTTAATTTGTTTATTATTATTAAGGCGACGATTTCTCAATTCTTTAATTTGTTCATTATGAAGATTTTCCAATACATTTACATTTGTTATTACAGTGTATTGGAGACGGACCAATATCAAACGTTGATATAGAATTGATGTTGTTGGTATCACATGATGTCGCTGGCAACTTGATTCTCTACAGGAAGTAAACTTATAACAAATTTGATAACTTATATCAGGAATATCTCTACCTTTTTGGTCGGCATTTTGGACATGCTCAAAAATGTGTGGGATAAGACATTTTAAAATTCTTTCGTGTACATCATTAACATCATAAATGTGCTGGTCGTTCCTTTTTTCTTCAACGTCCTCAATCTTGCTTTTATGCATGTCATTAACGAAATGGGATTGAAGAAGTGGATTGCCAGATGGAATTTGTCGTTTTTGTAGGTTACTACTAACTTTTCTTATACAGAAAATGTTTTCAAAATTCTCTTTGTTTTGATCGCTATTTTTACTATTGATAGTTTTTATATAAGGAAAGGCTAATTCACATATCCGTTGGAGGCATAGCAGTCGTTCATGATGAAGTTTACCCTGAATATCAGATGATTGTGTAAGAATCTGCAGCCAAATGTTTATTGCATGAAACTCAGTAGCAATCTCTTTATGGCGTCTGAAAAATCGTATACACTTGTAAACCTTATCAACATCCTTATCTAAGTAAGCTGAATACAAATTAAACTCATCTATTAAGTTACTCCATTTCTTAGATTTACTTGTCAATCGCGGTTCAAATTCCATGATAAACTCTTTCGCCTTAATAAGATATTTTTGAAAAGTATTATGACTCGTAATACCTATTATTGTTTCTTTTAACATATCAATCCTGCATATATATAAGATGAATTCTAATGTTTTACTAATATCTTCTCCATTGTTATCGTCAATTAATCTTTTATACATATCAACAGCTTCATCATATTTACCATACGAAATGGCATTAGAATGATAATCGTCTTTGATGCAATCAGCAACTTGTCGAAATGTCTTATTTTCAATTTGTTGTTTGCATCTATATACAATAATTAGATAGATATTATGTTTGCATCGTTTTTACAAAATCATTCAGTGGTGAAAATAAAATTGACTCACCTCAGTATAAAATTAGCTGCAATTTCATAAAGGCGACCATCTTTAAAGGCAAGAGCAGCATCATCGTACTTAGTAGCTTTTTCAAAACATTTACCTGCATCGTGCCACATGTTGGCCTTAATATAATTTCGCGCAGCAGGTTCGAACATATCATGTTTGGCATAAACATCACCAGCTTCTTTATACATACTAATATCCTAGAAATTTTTCAACATCAACTTAGATAAAGTCCAAAAAAGTCATTATCCATGTTATATAGTATATATTACCTGATAACATAACGCCGCCTGGGTTGGGCGGGAACATCTATTAAAAGCTATAGCAGCACAAATAAATTTGGATTTTATATCTTCTTCATCGGAATCATTTATAGATTCTTTAGCAATCTGTCGAAGATAATATGCATTGGCTAGTTTACGGCTTTCTTCATTTCCACTCTTTTCAAAGCAAAAAATAGCCTAAAAGTAATAATTCAATTTGGTTTAATTAACTACAATATCAAATATCTCAGAAATTTATTTTACCTGTTCATACTGTCGCTGTTCAAAAAATTCTATTCCTTGTTTATTCCATTCACGCGAATCGCTCTTCTTAGCTAAAGTAGAAAGGATAATTTCATCCATACTTTGACATTCTTTGATTAGCCCATGATGTTTCCAATACTTTCGAATTGGCATACTAAACTCAGTATTTTCGTCACATATCCAGAGACGCTGCTTGGCTCTAGTTACAGCAACATATAGTTGTTTGAGTTCTGAAGAAAGAATGAAATGTTTCTCGTGCGTGAAGGTCTGAATACCTTCAGAATTTTCCTTCAAAAGAGAAAGAATTACTCTCCACTAAAGTAGTAAACAATAATTAATAAATGCACACGGTTTAAGGTAACTAGTATAGATATAATACCTTTCGGAGCGCAGGCGAATCAGTAAAGAAATTATATAGTAACACATCGTTAAATTCCATACCCTTTGCATCGTACACGGTCATCACCATTGCACCTTTACCGATTAATTTCTTCAAACGTAATTTTGCTTCATCATCACGTACAATAATCACCTGATAAGCACCAAACTCAATCAATGAACTTTGATTTTTATCAGTCGCGGAGAAATTCTTAAAATATTCATTATGAAATCTATTATAAATAGTAGGTAGTGGGCCACCGATTTCAGCACGTTCACGTGCCATTTCATCAATAGAATTAGGGAAAAATTCGTGGATGAGATCAATTACTGAAGCAGCAAGTTGAAGAATTCCATCATGAGATCGATAATTAATATTCAGATAAAATTGTTTCGGTTTTATAACGTCATGATGTTTGGTTTGCATCCGAGTAAGCTCCCATCTATACATCAAGGCTCGTAAATCTATATTTTCAAGAAATTTATTAAAATATTAAGAAAGTAAAAAAAAAGTTTCCAATAAATACCTTGGAATCGAAAAGAAGACCCTTTAGCAATACATTGCGCTATATCACCAGCTAAAAAAATGTTGTTAGCACGTTCAAAAACCTTTAGGATAAGTGCCAAATCTACAATATGATTATCTTGACATTCATCAATATATACTTCATGAATATGTAGGCTACCCAGTGCTTTTTTTTTGGCGTAACGATAGATGGCCAACGTTCTACAAATGTATTAACTTAAAAAATTTATTTAAAAACCGAAAATTATACAATTTGGTCTTACCGATCCATCAAATCATAATCTTGATTTCGCGCCTTCTTCTTTTCATAATGTAGAAATAAATCATAAATCTGATCACGTTTATAATAAAATGCTGGATACTTTTTGGTACTGATGTCTCTGTATTCCTCTCTTGACAAGAAATCTACCTCAGGATTTGTACCCTTAATTTTTTTTAAAAAAAATGAGAAATTAAATATTCAAACAAAGTTTTTAATAAAATATAAATCCATTGATTTCATACCTTAATAATAGAAAATTCAGAGTAAACCAACTCGCAATCAAATTTTTGCTTACAATAATCATTAAGGGAAGGCCAATACTTTTTCCGAAAGACATTGTAATTCACAAAATTCTTGTCTTCTGTATTTATGAAAGAGGATTTTCGGTTATTTTTCTTATTTTGTGAATCATTATTATCCGCATTCGACGTTTTTTTTATGGTTAGGTCCTGATTACTAATGCCATAAGTTCCCTGAAGCATTTTAGAAAACTTATCGAAAGTTATAAACAAAGGAAATTTATCATCTGTCAGCTGCAGATGATTGAATGTGTCTGGAATGCTATTTAGTTCCTTTTCTTCATCTTCCTCTTCGTGCATTTTTGGAGAAAAAGCACCTTCTTCCTCTTTCTTTTTTCTATATTCATAAATTTGCTCCATAGACATATTTTTCCTAGAAAGCATAGCGGAGTCACGCACTGTGTTAAAGTGTTTCTTCACCCGGTGACGAAAAGTTGAGCTAACTGTAATAAAGATCTGCCTTTTATAAAAATTTCTGTTATCGTCATATATAGATGGCGTTTTATAGAGTTGGCTGTTTAGGTATGAAGCGATCTGCCTAAATACAATGCATGTAGTCTTACCAGTACCTAATATTTCGGTAAACATTATAAAATTGATCAAAGAGTACTCTTTATCTTCGGTTACAAATGATCCCACTAACCTGATCGACCAATAATAATCGCTGACATAGGATAGTTAATAATTTCATACTCTTCTTTGGATACTTGAAAAGTGAAATTAAGACCACCCAAGACAAGTGACATATGCAAATTCTGCAAGAATATAATTTATTAAAATAAATTCTAATTAAATATTTCTATATCGCCTGTATATACTTTACCGTTGATAATGGAACAAACTTATTTGTAACAAGCATCTCATGAATCATTAGCAACTCATCATCTGTTCTTGAACTATACGATCTGTCTTTAAAAGTTCCTACTTCATCTCCAAGACTCGTTGGTAAAAGTTTGCTGCCTTCAATATTTTGTCCAATACACCAACGTCTCTGCTTGGAAGTATAAACTTGATGAACTATTGAAAGGTTTTTAACCATTTTATTGATTTGTTCCTGATTATTAGTGACGGCCCAAATCTTAACAAGTTGCGTAAATGAATTACTACGAATAGTGAATCCACAATCAACCTGCCAGAGAATCTTTGGGCCATTATTCGGAAGTGCTGTCTCGTAGACGGGGATAATATTATGCACGTGGAGATGCGTTTCATCACTAGTTCGTACTGCTATACACTGTTTATCCCATTCTCCAAATGATAATTGCCAAAGTTTATCCATAATTGTATTAATTGTCTCAGGCGTTGAATCTAATTGTTGCAAGTCTTTGATTGCATCCTCACCAAGCAAGATGTCCCATGGACCAAGATTGTCATCTTCATTAAATTCAAATGGAAGACGAAAGCATTCTGATGGTGCTAATTCATATTCAAAGGGGAATTTATTAGGAGAAAAATAATTAAGTGCTCGCTTGTGACAACTTATACATGGTAAGAATCCTATTAAATCCTGAGTGAAGAAGTTAAATAAGTTAAGAATTTATTGAAATATAATTAAACAAATAGACAAATACCTGGAATGAATCTATTTTCCGTTGCTCAAGAGCTCTCAAAAAGTGAGGTAAATCTGATAGCTTTTGAGGAGCCGTCATCCCCAATAATTCGAGATGTTGTTGATCTTTAATGGATAATTGAATCAGGCTGTTGCGCTTCCTGTTACAATATTGTTCTTTATCATCCATAAAATTTATTAGAGTTTCCAATAGCGTAGTGCAAGCCTTGTATATGGAAAATCCTTCTGATGATGATACATTTATATGCTCAGGACATTCTTCTAAAAGAGCAGCAACTAAATCTACCGCCTTGAGCAACTCTATCTGCTCAATCTGACTAATCACATCAAAGTCGAATAATATGCGCCTAAGACAACGAAAACCATATATTTCTGATATCAAAACCTCCAAGACATTAACTTCCATGATTTTACTAAATACGTTTTTAATTATTTTAAAGACTAAATTTGTTTTTTTTTCTTTATCACTAGTCCACCAAAGAAGCTCAATGGAATTGTGAAGAAGCACACTAACGCCAAAAATATCAGGTTTATGTAGATTTTTCGTAATTACAATGGTAATTAATTTTGAGATGAATTTAGCAAGTAAGATATTCCATTTTAAATTGACATTTAAAGTGACCTGTAAATATTTATTGCAGAGGTAGGAAGTAAAGATCAAAAGTTTCGGTAAGTAATTATCAAACTTTTTTGATAATTTGACAAGGAACTCATCCAAGTCTGAATCCGACGCGCTGAGACACTGTTTCAACAAGTCATCCCATTTCTGTCCATTGGTGTCATCATCATCCAGTAGTTTAAATACATCCATTAGAATCTATTGCAAATAACTACAAGTTTACTTCTAGTGCTTATAATAGCTTATGAAAAAAAGAAACCAATAAATTATAATGTATGTTTCTATTTTCTCTAAGCCGAGAAAAATAAAGTTTCTTGTGAGAAAAAATAACGTTTGCCGGTACATATTTCACATGTGCTGGATAACAAAAAGAACCCGAAATAGGTTGCATATTATTTATTTAGAATTGGAATTTACTAAAAAAGAAAGATATGTAATCTTTTTGAGTTTTTCCGGCGCAGGGTGCACATCATATTATAACAAAATCGCATTTGTTTTTTGTGTGCCAGGTTTGTGGCATAGCTAACAGATTGTGGCGCAACAAAATTATAACAGATAAAGAAAAAATTTTTTTAATAACATAAATTAGTATTAGATAAATGTAATTTTGGCTGCTCTTCAAGTTTACTTAGAACGATAAACCGTCTAAGCCCATATTTTCACTATTTTCACTATATTTAATATATTTTATATTTTTGATATATTTGATTTATTAAATATCATTATTGACTTATTTAACAAAAACCTTTCTTTCACGAAATCCATTTTTGAAAATGATCGACAAAGACGGTAGAATCAATCATTTATATGTAAAGTCAAAATCGGCATCCAAAACCTTCTTTCAAATCCTAAGTAAACTTGCAGAGCAGGTGAAATTACATCCACATTACAAGTTTGAAAACTCTATGTCAAAGAAAAAAAATCTTTAATGATGTTTTTTTAAATTTGCTGAGCCACGAACCTGGCACACAAAAAAGGCAAAAAAGGGGTGCACAACAAAATCGATTTTACGTCATCAGGAAAATCCGACAATATAGAACTCATTAGAAATGATTATTTTTACGCCAATTTTTTATATGATTTATGAAATTTTTCTATAATTCGTTAATTATTACAGGTTCTATTTGGTGAATAATATATTTATAGAATAAATCAACTAGTTTTTGATTTCGTATTGGAATATAATAAGAAATTAATATTTGTAATTCAGGATCCATGAATTATTGATTGAAATTATGCACGTTTAAAGAATTCCGGTGGGCAAAACAGACTTCCGGATCAACTTGATTGAGAATGGAAGGATTCTGTTAAACATGAGTAATATAAGATATATTACTTAAAATTTCTTAATGCAAATTGCTCGACACGCGAAAGAAGGTTTACTCAACCTTCATATAAAATAACGTGAATAAGAGGTACATTGGAAGACACTTTATTCTGATGAATTTTTATCATTGCCATTAACAGGTAAGGAGAATCTTTAGCAACAATAATAGTGTTGCCTGAAGCATTTTTAAAAATATAAGCTCATATCTTCTCAGTGTAAAATAAAGAAAAAAACATAACTTCAACTGTGAGGATACTATTACCTACTACTTTGATAGCCTTTTCTAAGTATTTTTCTAGCATAATCAAGATGATGTACATTTATAGCTCCCCGATTCATCGGCATTCAATAGCAAGGTTAATGTGATCATAATTTATATAATTACTGATGTAAATGTGTATAATGCTCAAATTTTTTATTGGCTCGACTGGTTTTGTTTCTGTCTTGTGTCGTTTAATTTTAGTATATAAAATTTTCTTTTATTATTAAAATGTTTGGGAGAGGAGATGTTAATGAAATGTTGTATCATTATAATTTTGCTATTGACTTTGACAAAAATCAATAATTTATCTTCACTATACAATTCCGAAATTTTGTGGTTTTTTCAGTTACAATACTTTTTTTATTAAATTTGTTATTAACAGTATTAACATATAATTTTCTAATATTCAATATTACTAAAGTAAATAAATCATATTAATAACATTATAAACTGAATATGATATTTTCATTTATTACAAAAATAAATCATATTGATAATATTAATACGTCCGTCCGTGATCTAATTGACGTTTTTCACTCAAAATCTCAAATAATTCCAACTTGAATTTTTCAATAATTTATAAAAGTATATTTCCTGAATTATTTATTAAATATGATATTGTTTAAAAACATACCATTTTCAATTTCTAACATCACGATCAATTTCTGCAAACTCACTAAATTTTTTGCGACAATCAGATAAGTTATATAATTTTTTTTTCAATTTTTGTTGAAACACTAATAAATTCTAAGAAATATTGTAACTTTATTAGAAGATATTTATTAGAAGATATTCTTTAATATAATTATAATGTGTATATATATACATAATATGTACAGTAATTAATGATAATGCTTTAGTTTTTTGTCATGCACAGAATAACGCAGTGTAGTTTGTATATATAACATTTTGGTTTTTACTTCTTTGTTCTTTTCTTTCCTTGAATAATATTACGTTCAAATAGATATCTATCATATATCTTCTCATAAAACGACATGACTGTAAAATTATTTGTTATTTAACAATTTTCATCAAATGCTGTTGTAAGAATGTTTCTTAACCAAAATAATAAAGTAAATAAGTTAAGTAAAAATAATAAAAATAAATGCATACTAGCTTAAGTCGTAGAAATATTTAAAAAAAGAGCTATAATAAGATGTTTTCTGTGAGTTGAACGCGGAGGATATGCGGCGAAATTATTCATATTATTAAAAAAAATACTACCTATTAATTCGAAAATTTAAACGCGACTTTATGCGTTTATTTTCACGCTTGAAATTTCCATATGTTATATACGTATATTTAAACGTATATTTAATTTTACACATTTTTAAATTTGTGCTACAAACAGATGTCCAAATTTGTCCAAGAAATTTATTTTTAGAATTCTAAATTTATTTGTCTATCAAGAATTATTTAGAATTCCGCAAATTTCCACGGATATGATATGGATTTCCATGCGGATTTTAAGCGGAAAAACTTCTTGATGTTACCGTATAGCGCTGCATACAATACCCCCGGTATTATTCAAGAAAGCCAGTCTAGATTGAATAGTACCCGGGGGGTACTATGTGAGGAGGGGGTACTATAAAAGGAGGGTACATTGAGAGGGGGACTCTAATCATGTGATAATATAATATAATTAAGTAATCTAGCTTTAACGGTTTTTAAAAATCAGTTTTAAAACGAAATAATAACTTTCAAATGTAAAATGTTAAAAATTAAAAATTTAATAATTTCAAATTACCAGTTAATGTGTGGGATGAATAATAAACGACTTTTATTGTGTAACAATAGTAACAATATTAATCGATTCATTAATAAATTTTCAATTTAATTTTCATAAAGTTTATTTTATTAGTTAAATACTGCTGTAAAATTGAATAATGCGTATTTATATAAGTTACATATAAAATTTTATTTGGGCCCGGTGTCATTTATGGGGGGTACTATTTCGGGGGTACTGTATGCAGCGCTATACGATATTAAATTTTATTCTTGGTCAAAACTTAGACTCGCACTCATGTAAGGTGGTTTTTTTAAATAATTTAGCAAACTATATAAAAAAAACATAGAAGAATTTAAAATAATACGTTTTCTGTTTTAATAAAAATCCATATGTGATTAACCAATAAATCAGTGACTTAAAATTTACCTAATTCCTTAAATTTACATTATTTATTTATATCGGGAATGAGGAATGAGAGATTCATACGATAAATAAAGTTAAAACCATACTTTATTAGTAATTCCAGCAAGTTTAAAGTGCATTACTATTTAGTTGTTTTAAATTTTTAAAATTATATTTGAATATGAGTAACTGATCACAATCATTTTTTTTTAAAAAAATAGGCAAAATAAATAAAAATTATCTTTATTAGTTATCATAACTTTGACAACAGGAAAATGTAATGATCACAAAGTAATAAACAAATCAAAAAATCCCATTTAGAATTCTTTTTTCTGTGAGATTTTGTTAATGTGAGAAGCATTAACTTCAACCTCGTATTTATCCACCCATTTCTGAAATTGATCGATAATATCCTCTGCTTGCTGTAATTCATTTTTCAACCACTCAATATTTATTTCTTTATGTTTCGCTGAATTCTCAGTTATTGACAATGATTTTAATGATTCTTCAACTTTCTTATAATGGTGCTCCCTAAAATTACAAATTTCCACGAACTTAGCAAATGAGAAGGCAATTGTAAAAATTTCAAATGATAACAAACCTTAGTTCATTTTTTAATTCTAAAAGGCGTTTACTTTCGTTTAAATCCGGAGAGCAATTATTAATAAATGCTTTTAGTCTAATCAGCCTTACGATTACGTCTACTGTCTGGCCTCTCAATAAAATATTATATATGCCCACTGATTCTTTATTTATTTCTTTGGAAAATTTTGCAATTTTTTTGCAGAATGCCATCATATCATTGTAAATCTTGTTCGGAGTTGGGTCATAACCAGGTTGACGTGACTTTGCTCGTTTATGAACTCTGCGAAACCAACCTTGAATTTTCCCAATTGCTTGTTGTGACTGAGGAAGATTACGAATTTCGGAATACCAAACCTGAAGGCTATTTTCAATTGCAACTTTTTCCTGAATATTTACTGGTGATTTAATCTGCTGGAGAGCAGAATGGAAATCTTTAATTGATCTATATGTAAGCTTCTTAATGCCATTCTTTTCTACATTGGAAAATTTTGACAAAACTTGTGCACGTTTCACACAATTATGGTGCACGATAACCAAGGAATCACAACCTGTTTCATTAAGATCACTACATAAAACATTTATAAGTTGTTCCAAAGATTTTTTTTCCAGGTATTTTTTAATTTTTGTAGAAAAAACTCTGTGATACAAGTATTTAAAGAAAATGTTGATTTTCGTCGCATAATTTGGTTCATTTAGACAAATAAGGATTAGAAGACGTATCAGTCGAAGAATAATTGATAAGTAAACATGTTCTTCATAAATCAGTAGATTAAGGAGTTGTTGGGCTTGCTCAAAAGAATTTTTGATCATATCTAGATAATACTTTCTATCATGATTATGTCGATTATTTGGAATAAGCGGCTCAACAGTAAATGCCTCAAAATAATTAACCAGAAAACCTCGAGGGATACAAAAATCACAATATCCAGGTTTAATTGTAAAAATTAAAGATGTAGTGAATTCTATAAGAGATACTAGATCATTAAAAGCATCGAATGTAACAATGTTAACCAACTGGGTATTGTCAATGGCATATTGAGTAAATATTATTATATTTGAAATAGCACTTTTCACATTATTTAAATAAAGTTGAAAAAAGAACGACGAAAGTCGATTTCCGACTGGTATTGCTTTGTTATGTCCATTGTAGTACTCAAAACCAATAGGTAAATCTTTAGGATGTAAAATATTTTTTGTTTTTGTCATCTCTAAAGTGAGCTTATCAATACCATGTCTGCCTTGTAGTCTCTGTAAAATAAACATACATTTCAATATGACTTCAAAGTTATTAACATTCTTGGAATCAACCAACCATGTCTTGCGAGCATAATCTATAAATATTTTACGTGTATATTCGGGGAAATTAGCAAGTACCATGTGAGTGATCTCTGGACAACTTATTTGTGGTGATTGATAGCGAATATGAATGTTAACCAATCTTTCAGCCCACCACTTTTGTAAACTATAAAATGTTTTAATTTGTTCATTAACAAGAAGACGATGATTTTCCAATTTTTTAATCCGCTCGTTAATAATGGGGAGATGATCTTTTAATGTTTTGATTTGAATGCGAAAATTCGCCAATGAACTAATTTGTTTAACATTAAGGCAAAGTTTCTCCAATTCTTTAATTTGTTCCCCCAATTCTTTAATTTGTTTATCATTATTAAAGCGACGATTTTCCAATTCTTTAATTTGTTCACTATGAAGATTTTCCAATTCATTTACATTTATCATTACAGTGTATTGGAGACGGACCAATATTAAACGTTGGTGCAGAATTGATGGTGTTGGTATCACATGATGTCGTTGGCAAACTGATTCTTCACAGGAAGTAAACTTATAACAAATTTGATAACTTATATCAGGAATATCTCTACCCTTCTGGTCGGCAATTTGGATATGCTCAAAAATGTGTGGGATAAGACATTTTAAAATTCTTTCGTGTACATCATTAACATCATAAATGTGCTGATCATTCCTTTTTTCTTCAACGTTCTCAATCTTGCTTTTATGCATGTCATTAACGAAATAGGATTGAAGCGGATTGCCAGATGGAATCTGTCGTTTTTGTAGGTTACTAACTTTTCTTATACAGAAAATGTCTTCAAAATTCTGATCGCTATTTTTGTTACTGATAGTTTTTATATAAGGAAAGGCTAATACACATATCCGTTGGAGGCATAACAGTCGTTCATAATGAAGTTTATCCTGAATATCAGATGATTGTGTAAGAATCTGCAGCCATATGTTTATTGCATGAAACTCAGTAGCAATTTCTTTATAGCGTCTGAAAAATCGTATACACTTGTAAACCTTATCAACATCCTTATCTAAGTAAGCTGAATATAAATTAAATTCTTCTATTAAGTTACTCCATTTCTTAGATTTACTTGTCAATCGCGATTCAAATTCCATGATAAACTCTTTCGCCTTGATGAGATATTTTTGAAGAGTATTATGATTCGTAATACCTATTATTGTTTCTTTCAACATATCAATTCTGCATATATATAAAATGAATTCTAATGTTTCACTAATATCATCTCCGTTATTATCATCAATTAATCTTTCATACATATAAATAGCCTCATCATATTTACCATATGAAATGGCATTAGAATGATAGTCGTCTTTGATGTGACGAGCAACTTGTCGAAATGTCTTGCTTTCGATTTGTTGCTTGCATCTATATACAATAATCAAATAGATATTATATATTACATTGTTTTTTACAAATTACTCAATAGTGGAATTAAAATTGTCTTACCTCAGTATGAAATTAGCTGCAATTTCATAAAGATGGCTTTCATTATATGCAAAGGCAGCATCATCATACATCTCTACTTTTTCAAAATATCTACCCGCTTTTAGATACTTTTTGGCCTTACGATAATTATATGCAGCAGGTTCAAACATCCCTTGTTCGGCATAAATTTCACCAGCTTCTTCATACATGTTAATTTCCTTCAGACAAATGAGTAAAATAATTTGTAAATATCAGTTTAGTAAGTATTAATATAAACTAAAATTCAAAAAGTCTTATATATCATTAAAAATTAATATCGTACCTGATAGCATAAGGCTGCCTCGGTTGGACGAGAACACTCTTTAAAAGCTTCAGCGGCACTAGTAAAATTTAATTTTATAACACTATCATTGGAATCATCTTTAGAATCCCTAGCAATCTGTCGAAGATAATATGCATAAGATAGTCTACGACTTTCTTCATTTCCACTCTTTATAAAACAAAAAATAGCCTAAAATAATTTAACTTTATTAGTCATATATAATAATAAACAAAGTTATTTAATTCAAAAAATTATTTACCTGCCCATAATTACGTTGTTCGAAATAATCTATGCCCTTTATATTCCATTCATCAGAACTACTTTTCTTAGCCAAATTAGAAAAATATGTTTTCACTTCCGCCAAATTAGAAAGAATCTCTACTCTGACTAGCTTTTGATTTGTTTTCCGATCTTCTGCTTCCCGAATCTTTTCTCGACTTTCTTTCAGATCTTCTTTCCAGCGTTCCCAGTATTCTCGGATTGGCTTACTATACTCAGTATTTGTGTCACATATCCAGATGTTTCGTCGAGCCCTAGTTACTGCAACATAAAGATTTTTAAGCTCTGATGAAAGAATATAATGCTTCTCGTAAGAGAAAGCAGGTACGTGCTCGGAATTTTTTCTTACAGCAGAAAGAATTACTCGCCACTAGAATAATCGAGCAAAAATTAATAAAAATAGTCGAATAGTTTAAGATTAAAATACTGTAAGTATAATTTATATATACCTTCCGACATGCAGGCGAATCAGTAAAAAAATTGTACAATAACACATCATTAAATTCCATACCCTTAGCCTCCAACACAGTCAGTACCATAGCACCTTTACCAACTAATTTAATTACACGTGCTTTAACTACTTCATCACGCACAATAATCACTTGATCAGCACCAAATTCAACAAATGAATTTTGTTTTCTTCGCTTTCTACATTTCATCTCCCTGCAAATATCATATGTAAATGTAGGCTCATCAGACCTGTTACTCATAAAAGTATTAAAATATTTTTCTTGAAACCCATCTATGATAATAGGCTGTGGACCGTCAACTTCACTGCGTTCAGGTGGTAGTTGATCAATAGAATTAGGAAAAAATCGTTCGATAAGTTTAACCACTGAAGCAGCAAGTTTAAGAATTCCATTATGAGAGCGGTAATTAACATTCAGTTCAAATATTTTTGGTTTTAAAATATTATTATGTTTTCGAGTAAGTTCCCATTGATACATTAAGGCTTGTAAATCTACATTATTAAAGAATTATTAAAATCAAATTAGGAAAATAAATTTTTAATTTATATGAATACCTTGAAATCGGAAAGAAGACCCTTTAGCAATACATTGTGCTATGTCTCCAGCAAAAAAAACGCTACTAGCACGATTAAAAACCTTTAGGATAAGTGCTAAACTCACAATATGATTATCTTGACATTCATCAATATAAACTTCATGAATATGTAAGCTACCCAATGACTTTTTTTTGGCGTAACGAAAGATGGCTAATGTTCTGTAAGAATTTCAAATAATTTAACCGAAGTTAATATAAAAAATAAAAAAAACTTATACAATTTGGTCTTACCGATCCATTGAATCGTACTCATGATTTCGCTTCTTCATCTTTTCATAATGCAGAAATAAATCATAAATCTGGTCACGATTATAGCAAAAGACTGGATATTTTTTGATACTGACATCTATGTAATCCTCTCTTGATAAGAAATCCACATCAGGATTTGTACCCTTGAATTTTTATGAGAAATTAAATATTGAAGCCTGAAATTTGACTAATATATTCATAAATGTATGTAATAATTAATTAGTGATTACTTACCTTAATAATAGAAAATTCAGAATAAACCAATTCGCAATCAAATTTCTGATTACAATAATCATTAAGAGACGGCCAATATTTTTTCCGAAATCTATTGTAACTCACAAAATTTTTGTCTTGTGTATCGTCAGTTGTATTAATGGAGGACCAGCAGTTAAATCTTTCTTTTTCCTTATCATATGAATCGATATTATCTGCGTTCAATTTTTCTTGTATTATTAAATCCTGATTTTTGATACCATATGTTCCTTGAAGCATTTTAAAAAATTTCTCAAAGGTAATAAACAAAGGAAAATATTTATCTGTCAACTGCATATAATTGAACGTGTTTGGAATTTGATTTAACTCCTTTTCCTCATCTTTCTCTTCGTGCATTGTTAAAGTGGGGACATATTCGCCCCTCTCTTTCTTCTCATTGTATTCACGAAACTCTCTTTTAGTCATCTTTTTTCCAGCAAGTTCAGCAGACTCTCGCAACCTGTTAAAATATTTCTTTACATGATAACGCAATTTACTGCTCATCGTAATAAATATCTGTCTTTTGTAAAAATTTATGTTATTGTCACATAAAGATGGGCTCTTGTAGAGCTGGCTATTTAGGTATGAAGCGATCTGTCTAAACACAATACATGTAGTCTTGCCAGTCCCTAAATATTGAATATTTATTATAAAATGAAATCAAAAGACGGAGCAAACTTATTTCCTAGTTACAAACAATCCTTCTAACCTGATCGACCAATAACAATCGCTGAAGTAGGATAATTAATAATTTCATACTCTTTCTTGGATACTTGGAAAGTAAATTTAAGACCACCAAAAACTAATGACTTATATAAGTTCTATCAAGAAAGAAAATATATCATCTATTAAAATAAATTCTAATTAAATATTTATATATCTTCTCAATATACTTTACCGTTGATAATGGGACAAACTTATTTGTAACAAGCATTTTATGAACCATTAACAACTCTTCTTCCGTTCTTGAGCTATATACCCTGTCTTCAGAAGATCCCGTATCTTCTCCATCTCCAAGGATCATTGGTAAAGTTAAATTAACTTCAACCATTCGTCTAATACACCAATTTCTCTGCTTTAAAGTATAAACTTGATGTACTATTATAAGATCATCTAATACTTTATCGATTTGTTCTTTATTATCAGTGATAGCCCAAATCCTAATAAGCTGTGTGAGGGAATTACTACGAATAGTGAATCCATAATCAACCTGCCAGAGAATTTTCAGGCCACTATTTGAAAGTACTATCTCGTAGATAGGGATAATACTATGCACGCGAGGTTGCGTTTCAACAATAGTTCGCATCGCTATACGTTGGAATTCATGTTCGTCCCATTTTCCAGATGACATTTGCCCAAGTTTCTGCATAATCGATTTAATCACATCAGGTCTTGATTCCAAATGTTGCAGGTCTTTAATTGTGTCTTCGCTAAGCAAGATATCCCATGGTCCAAGCTTATCATCTTCATTAAATTCAAATGGAAGATGGAAGCACCTTGATGGTGCTGACTCGTCTTCAAAGGAGTAGTATTTCTCAGGATAAAAATGGATAAGCGCTTGCTTGTGACAACTTATACATGGAAAGAATTCCACTAAATCCTAAATAAAGTTAAATAAATTTGTTAAAGTGAAGTTAAATTGATCACGTTTGACGAAACAAAAATATTTACCTTAAACGAATCTATTTTTTGTTGTTCAAGAGCTCGCAAAAAATGAGGTAAATCTGGTGGCTTTTGAGGCATCTTCATCCCCAATAATGCGAGATGTTGTTCATCTTCAACGGTTAAGCTGTTGTTACTGACAGCTCGCCTTCTATTCCAATGTTTTCCCTTATCATCAACCTTAAATGTGGGTGGTAAGGAGTTCTTCCTGTTAACAAGCAAGACTTGTTCCACGCCCTGATAATTGCTTAGGGTTCTCAGTAATGCAGTGCAAGCCTTGTACACAGAAAACCCCTTTGACAATGATAAATCATTTATATGCTCAGGGCATTTTACCAAAAGATCGGCAACTATATCTACCGCCTTGAGCAGCTCTGTCTGCTCAATCTGGTTAATCATGTTGAAATCAAACAGTAATCGCTTAAGACAGTAATATCCATATATTTCTGATATCAAAACATCCAGAATATTGGCACCCATAATTGCACTAAAGATTATTTTAATTGTATTAATGATTGAATTTGGTTTATTATTCTCTTTAATACCAGCCCACCAGAGAAGCTCAACACAGTTGTGAAGGAGCTCACTAAAGCCAAGAAGGTCAAATTTTTGCAGGTTCTCCTTGATTACATTAGTGATTAAACGTGAGATGAATTTAGCAAGCAAGATATTCCGTTCCAATTTAGCATTTGGAGAGAACTGTAAATATTTATTACAGAGATAGGAAGTAAAGGTTTGAAGCTTCGGTAAGTAGTTATCAAAAGAATTTGACAGTTTGATTATGAACTCATTCAAGTCTGAATTCGATTCATTGAGGCACCGTTTCAACAAGTCATTCAATTTCTTCTCGTCATCATCACTATTCTTCTCGTCATAATCATCCAGAAGTTTGATTAAAGGTGTCGCATCCATTTACAAGTTAACTTAATAAGTTTGCTTCTTAGTATTAAACGTTTAAATGTTCGAGGAAACCGTTAAACCACTTTTATTTTCTAAATTGAGAGAATAGGAGAATTATTAATTGTTTCCTGTGGGAAAAAAAATAATGTTTACCAGGAACCAATACTTTAAATAGGTCCACATTTCCATAAAAGGAAAGATCTGTATTATTTTTTTGGAATCATGAATATTTTGGGGCTTCAGAGTTTTTCCGGTGCAGATTGCAAATCATATTTATCTTTTTTTAACCCAACTGCGACAGTAACTGAATCAGAAGATCCTTGGTTTTCAAATATTTCATCATTTTTCTACTGCACATCATGGGCTTACTGCTTTTAAGATCGGAACAAAGGTAAAAAAAAGAAGTCTTGCTGGACTTTCATCATATCTGTCCTTCCCTAAAACAAAAGATCATCAGAAATTATATCATGCATTATTAATTATAAAAGGAAACTACTTGTTTTCTGTCTTTATTAGTTCAAAAAAAAAAAAAAAATCAATAATTATTTAAATGAAAAGGATGAAGCAAACAAGAGCTTAATTAGTGTCTTTTTATAATCAGCTAATTAATATTCGTAATTTATTATAAAAATATATCAATTTTAATTTTTTGTAGTTTTACTTGCTTGTTTTGAATAATATCAGGAAGTCAAGAAAGACTATTTTTAATGGAATTTCTTTATATGTACTTACCAACATCTTTTAGGAACTATTGTAAAGTTTGGGTCCATAAAGGATTGCGGATACTCATTTTATTATTTCGGATAATACCCACGGATGTAAAAAAAGTAAAAATTTCAACCATTTAAACTCGTTTTTATTTTAATTTTTTTTCGCTCTTTCCTTTTCCTCTCTCTTGTCTCCCTCTATTACCCTGTCTCGACCCCAACTTTAGTCTATGCAGTAGAAGTGCATAAAGTAATAAACAAATAAGCTATTTTTTCTTTAGGGATGCTCCTGGACCTAGACTTTAGTCTCTTGAATGAGGTTGCTGAAATTATAATCTGAGAAGAAAAGAGTCTATTATTTGTTTGTTTTTGGAATATTGATTTGGATTTGAACGTTAAATGTAACAAATCAGCTTTTAATTGCTATATTATAGATAGGAAACATGAAATAGGACAAAATATAGTATTATAAAACAGTCCAGGGATTTTAGGTCATTATATTAAGTACTTAATTAGTACTTATACGACAAAATTAAATATTATTTAATACAGCAATTTATATAAAAATTCTGTCCAACAATGTTATTATAAAGTCATTTAAAATATGTTTAAAATACAGAGTTAATGCCAAGATGCGGGTCCAAATAACGTTCAATCACGTGAAAATCAACCTTGGGATAGGAAATCAATAGTATAAATGGTTAATTAATTTAAATTAAATTAATAAAAATAATTGAAATATATGTTTTTTATAATTTTATTCATTTTGGCATGGTAGTCAGTATTCGTTTTTATTTATTTTATTTTTTCAGGTAGTATAAACCACAATTACAGTATTACATTAACAATTATAAGAGAAAACTATTATATGTAACAAATAAAAACTGACAATAAGTTAAAAACAAAAATAGGTGTACTGGTTACCAAGTTAAAGTGCAAGGGACGATTCTGTGTCAACTCTAATAACTCTATTAACGAACCAAAGAAAGATAATTTAGCCGCATTATCCTTTTAAGTCAAAAGACCTGGATATAAAGAAGTAAAAAAACAAAAAGAAGTACAAAGTACTTGTTACGAATAAGCAAAAACTATGGCAAACAAAAATTAAAATTTCGATGAGGTTCGCCGGTCACATGACTATCGTCGAGCCCCAGTATTACCACTAAAAATTCTTCCTCCGGCCGGCATTACAGCATTAAGAATTTGGGCATGTGACAAATAATATGTGACAAATAGGATCTTACACCAAAAAAATTGTGTCCTGGAATACATAGTAAAAACGGGAAACAGGAAGGAGCGAATCACTGGAGAATCATATAGGAGACATTCTAATCGTTTGTTAGGACATCATTCTCATCATATCAACACATCAGGTTTTTTCTGTTTAAAATCCACATGAAAATCCACTGAAAAATTGTGGAATTCTAAATTTTCAAAATACCCTGTGCCGGAACACCTGATATTTTCAGCGTAAGTCGATAATATACAGTATGACGGTATGTGGATCCATGTAGGATATACGAGAATGTGCACCTATCCGACCGATCAACAAAGGATATAACCTAGGCTCCTGAGACATGAAATGTAAGGTTAATCCTTTGTTGATCGATCAGATGAGGTGAGAATGTGCGGAATTCCACGTATTTCTAAACTAACCACGTGGAATTACATGGTCCGATCCACCTAAAAATTTTCTAATGTAAATTTAATGGTGTATGGAACCGAGCGGTTTTAAACCATATCCGGGTCGTTCATAGTATGGGCGATAGGTATAGTGTTGTTAATCAGTACTTCAGAATGAGAGGCTTTTCTCTTGGGCTGACTACGAAGAAATAGTTTTGGTAGAAGGTGAAAGAAAAGTAGGAACAGACTGATGGAAACGAGCCCTACGGTTAATGGTTGATTTTATTGGCAAATAAGGATAATAAAGGTGTTGTATATTTAAAGTGACTTATAGTTCGTTAGGTACTACGATGTTAATCGCTCGCACAAATGCTTCTTTTGCGCGAGTGCTTTCTGGATCCCAGACTTGGAATATGAAAGTAAGAAGTGATATAAGAAATACCACTACGTTGGTTGATAACCTTTTTACTGTTAGTTGTAGATCGTTTCGGTAGCAGATGAAATTTTGGTAGCGTGTATGCAGCAATCTTGGCGAAAGTGCTGCGGGTAATAGCCTAATAGCACATGTCAACAAATGTGCAGACAAGGAACATAGATCCCTAAATGGTATCTAAATTTTTTGTATGAAAGTAAAAAAGTACAAGTTTTCCTATTATTATGAGAATGAGGAGCGTAGACGCGTTATCATCACCAAATATGTGATCACATGATTTAAATTTTGCATTTTAATTTAATAATTTAAACTAATTATAATTTTTTTCAATAATTTATAAAAGTATGTTTCCTGAATTATTTATTAAATATAATAACGATTAAAACATATCATTCCAACATCACGATCAATTTCTGCAAACTCCAAATTTTTTGCGAGTGTACATCGTGCCGCTCATAATAACTGTGCCACAAAATTAAGCTTGATTTAAGAATATAATGATAGTCGTTAAAGAAATGTATTTAATATCCGTTATACAAATTTAAATTTAATTAAAAAAATTCAGTACATAATGACACTGCACCATTTTATAAATATGTCGTTATAATAAAAAAGTTTGTAACGGTAAAATCTTCAGTCCCTGACGTGTAACCGTTATAACGAGTAGCACTTGTACTAATATAATAATATATTATTAATGATAGTGCTTTAATTTTTTTTGCCACAGAATAACGCAATTAAAAATTTATAGTTTTGTGTACGTAACATTTTGTCTACTTCTTTGTTCTTTAATAATATTACGCTCATAACAACTGGACAAATTCAGGACATGAAAAATTTCAGGACAAACTCTGGATGTTATTTCCCAAAGAAGGTTAAATTAATTTTGTAAAAAAATGCCATTTATCATATATCTTCTCATAGAACGGTACGACTGTAAAATTAGAATGTAATATTCTTAAACAAAATAAGTAATTATTAATAAAGTAAAATAATAAAAATAAATGACAATTTCTATCTTATTGATACCTTTTGTTGTAAAATCTTTTTGAAATATGAACAAAATAGAGGCTTTGTTATGGGTTAAATGCGCAGCAGGATTGTTCATATTAAAATGCTATCGACAATAATTAATGATACAGTGTAACTCAGCGTACTATAAAAATTGGATTTCTTATCATCAAGGGTAGGTTAAATATAAAAGTTATGCATATTTGTATCCCTATAAAAAATTTTTATCTGAATATTTCCATTATTTTTCCATGATTGCGTTTTGATTCCGTAAATATTCCGTGTATCCCATTTTGACCATAGGAACTAGCAATGTGATCCAGATTTTATCGGTGATGATCACTTATAGTACCAGAGAAAACGGAATTCAAGATTTTTATCAAATTGGAAAATGGAATTTAAACGGACCTAAGATTTGTTACTATAAATACAAATATGAAAATTCATAGGCATATTAAACTATATAAAAAGATTAACCATTACGAATTTCATGCACGTGTAATTAGATATGACAAATTAATTAACTATTTAGTCTTAATATTAATTTGATCCTTTGTTTATTCAATTTTACTCTTCTTTTCTTTGCTTTTTTTCTTCTTTGATTATTTCATTTATGACTTTCAATAAAGTAAAATAGTTTGAACAAAATATCACTCCACAATAATGCTTTGGCGATTGATGTTTATGCTACTAAAAAACATCAACAGCATTTTCACCTATCTGCGCATAACACTGTAAATGGATTGCTAAGATCTTTAATAGTTTTTCAGAACATTTGTTTAATTACTTGACCAGTGTAATTATGTGGCAGTTTCTAGGATCTATTGTGAATCCAATAATCTAACTATAAGACTATGAATATGAAAACCATAAGAAAATCAAAGAAAATTAAGAATTTCAGCGGCACAAGTTTTTAAATCTTTATATAAACAACTTGAATATTTTTTATTATTATTCTTCATTAGTAATATAATAGGGCTGCGCAACGCAATAACCTACTACATCTACTCGTCACAAAACGCAACGTGACTGATAGTGCAAACTACATTATTACAAAAATGAAAAATAACAAAAATTCTATATTACTACATCAAATTAACACCAATTTATCTGAAAATAATCCTTAGTGCGTGCTGCCTCAAATTTGGCGCATCTGCACGATCATTATTCACCTACACCACTCACTTTTAGTCCTATATACTTTCATGTGTCTCATGTTCACCTCGGAATTGTTCCTATATTTATTGATCCTACTTCTACCTTTCACAGGTCACTCGTTATGAATTTTTAGAGCCTCCTGCTGGAAATACTTGTTAAGATTCTCTGGTATTGACTTTTTCATTGATCGGAAATTGAATCTCGTGACCGTAGGCTTCATATCGTAATCATGCTTTCCTATATAGGTTACTTTACGCATTGAAGATACACAATACTTGAATTTTAGTAAGAATACTGCAGATTTTGAACAGTCATTTTTACATAATTAGTGCATTATAGAATGATCTTCAAAATCGTGCATCTTCTCATGCTCTAACGATGAACAAGACCTTCAAAAATATGAGGAATTAATTACTTTATTACCATTCGTCCATTCCGTTATGTGATTTTCTCATATTACCTCTATTTCCTATCAGACAAGGAGTAAAATAAAGTAAGTTATTAATAGATATAAAAATTTAACATTAATAAAAAAAAATATAGACCTTACATAATTTGCTATTTTGTTTTCTACTATTTTAAAGAGGATATTTCTGTATTTTGTACTTCGTGAGCAACTTACTTTGCGTTGTAATAGCAAAGTTAAGTTGTGGCTTATGGTTTTATAAGTTGAACTTTTAGATATCGCTTTATTTAAGGTTTTCCATTAAGTACCTAGACCAACAAATGAAAAAAAACAAAAGAATATACCATCAAAAAACGAAAAACATTCAACTACTTTAGTGGAAATGTAAACTAGGAAATTCCACATGTGAAATGACTGAGACTTTGCAGTCTTTACAACTTCGTATATAATTATAACAAATAAACTCTAATTTAATGGTCGTTTAATTTTGTAAAATTTAATTCTAACTTTTTGGTTATTGATGTTATTTTTTTATTGCAGTTTAGGTTTATAGCTTATTGACAATCAGATAAAATCGACATTTGCGTTATTACACGTAAAAATATACTAGGTAAAAAGAGAAAGGAAGAAATAAGTATCAGATGAAACTCCTATAAAAAAAAATGAGTTCTAACAATGGAATCAAAACTAAAAATGCAAAGGAGCAATAGAGAAATTCAGTGAACTTTATTGATTTGTCCATTTTATTACATTTATTAATCCGTTTTATTGCATTTATTAATTAGAGTGAAATTTCCATGTTTATTCATTAATTTATCCATTTCATTAAATTTATTTATTTCCGTTTATCAATTAGGAATGTACTCTTATCTGCCGATCTGCAGAATTAAGCGGATTTGCTTACCTTGCGTTAAATGCTAAATTTTAAACGATTTTCATAATTTTCGGTACCCAAAAATGTTTTGTAATATCAGGAAGTCACCTGATAGATTATCATTTGACGTGTCAACGTAAAATGGACGAAAAAAAAACCCCATTTCACAAAAAACCCATTTCTCATTCACATGATAATTTTTAGTGTGTATTATTAGAAAATGAGTATATTTCAATAGAATAAAAAGTTTATTGGTCTTAATAGTTACAAATATTTACAAAAAATATTCGAGATTTAATATAACAAATTTATACGGCATCCTTGTCCTTTCTTATGATTTAAAGGTGTTATGTTGATAATTACAATTTATAATTTATTAATATAATATAGTATAAATCATTAAAATCTTTATATTAAATATTAATAGAGGAAATCATAATAATCACAATATATCAGAGAAAAATCACAATGGTAGTAGAATTCGGAGAATAACAAAGATGACAAAAGAAACAGGAACTTTGGTCTGGACTTTGAAATTGTGAGATGAATCTACGAATGTAATTAACATTTTACTACTTTTTTTGGTTTAGGGACGTCACCAATATTCCCTTTTTTCATTTTTTCTTAGGAACGGCTTTGGATTTTGAGGGTTTGGATTTCGAAATTGCAATATGGTTCTGTGGATGTTTCATTTGCTGTTTTTTTTTTTTAGTTTTTTGATTTGGAAACATTACTAACGCTCCTCTCTTTCTTTTTTTTAGGAACGGCTTTGGGCTTTGAGAACTTTGGCCTGTACTTTAAATTGCAAAATAGATTCGTGGGTGTTTCATTTTATCATTTTTTTGGGAGGAGGTTTTTTTTTGATTTAAAAACGTCACTAATTATTCATTTCATTCATTCTTCATTTTCCTTTACACATTTATTTCCTTTCTTTTTTCTTTATTCTTTTTATTTTTGTCTCTATTACTTTTCGCGTTCTATTTCATTGTTTCTTTATTATCTTCCTTTTTTCCTCTTCATTTTTCTTCATCCTTTCCAATTCCTTTTTTTCCATTATCATTCTTGATCCTTTTCACTTTTCCATCATCCTTTTCATTTTTCCATTATCACTCTTGACCCTCCATCGATTCATCATTCTCGATCCTTTTTGTTTCTCCATCGATCATTCTCGACCCTTTTTGTTTCTCCATCAATCATTCTCGATCCTTTTCATTTTTCCATCGATTCTTTTCGTTTCTCCATCATCATTCTCGATCCTTTGTTTCTACATTATCATTCTCGATTTTTTCATTTCTCCATCAACATTCTTGATCCCTTTTATTTATTCTCGATTACTTTTGTTACTCTATTACCATTCTCGTTTCCTTTTGTTTCTCCTTTTTGCTTATTTCTTCTTCTTTCCTCTCATTTCTTCATTATCATTATCATTCCTCTTCTTTTCTCTATCATTTTTTTGTTCCTTTTAATGCCTTCTTTTTTCCTGTTTTTTCTTTAATTTTTCTTCCCATTTCTTTTTTCTGTTATCCTTTCTTATCCTTTTTTTTTTTTATTGTCCTTTACTGTTTCCCTTTATTCTTTTCGTCTCTTCTCATTATCTTTATTAAAAAAACATTAATCGTATTTATATTATATAGATGTATATATAAACAATAAATTAAAATTTTATACATTTGCTTGTTATTAAAATAAAGATTTTTTATTACTGTAAATTTTTTTTTTTTTTGAGTTTTACTAACTATTACGGATGTTATATCAAAATGGATGTGAAAAGAAAAAAAAATTAGCCGTTTTTTTTTTAATAAAAAAATTATTTTATTATTTTTTTTTTTTTAATGAAATTTTTTTATGAAAAAAATATTACATATATCAGAAATTTTTGTTTGGGTCATAATAGAAAAAACTAAATAAAGTGCATGTGATATTTCACCTCATTCCTTTTTTACATCAGCTCATGATTTTAAGCATCATATATAGCAAGCGTGAATACGTGATACTGTATAATAAACAATTCTGATTATTTTTTTAAAGCATTTTTCGTATTTTTATTTTTTTATAAAAAAAATTTTTTCTGAATCATATATACGATATTCTGAACTTAATAATAGAAAATAGAACTGGAAAAAATTTCTTTTTTTTTCAATGATTAATATTTATAGGTTATGGAAATCTGAATGGTATGTAAGTGCACCATTAGTATTAAAAAATGTATTATTATTTGATACGATACGTCGATACGTTGTTTCAATATGGACTTTTAGAAATGTACTAATGTTTCTTTTTTTTTAAATTTTGTAGATCTTACTTGATGACCTCTTGGAACAGCATTCTGATGGTGGTGTCTTTTTCATTTATTTTATTTTTATTCAAATGGTTTACTAAGTTTCCTATATTTTCTAATTTTATAGATTTTGCTTGACGGCTTCTTGAAACAGCATTCTGGACGAAATATTTTATTGTTTTTTTTTTATTTAGGAGTTCAAACCTTATTATTTTTTAAATAATATTTATCAACATTCTTTTATAGGACCCAGTCTTTTGTCATTTTCACTTGTTATAAAGTGGTATCATGATAAGTTCGATACCTTTTAAACTTTTATTCCTTTTTAGTGTGTTTTTTAATGCTTCTTCTTTTTTTTATAGGTCCGGTCTTCGATTTTCTGAATAACAGGAGTAAATTTCGAGTTAATTTTTTCTTTCTTTAGGAAACATTTTTAAATATTTCCTTTTTTTTTTGTACGTTAAGTTTTACTCCTTAAATAATAATGTAAGTTTTAATTCTTTCACTTCCTTCACTTAGAAATCATTTTTCTAACATTTTCTTCTTTCTTTTATAAGATTTAGGCTTCGATCATTAGATTATACTTGGGTGGTATCTTTCGATTAGTGATAATCAGTTGTGTGGCTCAGTTTGGTTGAAACCGTTCCCACTTAAGAAAAATTAAGTCAAAAAACATATATAAACCTCTCCAAAAATTTATTTCTTTGACTTGAAACCAATAGAAGAAATTGGAAAAAATATTATAAAGTTAGTTTATTAAAAAAAAGAAAATACTTTTCAAAAATCCAGAATATTAATAACAAATGTCAAATAAATTTTAATTAAACAACTAGTCAATACATAATTTTAATTTATTAAAACATCGTTATTGATACTTATTGTTATTTATTGAAAGTTTTTTTTTTTTCCTACTGTCTAAAAAAAATTTTTTAAAAAAAAAAAATAAAAAAAAAAACTGCAAATTGTATTTAATGTGAAATAACTACCAATATACTTGCAAAAACTCTCTAGTTACTTAATATAAAAACTTGATGGGAAGTTGATGGGAGTTTAATAGGGAGTTTATAAAAGAAAAAATTTTTTTTAACGCTACTTTGTTGAAGTAATTTCTTGATATCTCTGTCATATGATCACGTGCACAAGTGTGATCATTTTTGCGAGACGATTTTTATTAAATTATTATCAAATTCCTTAATTTAGGCTAATTTTGTTAATTCCGCAAATCGGCGGATATGTTCAGTAAAAACTCAGTTATTTATAAAAAATGGAATAAACAATTCCGTTGTAATGACAGAAATCGATGAAGTCATGTGATCAATTAGATCATCAAGTTGAGATAGTCAAGTATATAATACGAAATTAATAGTCATTTTATTATTAAAGTAGATCATTGATCAACGGATAAAATAATATATAAACCCCAGTTTGTAGACTTAGTAGAAGAGGCGTGAAGCATAGATTAGATTACGAATACTTAAAAATGTAACTACCTAATTATTTAGAGATAATAGTTTTTAGAGATTAAACAAAGTTTATATTTGAGAAAAGTAAAAGTTTATTATGTTATTTTGATTGTATTTCTTGTTGTGCTGGAAGTGGCAGAAGTTCGGCATGACACCGTGAATATGCAACATTTATGGAAAAATTACGGAATCGCAAATATGTTAATCTAAACGGAAAAAACAATCAAATTACGGAAAAAACACGGCAGAAAATCACGGAATAAATTTTTTATGGTGCAGAACTTAGACTCGCACTCGTGAAATTTTTTTTTTATTAATAATTTAAATTCATAAATTTAGTGACTAAATTTACGTTATTTATATAGGGAATGAAAGATTCATATAATGAAAAAATTGACAACTCCAGCCAGTTGAAATACTTTGTTATTAGTTGCTTTAAATATTTAAGCTATATTTGAACGCGAGTATTAACTTAAACAATAGATCGCAAATTCGCAATCATTTTTTATACAAATAGGCAAAATAGTAAATAGAGGTTATCTTTATTAACTAAAATTCTTCATAACTTTGATAAATGGCACAAATAAAACTAATCAGATAATTTCATGACTAAAATAAATATTTATATATTTGATTGAGTGACCCACTCAGAATTCTTTTTGCTGGAAGATTTTGTTACTGTGAGAAGCATTAACTTCAATCTCGTATATATCTATCCATTTCTGAAATTGATCAATAATATTCTCTGCCTTCTGTAATTTAACTTTCAACCATTTAATATTTATTTCTTTATATTTCGCTGAATTCTCGTCAGTTATTGACAATGATTTTAATGCTTGTTGAACTTCTTTATAATGGCGATTCCTAAAATTATAAATTTCCCTGAACTTAGTAAAAGAAAAAGCAAATATAAAAATCAAAGTGCTAACAAACCTTAATTCATTTTCCAATTCCAAAAGTTTTTTACTTTTGTTTAGATCAGGAGAACAATTATTGATAAATGTTTTTATCTGATTATATAGTCGAGTCAGCTTCACGACTACGTCTACTGTTTGACCTCTCAATAAAATAACATATATGCGCACTGATTTTTTATTTATTTCTTTGGCAATTTCTTTGCAGAACACCATCATATCATAGTAAATCTTGTTCGGAGTTGGGTCATAACCAGGTTGTCGTGATTTTACTCGTTTAAAAACTCGACGAATCCAATTTTGAATTTTTTTGACAGCTTCTAGCTTATGAAGCCAGGCCTGAATTTTTCTGATTTTTTTTATCTTGCGAAACCAACCTTGAATTTTTCTAATTGCTTTTTGTGATCGAGAAAGATTACGAATTTTGCAATACCAAACCTGAAGATTATTTACAATTGTAACTTTCTCCTGAATATTTACTGGTGATTTAATCTGCTGGAGAGCAGAATGGAAATCTTTAACTGATTTATACGTAAGCTTCTTAATATTACTTTTTTCTAGACTAGAAAATTTTGACAAAATTTGTGTACATTTCATATAATGGTGTACAATAACTAGGGAATCACAACCTGTTTCATTAAGATCATTACATAAAACATTTATAAGTTGTTCCAAAGATTTTTTTTCCAGGTATTTTTTAATTTTTATAGAAAATACTTTGTGATTCAATCTCTTGAAAAAAATAATGATCTTTGTTGCAAATTTTGATTCATTTAGACCAATAAGGATCAGAAGACGTATCAGCCGAAGAATAACTGACAAGTAGACCTGTTCTTCACAAATCAGATGGTTAAGGAGTTGTTTGACTTGATCAAAAGAATTCTCAATGACATTTAGATAATTCTCTCTTTCATAATTATGTTGATTATTTGAAATAAGCGGCTCGGCAGTAAATTCCTCAAAATAATTAATCAGAAAAGCCCGAGGAATACAAAAGTCACAGTATCCGGGTTTAATTGTAAAAATTAAAGATATAGTAAATTCTATAAGAGATACAAGATTACCAAAAGCGTCAGATGTAACAAGATTAACCAGTTGAGCGTTATCAATAGCATATTGGATAAATATTTTTATATTTGAAATTGCACTAATCACATTATTAAAATAAAGATGAAAAAAGAATGATGAAAGTCGATTTCCAATTGGTATTGCTGCTCTGGTATGTCCTTTGTAGTACTCGAAACCAATAGGCAAATTATTAGAGTCTGAAAGGATTTTTGTTTTTGATACTACCCAATTAAACTTATTAATACTCTGTCTGTCTTGTAACCACTGAAAAACATGCATATATTTCAATATAACTTCGAAGTTATTGATGTACTTAAAATTGAATAACCATGTCCTGCGAGCAAAATAAACAAGTGTCTTGCGTTCAGGAAATTTAATGTAAGTGGCCTCCGGACAGCTTACTTGTGGTGATTGATAGCGAATATGAATTTTAATCAATCTATCAGTCCACCACTTCTGTAAGTTACGAATTTTTTTAATTTGTTCATTATTAAGATAGCCATTATTTTTTAACACATTCACATCAAACTTTGCCATTACAGTGTATTGAAGACGAGCAAACATCAAACGTTGATATAGAATTGATGGTGTTGGTTTTACATGATGTCGTCGACAATCGGATTCTTCACAGGAAGTAAATTTGTAACAAATTTGATAACTTATATCTGAAATATCTCTACCCTTCTGGTCGGCATTTTTGATATGCTCGGAAATGCGGGGGACGAGACATTTTAAAATTCTTTGATGTACATCATTCATATCATAAATGTGCTGATCATTCCTTTTTTCTTCAACGTCATCTATCCTGCTTTTATGCATGTTGTTAACGAAATGGGATTGGAGAAGTGGATTGCCGAATGGAATTTGCCGTTTTTGTAGGTTATTACCTCCTTTTTTTATACAGAAAATATTTTCAAAATTCTTTTTGTTTTGATTACTTTTTTTGCTAGTATTGATATCGTTTATAAAAGAAAAGACTAATTCACACATCCATTGGAGATATTGAAGTCGTTCATGATGGTGATGTTTGGCTTGAATACCAAATGATTGTGGAAGGATCTGCAACCATATGTTTACTGCATGAAACTCGATAGCAAGCTCTTTACGATGCTTGAAAAATCGTATACACTCGTAAACCTTTTTGACATCTCTATCTAAGTAAGCTGAATATAAATTAAACTCTTCTATTAAATCATCCCAGTTCTCAGGTTTACTTGTCAATTGTGATTCAAATTCCACGATAAACTCTTTCGTCTTTAAAAGATATTTTTGAAGAGTACTATGACTCTTAATACATGTTATTGCTTCTTTCAATATATCAATCCTGCATATATACAGGATGAACTCGAATGTTTCGCAAATATCATTATTATCGTCAATCAATATTTTATACATATCAATGGCCTCATCATATTTGCCATCTGAAATAGCAGCAGAATGATAGTTGTCTTTAATGTGACGAGCAACATGTTGAAATGTCATTTCTTCAATTTCTTGTTTGTAACTTTTATAATTAAAAATGTTAGAATATCATCGTTTTTTACAAGTTAGCTCAACGAGTGGAATTATAATTGGGCTCACCTCAATATAAAATTAGCTGCGATTTCATAATGATGACCATTTTTATAAGCGAAAGCAGCGTCATCATACATCTCAGCCTTTTCAAAATACTTACCTGCTTTTAGATACTTTTTAGCCTCACGATAATTATATGCAGCAGGTTCAAACATCCCTTGTTCGGCATAAATATCACCAGCTTCTTCGCACATGTTAATTTCCTTTAGACAAATGAACAAAATGTTATAACATCTGTAAGTTAAAAATTCGAAAAGGTCGATATATGTATCATCATCAATATATTAAAAAACGAATATCCTACCTGATAGCATAAAGCTGCCTCTTCTGGTCGAGAGCACTCTTTAAAAGCTATTGCAGCACGAATAAAATTTGTTTTTATATTATCATCATCGAAATCATTTCTAGCAAGCTGTCGAAGATAGTTTGCATAAGCTAGTTTGCGGCTTTCTTCATTTCCGCTCTTTTTAAAACAAAAAACAGCCTAAAAGTAATTTAACTTCATTTAGTCACCTATTCTAAGACCGAATAATTCAAAAGATTTACCTGCTCATATTGCCGTTGTTCAAAATAATCTACCCCCTTTCGATTCCACTCATCTGGACTACTTCCTCTAGCCCAATCGGAAAAAAATTCTTTCGCCTGTATCAGATTAGAAATAGTCTTTATGCTAAATAGCTTTTGATCATCTTTTTTCTGGTTACCATCGTTCCAATATTTCCGGATTGGCAAATCATACTCAGTATTTTCGTCACATATCGAGATTTTCCGCCGAGCCCTAGTTATCGCAACATAAAGATGTTTAAGCTCTGATGAAAGAATATAATGTTTCTCGTGAGAGAATGTCGGTACAGGTTCAGAAATTTCGCTTAAGGCAGCAAGAATTACCCGCCACTAAAATAATCAAGCAAGAATCAACAAATAATCTCGAATAATTTAAAGTAAAAGCACATAAATTTCTTACCTTTCGACATGCAGGTGAATCGGCAAAGAAATTGTACAAAATTACATCATCGTACTCCATACCTTTAGCGCCTAATATAGTCGTTACCATTGCACCTTCACCGACTAATTCCTGTACACGTGATTTAATGTCATCATCACGCACAATAATCACTTGATCAGCACCAAATTCAATAAATGCACTAGGCTCATCTGGCCTGTTGGTCTTAGAAAATTTAAAATATTCCTTTTGAAACCCATCTACGACAATAGGTCGTGGACCGTCAACCACACTACGTTCAGGTGGCAGACGGTCAATAGAATTAGGGAAAAAGTGACGAATAAGTTCAACCACTGAAGCAGCAAGTTTAAGAATTCCATTGTGGCAACGGTAATTAACATTCAGTTCAAATAGTTTTGGTTTTAAAATAACGTTTTGTCTCCGAGTAAGTTCCCATTGATACATTAAGGCTCGTAAATCTATATTATTAAAAAAGTGTTAAAACTAATTAGAAAAATAAACTTCTGATTTTAAATAAATACCTTGAAATCGGAAAGAAGACCCTTTAGCAATACATTGCGCTATATCTCCAGCAAAAAAAATGCTACTAGTGCGATTAAAAATCTTCAGGATAAGTGCTAAATCTATAATATGATTATCTTGACATTCATCAATATAAACTTCATGAATATGTAGGCTACTCAGTGCCTTTTTTTTGACATAACGAAAGATGGCTAGCGTTCTGCAAAGATTTCGAATAATATTAAAAGTTTGCTTAAAAATTGAAAATTATACGTTTGATCTTACCGATCTATCGAATCGTACTGATGTTTTCGCGCCTTCATCTTTTCATAATGCAGAAACATATCATAAATCTGGTCACGGTTATAGAAAAATACCGGATATTTTTTGGTACTGACTTCTATATAATCCTCTCTTGATAAGAAGTCCACTTCAGGATTTGTACCCTTAAATTTGTATGAAAAATTAGATAAACGGAGCTTTAAATTTATTTTATACATTCATATGATGGATGGTATGAAATTAAATAATAATTCCTACCTTAATAATAGAAAATTCAGAGTAAACCAACTCGCAATCGAATTTATGATTATAATTATCTTTAAGAGATGGCCAATATTCTTTCCGAAATTTTTTGTAACACACAAAATTTTTGTCTTGTGTGTCGTCTGTTATATTATTGGAAGACCAGCAGTTAAATCTTTCTTTCTCCTTGTCACAAGAATCGATATTATCTGCGTTCAATTTTTCTTGTATTATTAAGTCCTGATTTTTGATACCATATGTTCCTTGAAGCATTTTGAAAAATTTATCAAAAGTAATAAACAAAGGAAAATATTCATCTGTCAGCCGCATATAATTAAATGTGTTTGGAATTTTAGCTAATTCCTTTTTCTCATCTTTCTCTTCGTGCATTTTCAAAGTAGAAACGCATTCTTCCTTTTCTTTTTTCTCCCTATATTCACGAAACATCGCCTTAGTCATCTTTTTCTCGGCGAGATCAGCAGACTTTCGCAACTTATCAAAATATTTCCTTACGTGGTAACGCAATATATGACTCGTTGTAATAAATATCTGTCTTTTGTAAAAATTTCTGTTATTGTCACGTAAAGATAGGTTTTTGTGGGGTTGGCTATTTAGGTACGAAGCGATCTGCCTAAACACAATACATGTAGTCTTGCCAGTCCCTAAATATTGGATGTTTATTATGAAATAAGTCCAAAAAGCAAATTTATTTCTTAGTTACAAACAATTTTACTAACCTGATCGACCAACGACGATCGCTGACGTAGGGCAATTAATAATTTCATACTCTTTCTTGGATACTTGGAAAGTAAATTTAAGACCACCCAAGACTAGTGATTTATACAAGTTCTAAAAGAAAGAATTTTATCTATTAAATAAATTCTAATTAAATATCTACATATTATAGTCTATATACTTTACCGTTGATAATGGAACAAACTTATTTGTAACAAGCATTTTCTGAATCATTAATAATTCATCTTCCGTTCTTGAGCTATACACTATGTCTTTAGAAAATCCTGTGTCTTCTCCATCTCCAAGGATTCTCGGTAAAATTAAATTATCATTAGCTTTTTGTTCCATACACCAGTGTCTCTGATTCGGAGTATAAACTTGATGAACCATTGAAAGGTTTTCCAAAATTTCATTGATTTTTTTATGATCATCACTAACAGCCCAAATCCTAACAAGTTGTGTGAGCGAATTACTACGAATAGTGAATCCATAATCAACCTGCCAGAGAATCATTAGACCATTATTTAGAAGTACTATGTAAACAGGGATAATATCATGCACACGGAGGTGTGTTTCATTACTACTAGCTCGTGTACATCGCAATTCATGCTTGTCCCATTTCCCAGAAGATATCTGTCCAAGTTTCTGCATAACCAACCTAATCACATCAGGTCTTGATTCCAGATGTTGCAGGTCTTTAATTGTGTCTTCACTAAGCAAGACATCCCATGGTCCAAGCTTATCATCATCATTAAACTCAAATGGAAGGTGAAAGCATCTTGATGGTGCTGACTCGTCTTCCGAGAAGTTGTATTTTTCAGGAGAAAAATGAATAAGTGCCTGCTTATGGCAACTTATACATGGAAAGAATTCCATTAAATCCTAAATGAAGTTAAATAAGTTTGTTAATTAATTATATTTGATTGAAACAAAAAAAAATATTTACCTTCAATGAATCTATTTTTTGTTGCTCAAGAGCTCGCAAAAAATGAGGTAAATCTGATGCCTTTTGAGGCATCTTCATCCCCAATAATGCGAGATGTTGTTCATCTAAGCTATTGTTACTAGCAGCAGCTCGTCTTCTATTCCAATGTTTCGCCTCATTATCAACCTTAAATGTGGATAGATAATCTCTCAGTAGTGCAGTGCAAGTCTTGTACACAGAAAAACACTTTGATAACGATAAACCATTTATATGCTCAGGACAATTTTCCACAAGAGCAGCAACTATATCTACCGCCTTGAGCAATTCTGTCTGCTCAATCTGGTTAATCATGTTGAAGTCAAACAGTATACGCTTAAGACAGTGATACCCATATATTTCTGATACCAAAACTTCCAGTATATTGGCGCCCATAATTGCACTAAAGATGTTTTTAATTGTATTAAAGACTGAATTTTGTTTATTATTTTCTTTAATCCCAGCCCGCCAGAGAAGCTCAACACTGTTGTGAAGGAGCTCACTAAGGCCAAAAGAATCAGATTTTTGCAGGTTCACCTTGATTACATCGGTGATTAAACGTGAGATGAATTTAGCAAGCAAGATATTCCGTTCCAATTTAGCATTTAGAGCGATCTGTGAATATTTATTGCAGAGGTAGGAAGTAAAGATTTGAAGTTTCGGTAAGTAGTCATCAAAAGAGATTGAAAGATCGATAATGCATTCATCCAAGTCTGAATCATCCAGGTCCGAAATCAATTTATTGAGACACCGTTTCAACAGATCATTCCGTTTCTTCTCATAATCAACCTTAGGGTCGTCATTATCATCATCATTTGGAAGTTTAATAGCATTCAGAAGTTTAATTAAAGATGTTGCATCCATCAAAACTAGTTTATAATTTAAAATTTGTTTTCTAGTAATTCGTTAAACACTTGGGAAGTTACTTTAAACTGAGAGAATAAAAGAATTATTAATTGTTCCTTGTGGGAAAAAAATAAATGTTTACCAAGGATATAAGTAAACTGTGTTGGAACCCCAAAAATTTAAGTAGGTTGCACATTATCTGAGTTATCCATGAAAGGAAAGATCTGTATTATTTTTTGAAACCATAAATATTTTGGGGTCTCGAGAGTTTTTCCGGAGCAGGGCGCAAATCGTATTTATTTTTTACCCCAGCTGCAAACAGTAATTGAATCGGAAGATCCTTGATTTTCAATATTTCATTCATTTATCTACTGCAAATCATGGGTTTACAACTTTTTAAAATCGTAATAAAAGTAAAAAAAAAGGGTCTTCATTATATCTGCCTTTCTCTAAAAGAAAAGATCATCAGAAATTATATCATGCATTATTGATTATAAAAGGAAACCCCTTGTTTTCTATCTTTATTTAGTTTCAAAAATTATAAGTTATTAAAATGAACCCTAACCAAAAAAGATTAATTGATGTTACAATTAAAATCTTTGTGTGGAAACAATTAAGACCTTAATATTGTCTTTTGTAATCGGCTAATTAAAAAAAGTACTTTCATACTAATTTATATGATATAAAATCAATTTGATTTAAACGATATGAACAATAATATCCAATGTACTAACATATATCAAACTTATCGTTAATATATTTATTTGTATATATTAATAAGAGATCTCGAATTTCGTGAATTTAGAAAATTTTTTTTTTTTCTTCGCATAATTCATTTATTGAAAAGACACCAAATTCAGGTGACAATGTGTGTCAGATGTGAAAAGTGATAGAATGATTTAGTTTTCACAAAGTGAATCTAGCTGTATTGAAAATTTAGGATTATATATTTAGGATCGGTTTTATCTAGCCAATTAAAATTTAGAATTACATCGTTTGCAACACATACTAAGTATTTGCAATTCATTATAGTGCACAAGTTTACTTACAAACTTAGGAGATGGAAACCATTGTACGGAGCAAAATAGTGGACCGATAAAACTAAAATTTGCAGTTTTCAAAAGAATTGACCTGCATATACTTTATTTTATTTTATTTTTATTTTTACAGGTGGGTACCACAGATAAAGTTATACATCAATAAGAAAAGTACAAAGTACGTCCAAATATGTATAAGAAAACTATTGTAAAAACTCTCGCCATGAGAGAGGACCCTGGAGATGTGTAAAAGAGGCCAACTATGACCCTTTTTTTATATTCCACTAGAAATAGGTACACGATTAGTAAAAATAAAAACAGCATTAAAATTAAGAAGATAATATTCAATCGTGATCGTTCCCAAGATTTAAGGTCATGAGCGTGAACGTTCCAAATTTGACTCTTGAAATCAAAAAACAAAGAATTTAAAAATGCGTAATAGGAGGGAGTTACGTAACTTGGCTGAGGATGTAAATACTCTGCACAAGTTAACTAATTCTTTTGGAATAAAGTTGTGGAAAAGCAAATAGACAGGATGTAAAGGCGATAGATCCGTGTTGACGCCTAAATATTTGAATATTTCACTATTGTTAACGTATCTAGGCATGTCCTCAGGTAAAGGAGCCGTAGAATTGTCAGTAAGAAGCTCAATCAACAGGAGTCGATGTTTTTCAAGTATATCCACACAAAGAGATTTATGGCCACTACACAGACCGAAATGGAAGTTGGTATCTTCTTTCAAATAACACGACGTACATTTGATAGGTGATGAGGATAGAGTCCTGGTAATTCCGCTGCATAATAGAGTCAGTTGGTAAGTTAAAAGTCACCGATTTAATTCTGAGAGAGATAAGTTTAGATAATTTAGAAGAAGTGGGCGAAGTAGTTGGATTATAATTAATCCAAGATGAACAAAAGTGATCACAGATCACATGGTATAAATAGGATGGCACGTGATTTAGAACGTGTTTTAAAACGGTTTCTTTTTTGTTTTAAAACACATCGGCACATTAAAAATTACAGGGATTAAGACGATGAAAATTAACTCGAACGCGATGAAAAATTTGAAAATAAACTTTCATTGCAAATATGCATTACAGTAATAAAGAACTTGATGTTTTAAAGCACGCTTTAAAACAAATTGTTTTAAAACGTGTTTTTACCATCCCTAATCCATACTGTCAAAAAGAAAAAACTGTAGTCTTCTTTGTGATTTAAAGTGTGATGACAGAAATAAAGTGAAATAAGAATATCTATGAAGTCTTTAGGTTCTATTTTTAGCGTAAATAAAAAATTTTTGTGTGTTAAAAAAATTTTTTTGATATTTGCTTATTGACAATTTACTACGCAATCTGTAGGATTATATTACGTATTAATTATTAAAGGTTTATTATAGCAAAACTATTCTGATACACGTCAGCGTTGTTATTATCATTAGTCTAATAGCATCCCAATTGAATTATAAAGTATACGTTGTGATTTTTATTACATTCTCACGAGAATTAAAATTCACTATAACAATAGTATCACAACAATATCAGTTTTAAAAAATTTTTACATTTAAACATAGTAAAATGGGCGTAAGGATCAGCGGGAACAGTAGCATCATTAATTCATGTCAAAGACTTTTAAATCATTCTTGCAATCTTATTCCATTAGAATTAGAGAAATCTGACATATTTTTATGGTATAAATTAGATATTTATGAGAATTCGCTAATCTAGTAGAGGCATGTGACAGTTATGACATCCTCACATACTAGGTCCAATAACACTTATTTACACCACCTCCTTTATCAATCTGTAATTTCACCGGGAAGATTATAATCTTCCAATTATTATTTCGGATAATATCCACGAATATAAAAAAAAATGATTTAGAACCGTTTAAACGTTCTTTTTTCGTCCTTTCCCTTTCCTTCTCACTTGTCCTTTCCTTTTATCTCCTTCCCTCTCTAAATAAGTTATTTTCTATAGGAACTGTACTAACGTTCCTTTTGTTTTTTCTTTAGGGATGCCTGGACCTTGGCATCTTGAATGCAGATCTTTGAAATTGTAACCTGAGTTAAGTTTATTTATTTGTTTGGGATGTGCCAATATTCTCGTTTTTTTAGTGATTTGGATTTGAACTTAAAAATCAGTCCGAAACTTAATTACAGTATTATATAGATAATAAGCCATGAGAGATCGGTTCGCTTATTAATATCACGATATAATTACATCAAGTATTCGACAAAATCAAATATTATTTTAATACAGCGATTTATATATATACTGTAAATTCGATATATTCAGCTGCGCTTAATAGTGCCGGCCGAAACTAATTTAATTTCCACTTCATCGATCTACCGAATAACGTTACAATCACGTGTAAATCATAAATTTTTATGACGTAAGCGTAGTCATTAATAAACACCATTAAACTAATTCGAATGTCTCGTGTTAGAATATTTTATTTTTTTACATACACAAAATCACAATGCAAGTTCGTTTTATGCCAGGAAAAAAAATTATCTTGGTCACCATAAAAAAATTTTCAAGTAAAATATATTATTATTCATAAAAATATATATTTAATAATACAAATATCATAATACAACAATACAACACGTGATTGATTGATTATATTTTGCCCAAGTTTTTGCATATTTTTTTTTTACATTTTTATCTAATTGAAATCTTTCTTCTGGGCTTATCTTCATTCTTAGGAATTCTAATCTTCAATATGCCATTTTCTAAATTAGCATAAAATTCATCATCTGATCTAATATTACTAGGTAATTGAATAGATCTAGAAAAATAACCATAAGGACGTTCTTGTATATGAAATCTTTCACCTCGAGAAGCATCTTGGCGATTTCGATGTTTATTAACATGTTGAAACTGTTGAGTATCATTCGACTGTTGTTGTTGGTATTGAGGATCATTCTGGTATTGAGGATCATTCGATTGTTGTTGGTATTGAGGATCATTCGATTGTTGTTGATATTGTTGAGGTTGGTTCGATTGTTGTTGGTCATTCGATAAGTTATATTTTTGCTCAACTGATTGTTGATATCTTTGGGCATCATATTGTGGTTGTTGTTGATATTTCTGAGGTTCTGCAGATTGTTGGTATGTTTGAGGTGGTTGTTGTTGCTGTTGATATTGTTGATTTTGTTGATTTTGTTGATCTTGTTGAGGTTGAGGTTCGGTCAATTGTTGATACGGTTGAGGTGGTTGTTGTTGATACTGTTGAGGTTGCGGATATTGATTATTAGATGGTTGTTGACGATTATCTCGATTATCTAGATTATCTTTGCCAACATTTATTTCTTGTGCTCGTGAAGAAGAAGAATATACATCTTGTTGATCAAGATGTCCAGACAAAACTAATACTGAATCATGATACTCAATATCAATATCTTCTTTCCTAACACCCTAAAATTTAGAGAGATATATTTTTTAATTGTATTTTTTTTTCTTTAATCACGTAAAAAAGAAAGAAAAAAAGTAAACTTACGGGAACATCAGCGACAACAATATATTCTCTTTCAACTTCCTTTATATCAATAGCAGGGGTCCAAGAAGGGTTGTTCTTATCATCAACACCACGAAATTTTGAACCATGTGTTCTGGTAAATCCTACATCATTTAAGAAATCATCGAATAATCTTGAAATTTTCCTTTCAAATTTATTATAATGATTGTTATTGTTACTATTATTATAATCTGTATCCTTATTACGTGCCATTTTGAAAAAAGTTTTTTTAAATTTTAATGTTTTTCCCCTAAATTTGTTGTCATATTTATAATTTTTTTTCATTTACTGCGGCTACAGGTTAAATTATCAAATTATGCGCTCATAAATTTTTTTTTTTCTTGGCAAATTTGGCAAATTTGGCAAAATTTAGCCGAAATCGTCATAATTCGTTAATCATGATTTATGGAATACTACTGGAATTAATAAAAAATACTCTAAATTTAGGCGGTAACTGCGCCAAATATTTAAATAAGTAATAATAATTTCTTTTTATTTATATGATATATGTAATGTGAATTTTTTTTTTTTTTAATACAATCAAACCTATTATTGATTAAATAATAATGAAATAATACATGCTTTTTTTTATGGATAAAAAATATACATATGAAACTAAAATTTATATATTGTATACTAAATAATAATTAATTATGATGTATTTGTAATATTAAATTAATTATCTAGG
The DNA here is from genome assembly GCA_015698045.1 of Rhizophagus clarus. NCBI lineage: Eukaryota > Fungi > Glomeromycota > Glomeromycetes > Glomerales > Glomeraceae > Rhizophagus > Rhizophagus clarus. The sequence continues at coordinate 1,558,848 of BLAL01000004.1, forward strand.
ATATGAACGATTTGGATCAAAAGATTCGTCAACATTTTCGAGCCATTTCATCAAATCATTCCTTGTTAACTTCACGAATCTATTTTGGGCTAAAAAAAAATAATTAAATAAAAAATTAATTTTTTTTTCAAACCTCGTGTATTAAAATTAATATATTCCTATATAATTTAATATCAAGTATATTTACCTCTACGTTCAAAATCTTCGTTTAATTCAACATCTATATATATATACATATATTTAATTTAAATATTAACATACATAAATACACAATCATATAGTACATACCTTCATCACTATCATCATCATCAAAATTTATATTTAATTCATCATCATGATCAAAATCTTCATCTCCCAAATCCGTAGGTTTAATTTGTCGACTTTTATAAATGTCATACTTATATAAAGGATACTTCAATCGAATTTGTTGTTCGCATTTATTAAATTGCTTACAAATATCAGAATTATTTTTATTTTCTTTAATTTCTTTTATCCAAATTCCAATAATATCAATCAATTGAGAAATAAGAGGTCTGTTAAATTCATCATCATCCCAACATTGTTTCATTATCTTTTCAAAAGGTTTTGGAATACATTTAGAATTATATGTGGGTCTAAGTCCATCACAAATATCAAATATTAAATCGTCTGATTTGTCACGTGAAACGTTAATAAATGGGGGAACGCCAACCGAAATTTCGTACATTAACATAGCAAAGAAATAAATATCCGAATATCTTGTGTAAATGTGACCACGAAGTATTTCAGGGGGTGTAAATTGCGTCACACCAAATGTGTCATATGATTTGTCAGCTGGTCCCGAAATTCCCAAATCTGATATAATTACTGATAAATTTAATCCTTCATTGGCAACAAGTATGTTACCAGAATGAAAATCATTATGATTTAGCCCTGATGAATGGATTTTATCAAGTCCGATCGCAATTGATTGTAGTAATTCAAGTTTTTGTAACCATGAGAGAGTAATAAAATTATTGTAAATAAAATTTCTTAAATTTCCTCGTTCAACGAATTTTGTTACTATCATATAATCTTTTGTTATAGAATCTTGTGTTATTCCATAAATTGGCATGATTTCATTATGTTGATTACCAGAACAATGGAGCAACGAAACTTCGAACTAAACATAAAAAAAAAAAACTTTAAAGCGTTAGTGAATTTTTTTTTTTTTTTACAGCAAGAAATCACGCCATTTTCTCATATGATAAATAATACATTACCTTATATAAGAAATCTTTAGAAATATTTTGAGAATTATGCAACCTTTTTAATGCAACTTTAATTTCACCATCACGATTCCAATCATTTTCTGATCGACTCCAATTAATAATTGGACCTTTCGTCCAATAAGCAGAATATATTGTGCTAAAACCACCTTTAGATACATATTTAACATCACGTAAATCATCATAAGGTATCCATTCAATAAAAACTCGTTGTTTATTATTGGAAGATTGTGATGTTATTATTAATTTATCTATATCATCATTCCCACTTTTCCAATTATCAAAATAATTTTGAAAATGTGAAGAAAAGCATGATGAACAATAATTTTTTGAAGTATTTTGTTTATTACATTCTTCACAAAGTCCAAAATCGTCTTTCTCTGATGTTCGTGATGATGACGACGATGACGACGATGATGACGATGATGTTGATGTTGATGATGATGGAGAATTTAATTTTATTGTTACAGTTGTAGGTTTAGGTACTTTTTTGTTTAAGCTTAATGATATTGGGATTGATTGATATTTTACTGGAGAATTTAAACGAATAGTTTTGTAAACTGTTGTTTTCGTTTCTGTCGGCATTTTTTTTTTTTTTTTTTTTATTTTTTGTAAAGAGAAAAAAAATCTTTTTTTTTTTTTTTCCAGAATAATTTATCTATTATATATGATTATTGTTCCAAATGAAAATCTCAATAAAATATGGTGGTTTTGAAACATCAGATACCAAAAATGGCAAATCTTCAAACCCCATAAATGAGGCAATAATCACAAATCAAGATACTTTAAGAAGTGTTTGCGCAACAATAAAGTTTGGACTCTCTTCAGCCACTAGTATCTTTAAGTCCTTGATACTGGTAGATCTCGCAACAAAGCGTAACCTACATACCAGTAATAATCATTTATTATTCTTCTAAAGATCGAAAGAACGCCGATTAAATGAGAAATGCAGCGATGAATGTGATTTACGCCATAAAGATTACACAAAGAAAAAAATTTTTTTTTTAATGATCGAAAAAACAAAATAATTCCTCCGTTTTACTATAATAAACTCACATTTTCCCTGCATTTTACGATCATTTGAATAGGTTTCTCAACCCGTTACTTTCTTTTATTATTTGATGTCATATATTACAAACAAAAAAAAAATTTAAATAAGGCTTAACTCCGCGATACCGCTTGTACAACAGTTCAATAAGTTACTACTATCCAAATTAAAATTTAATCTAACTTTATAACGTATGGTTTAAATTTAGTTGTGATCCCGTACCACGTTAACACATGATAAAGTTCCCCAATTTTTATTTTTTTTTCTATATTTGCGTAACTTTTTCAATTTGTCACAAATCACAGCAATTACGTTATTTAACCAAACTTAAAAAACCTGTCGAATAGTTAAAAAAAAAAAAAAAAAAAAAAAAATATTTATAATTATCTGTCGAGTAATTTCAATATGAACAAAATAAGTAATAAAATTTTATTAATAAAATGCTTCTTTTGTTATATAAGTATGGAGTAATTATTATTATATGCATCTAGATTCTAGACAAAAACTAAAAACTGAAACCTCCTTATTACATACACCGGCACGGCAATAACCAGAATAATAATAAATCACGTGAATTATAATCACGTGTAATCATTTTTTTCTTTTACCATTTCTGCTGCTTGATGATTCATCTAGCATGGAATCTTTAAATGATCTCTTTTTTTGATTAGATTTATTAATTATATCATCAATCACTTCTTGTATATAAGTTTTATCCATTAATCCCATTTGTCGCCATTTTTCAATGAAATTCGTACTACCATCCGCATCATCATCTGTATCTTCCTCTTCTTTTTTCTCAATAAAAGTATTTGGTAAATTTCTATTTTGATGAATTTTAGACCAAAATTTTACAATATCAACAGCAATTCTAGAACCTTTAATAAATTTTTGTTTACAATCAAAAATTTTACCGCTATGATTAATATTTTTAATATAATCATCATCATCATTTAAATCACTTAAAGATTCGGCTAATTTAATGGCTTCAATTACATTATCAAATAATTTCAAAAAATTGAATTGAAAAATCGAATTAATATTCATGTAATTATATACAATAAATAATTCATCATTATCTTTTAATTTTAATGGTTTTGTTAAATCAGTTTTAATAGGTTCGATTGCGATCCTCCATTCATCAAATCCTTCCTGTAATGAATCAAATATTTGAGTATTATGTTGAACAAAATTAGCTGGAGAAAGTATTTCTTCTTCTTCATATATTGCATATTGATAAGCTTCAATTTGTACAGTTGAAAGATCATAAGAAACCCCTGGAAATGATATGATAAAATCATTTGGATCATCTAAATATGTAAACGCTAAATAAAATGGTCGATATTTTAATCTATTAAATACTTGTCTTTTCCATGCTACGGATGGTTTAAGTTCTGGTGATGCTAATGATTGTATCATAATTAATATTTTCATTATATAATTAATGGATTCTGGTGATAATTTTTGGTATAATCCTTGCCATAAATTCTCTGAATTTGTAATGAATTTATGAATGGGTTTATATGTTAAACTTACGGATATCAAATCTTCTACATCAAGGTATCCTAATATTTCTTCCGCTATTTGAAATCCTACTGGAAGAAATGTATTTTGTGAAAGTTTATACCGATATAAATTATTTTCAATCGAAATTTTGAATTTTTTCGAAGATTTTTGTTGTCCATTTTGTTCATTTGAAGAAGAGTTTTCATTATCAATCAAATCTAAATTCAACAAAAGTAAGGATTTTTTTTTTTTTTCGTCGTAGATTTTTTTTTGAAATAAAAATTTACTTACCAAACATTCGTTTCAAAGATCCACTCTCCCCTTTTAATGGTTCTAAATTTGATAATCTCATAATTTTTGTATCAATAGATATATTTTGTTGCGGTGATACAGTTTCGTTTTTAGAAGGAACGATTCTTTTCCACATATTTCCATTTCTAACTAATCTTTTAGGTTTATTTTCGATAATATCGATAATATTAACTTCTTTAATCTCTTTTCTTTGCCATGTACTTCCTACACGAACGAGTCTTGGTTTCTTATTAGAGCTTGAGGATTTTTCTTTTCTTTTATTAACTTGACTTTCGTATCGTGTCATAATTATTATAATCAATATCATATCTCAAATTACAAAACTGTTTAAATAAATAATTTGTAAAATTCATCCCCTCCTTGATTTTCATTTCGTGTATTGTAGTAAATATATGTGTATTGTTTGAAAATAACAAAGTGGTTTGTTATATCTAATTCTTGCGTATTCTTTTAACAATTAGGTCGATCTCAAATTGGTATCCGCGGATAATATCTCGGATTTTGATTACGATATTTGACTATGATATACAGTTACAGAATCAATAAAAGAATTCTTTACGTAATAATATGTTGTGTTATTCTGTCAATTATAAGTCGTATTGTGGCTTAAATTACAGATTTTTAAAGACAAAATCGGTCAATTCTGTCATTAAAAAAGCGCCAGACGGCTGAAAAATTAAGTTGTTTATAAATAAGATCTAATCAGTTATTGTCCAAATATCCAATTTAGGTCTTGTAATATTACAAATATGATTATGAAAGTGATAAACTTTATTATTATTTGATACAATTAATATAATGAATCCTTAATGTCGTACAGAAATTCGTACAATTATTTGGCGAAGTGTTGAATGATGAACTTCGCATTTAAAATAATTCCTTTTGTTCGTAACAAATTTTTATTATAATCAATTTTTATAAGCGAAGATTTTTGTTCTTAATTGAGGATAAATTTATTTGTTAGTAATTTAAGTAGATAAATTTTCAATTTTTAAAGTAGATTTCATTTTACCTATTCAAAAATGAAAAAATTCCATGTCAAAGTACATTTATCGGAGTTTCTTTCCAGAAATTTTCTTAATTGGTTTTTTTTTTTTCTACTGCACTTTAATATCGATTCATTTTTCTATTGGTTTTTGAACATATATTAATCGAATGTTCTTTACTGGGAATAATATTTTTTTTTTTTCGGTCTTTGTTTTTCAAACTTCCGATCATGTTCTTTCTTTTCAAATGCGATTGGCTGATCAATAGAACAAGGAATGAAACACAAAATTGCCCCGACTCCCGAGAGTGGGACACAAATCCATTTCAATAAAGAGTACTTTGTCAGAATTTGTATATCTTTTTTTTTTTTATTTAAACCTATAAGGAAATTTGTCGTTTTACTTAAATTTCGCTGATTTATAAAATTATTTGGTATTATTATATAGGAAAAAAAATAAATAAATAAATAAATAAATCTTTCTTAAAAACAGCAGTTCTTGCAATATATACACTTAAACCAATTACCCAGTTTTTCATACAGTTAACCAGGAAAAGCTGCGACATCCATTCATTTACGTACGAAAATTCTTTAATTAGTCAATCACAACAAATGCGACCAATGTGCATCTGTATCTATAGTACATATTGCGCAAAATGGAAAATCTTAACATGTTTGTTTTAATAAGTTATTGTTTTATTATTTAAAAAGTAAACTATCAATCACAATTTCACTCTTCTTATCGAAAAATTTATGCATGCAAGATGTAAGTTCCAAAACTCCGTCAAAAATTATATTATCAATGAATTTTTTTATATTATTGTTTTTTTTTTTTTTGTACCAGAATTGAATAATCGTTATCGTAATCGTATCACAAATAACAGATCATAATAAAAAAAAAAATAAAAAAAAAAAACGAGAAAAAAAGATAACTTTTCAGTAACGTTCTTTTCTGTACGTTAAATTAATTAATTTATTTATTTTCATTTAATTATATTATTATTTTGATTTAAAATTTTTTGTTTATAGAAATTTTTATTTTAATTTTCCTTCTTTGTTCTAGTTATAAATATTTTCAATTTTTATTTTATTTCATATATACTATGTCTATATATATTTATATATTTCGTCTATTCTTCCTCTTTTGCTCGAATAATAATCCGTGATACGTCCCTCAAATTTATGATTTTTATAATTTTGAAAGGTACAAATTTATTAATATCCAGGTTAATAATGAATCAAGTTACACGTACGAAATAGACGAATTCGATAAGTAATAAAAGGATTGATTTTTTTAGTCCATCAAAATTTTTTTTTTTTAAAAAAAAAATCCATTTACAAAATCATCTACATTCCACCCTTAATAAAATAATAATAAATATTCCTTATTAAACTGTTAATAAATAGAAAAAATGAAATCTTTTAGTTATCTCGTATTTTTAAACGTATTAATCCTCTTCGCTTACGCTCAAGATCAACCAATTCCAGCAACTAGTTGTGAACAAAGATTCGCTTTACAAGGCACGACATGCACACCATGTCAACAAGCACTTTTTAAACATAATTTTATAGATACATCAGCTGCCATTGCTAAACAACCACCTTCTGACAAATGTATGGTCACTAGTATTTTTAGTTATCATTTACTTGAAGAGATTTCTACTACTCCTGGTACTTCCGCAGCAGACGTGACAAAAGTAAAAAATGCTTTAGATAAAACTTGTGCCGATACCGCAAATAATGCATGTAGTGAATCAGATGCTAAAAGTGCTTATACTGAGGTTGATAAAGCTTGTGATGCAGAATTGAATCAATACCTTTCTGGTAAAGACACTACAGATCTCGTTGGAACTAGAGCTGTAGCAACTATAACTTTATATTATTTAGCTATACCTTTAAGAGATATTTTATGTTCTAAAGTAGGAAACGGTAAGTTATTTTAAGTTTTACATGATATATATATATATATATATATATATAATTTTACACATTATTAATTATCATCTCTAAATTATTTTTTAGAATATTGTTTCGTCAAATTTTTCGAACAAGCAAATAAAACTCAAACTACAACTCCAAACGCGAATCCTTTTGGTCCTAATTCGTTACAATGTGATGATTGCTCAAAACAAGCTTATAATAGTATAAAAAGTTTTCAATCATCTCATCCTCTTGATACTCCTAATTTACAAAAGATCATGGCTAATACAACCACCAAAGAAATTCAAGCATTTGAACAAAAATGTCCTAATCTCGCTAAATCCGATGCTCAAAGACTTACTAATCAATTTTATAATTACCTTGGAATTATTTTAACTTGTCTTGTAGGATTCTTATTTATGTAACTTTTTAATTAATATATTGTTTTATAGTTAAGAAACATTTAACAAAATTAGCTGGATAAAATATATTTTGTATTTGAGTATTAAATATGAGAATGCTAAATAAAATTATTTTATATTTTAACTTATTAATATGATTACGTTCCGGTGATGCTAAATCATTTGGGGTTAAATATTCCAAATCACTTATCCTGATATCTCTTAGTTTTACTATTTGAAATCTTACTGAAAGAAATGTATTTTGTGAAAGTTTATAACGAAATAAATCGAGAAAGGAATTTCATTTTTAGTGATTCTAACTCATAATTTGGTATTAAAAGATTCTTTTCCATCTTTATTACCGGCATGATATTCTGTTGCGGAGGAATTTTAGGTTTATTTCCGGTAATATCGATAATATTAAAATTAAATTCTCCAATCTTCTCCTTTGTCATGCACTTTCATACACGAAGTCTTATTTTTGATTTTATTAGAACATGAATCTTTCTTTTATTAACTCGATTTTTGTGTCGCGTCATAATTATATCAATATAGCTCAAGTTACCTTATGTATATTGTTTGAAAATATCAAGTTGAACAAGTTAGCTTATTCTACCTAATTCCTGCATATTTCGTATTCCATGATCCCATGGATTTCGATTACGATATAAATAAAATATAATTGTAACGAAAAAAAAAAAAATACGAAAAAAAAAATACTCAAATCACGGGATTTTTGAAGACCAAAATCGTTCAATTCTTAATCATTAAATAGCACCAGACGATTGAGGCATTGAGTTATTTCATCAACATCTAATCAATTAATATTATTGTACTTTACAAATATGATTATAAAAGTGATGTATAGCACAGTTGTGATTAATGAATTAATATGGTACATCGAATTTATTTACAACTGTGATAAACTACGCATATAAAATAATTCCTTTCTCTCATAACGAATTTTAGTTATAAAGCGAAGATTTTTGTTCTTGGAGAATTCCCTTAAAAAATTTTTTTATGATCACAGTATCTGAGTAGTAACATTTCTATTTGTACACGAAGTTGTCTGAACACGGACTTTTCAAAGGTAAATTTCTATGTCGATTCTATACGAAGATGCAAAAGTTCTTTATCTTTATTGCCTTATGTTACATTGTAATTTTTATAAATTTTTGTTTTTAGATCATTTAATGATGAAAAAAAAGAACAAAAAAGATTTTTACAAAATTATTTGTTATAAGTCACGTGATAAATGCCGTTTGAAACACATAAGGTGTAAATTAAGAAATTTTCTAACCAAAATTGTAATCATTTATCGGAGGTACTTCAATCATTTTCTATTGGTCTTTGATACGTATTAAAATTTTATTTTAAATATGTAATATTTATTAGTCTACTAAAAAATTTTTTTTTTTTCGGCTTTGTTTCAAACTTCTGTACATGTTCTTTCTTTCGGCAGTTACGATTGGTCGATTATTATAAACAAGGAATGAATTACTCTTCTTAATAACCGAGGTTGCTTACAAATCCATTCTTCAAACAAAGGCACTTTGTCACTAAAATTTCTACGACAAAACAATTATATGAACTTATAAGGTCATTTTTATCGTAATTTACTCAATTTCGTTGATATGATAATATATAATTTTTACTTGAATATCACTATGCAAAAAAAGAAAATTCTTTTAAAAACACTAGTTTTGCAATAATAATCACAATAATATATATATATATTTATTTATATGCAGTATATGTGCTTAACTAATTATTATTTATTACCCAGTTCAGTTCTTATACGGTTAACCAGGCGACGCTAATCTATAATGCATATTACGCTGTATACTTGCTTCAAAATGGAAAATCTTACGACATTGGCCAAAATTTTTTGCATGATTGTTTTGACAAAAAAAAAAGGACTTTCGTCATTTTGTTCTTCCTTATCGAGAACTTTATGCATGCAAGGTGTAATTCTGAATCCTTTTAAAAATGTTTATTTTATATTATTATTTTTTTTTTTTTTTTGAAAATCATTTACAAAAACATTCACATCCCGTTCTTCACTTAATACTAACTAGTAATAATAATTCCTTAATGTAGACACCGATACAGTCGCCTCTGGATATAACGAACCTGGATGTGCCAAACACTTATTATACCGAACCAAAGTTTACAGAACAGATTTTTATAATTATTTACACCGGATATAGCGAACTTTTATAATAAAATCCTATATACCGCATCCGAAATTGATTTGGTCAGACCCGATATATTAGCCATGTATTCGTTATAACGAACGGTCATGTGATCATGAATTAATTTGGGCCAAATTTATAGTGCTAACCAGAATTATAAAGTTATTTATGTTTGGATATATGTGACTATATCATATGAAATTATAATCCTGGCTGGTACTATAAAGTCGGCCGGAATTATCCAAGACAGAAAACCAGTTCGGCATTTTATATAACGGATTCACTATATAGTATATACCGAACTAAATCCTCTGTAACAGAGGGTTCGTTATATAAAGAGGCAACTGTAAATAGTAACCATGAAATCTTTTAGTTTTTTTCGTATTTTTAAACGTATTAATCCTTTTCGCATGCGACAACTCCAAAAACTATTTGTGAACAAAATTTCGCTTTAAAAGGCGCGAAATGTACACCATATCAACAAGCACTTTTTAAATACAACATTATGTCATCCGTCAAAACTAAGCAACCATCTTCTGATAATTGTAATGCTATGAATATTCTATTTTCTCATTTATTTGAAGTCATTTCTGTTACTTCTGATACTTCCTTACTTCTGAATTCTGATGCTTCCGGTACTCCCAATGTTTTTCAATCAGACTCTACAAAATTAAAAGAAGTTATAGATAAAACTTGCGTTGAAACCGCAGATGCATGTAGTGAATCAACTGTTAAAAGTGCTTATACTGAGATTGATAAAGCTTGTGATGTAGAATTGAATCAATACTTTTCTGTTAAAGGAACTGGAAAGGAAGCTACTCCTCCATATATTACCGGAGCTAATGTTGCATTAACTATATCTTTGTATTATTCGGCTATACCCCTTAAAGAAAATGTACTATAAAGTAGGAGGTAGTAAGTTATTAAGTATAAATATAATATCACTTACATACATATACAATACTTTATAGCCTTTTAACATTTTATTTCTTCTTTAAATTATTTTTTAGAATATTGTTTCGTTAATTCTTATGAACAAGCAAATCAAACTCTAACTCAATCTCCAGATGCTAAAGTTACTGATTTAATAAAATGTGATGATTGTTCAAAACAAGATTATGATAACCTAAAAAGTTTTCGATCATCTCATCCTCCTGATACTCCTAATTTACAAAAGATTCTGGATGATAGTACAAACAAAGAATTACAAGCATTTGAACAAAAATGTCCTAATCTCGCTAAATCCGATGCTCAAAACTGAAACTTACTAGTCAATTTTATAATAATCCTGGAATTATTTTAATTGCCGGGTCTTTCAGGATTTATTTATGTTATCTTTAAGTAATAATTAATACAGTTAGAAAACATTTATTACATTTCTTATTCAATTTTATTATATACATGAAATTTTTACTATCAATCAATAAAATAAATCATATATTAGTTACGAATCATTTAGAATCATTTACTAATTATTCTTCTGATAAATTTGCCTGCATTACCGGTATTAACGCTATAAATATGAGAATATAAGTTTATAAAACACATTATTTTATTCATAAATGACGAAATATCTCGTTAACGAATCCCTTTGTTTTAAAAATGAGTTTGGTTAATCACTTTTTTTTTTTAAATACGGTTGACCATAGATAAAGTATGAAACGCAAAATTTCTCCTCTTTAATACCGGGATCCAATGTATGGGTGACACAGATCCATTACAAAGGTTGTTACTGTATTACAAATTGTATAATAAAGACCGTTTCAAAAGTAAATTACATGAATTTAAATTTCGTTGATATGAATAATAATTTTATTTTAATATTATTATACATTTCTTAAAACTGCAGTTTTACAGTAACCGCAATAAATAAATAAATTTACTTAAACCAATTACCCAGTTTTTTATACGCTTATCCAGGTAAAAGCTGCAACGCTGCGTTAAAGTTCGTTAATTAGTCTATCATCTAATAATACTGTATATATTTTACGCAGTATACTTGTTTCAAAATTGAAAATCTTACGACATTAACCAAAATTTTTGCTTGCTTTTTAACAAGAAAAAGGGACAAATAAATTATTACTGTGATTTTATTTAAAAGTAAACTTTTACAATTTCATTTTTCCTTATCGAAAACTTTAGCAATTCTAAACAACGTCAAATTAATATTTCTTTTTTTTTTTGTACCAAAATTAAAGAACTAAACTAAAATAGGTCACAATTAAAAAAAAAAAAATCAATTATTTAACGTAACGATTCTTTCTATCATACATTACAATTAGTAATTAAATTTACTTTGTTTTATATATATTTTTTTGTTATAACTTTCAAATCGCATTTAACAAACTTTCTTGTTCTTTATATTTATCTTAATTGTTTTATTTCCATTTTTTTTCAATATCATACTTAACATCTTTCCTTACCCCCTATATTTATTTTTAATTTTTTTTTTTTTTTTTTTTAATTCCATTTTTTTCAACAATAGTATTTAACAAAGATCCGTGATACATTTCTCAAGTTTTCAATTTGTAAAGTATAAACTAAATTAGATTGACAATAATGAATCAAAGTTACACTTATGAATTTGATAAGTAATAAAAAGATCGATTTTTGGTCCATCAGAAATTTTTTTTTTAAAAAAAAACATTTATAAAAAAACATCTACATTCTGTTTTTAATAAATAATATTAACTCCTTACTGTACTGTTTATAAACACCATTAAATACTAGAAACTATGAAATCTTTTAGTTTTTTCGTATTTTTAAACTTATTAATCCTTTTCGTTTACGCTCAAAATCAAGCAATTCCATCAACTACTAGTAGTACTTGTGAACAATATTTCACTTTAAATAGCACGACATCATGCACACCATGTCAACAAGCAATTTTTAAAACTCAGCAACTACCTACTGCCAAATGTAATATCATTTTTATTCTAGCTAGTAATATGCTTGGTCCTCCTACACCAAACTCATTAAGAGATGATATAGATAAAACTTGCGCTGCTGAAGCCACAAATGGATGTAATGAATCAGATGCTAAAAGTGCTTACACGGAGGTCGATAAAGCTTGTGATGCAGAAATAAATTTATACTTATCTGTTCAAGGAACTGATAAGGAAAACACTCCTCCTTATAGCAACGAAGTTGATATCGGATCTAGTGCTTCATCAATTATATTTGCAAATTATTTGGCTATACCTTTTATAAAAAGTTTATGTACTAAAGTAGGAGGCGGTAAGTCATTAAGTATAAATATAATATCAATTACATAATATTTTATAGCTTTTTTTAACATTTTATTTCTTTAAAATATTTTTAGAATATTGTATAGTTAAATCCTTTGAACAAACAAATAGTTCTGATCCATTGGATTTAACACAATGTGATGATTGTACAAAACAAAGTTATGATAACCTAAAAAGTTTTCAATCATCTCATCCGCTTGATACTCCTAATTTACAAAGGATCATGGCTGATTCAACCACCAAAGAAATTCAAGCATTTGAACAGAAATGTCCTAATCTTGCTAAATCAGATGCTCAAAAACTCACTAGTCAATTTTATAATTATCCTAGAATTATTTTAATCGGTCTTATAGGATTTATTTATGTAACTTTTATGTAATAATTAATATAGAGAACATTTATTATTATTCAATTTATTATTATTCAATTTATTATTATTCAATTTTATTATTTATTATGCATAAAAAAAAATTTTTTTTACAACTAATCATGAAAATAAATCATATATTATTTATTATTTAAGTAACTAATTTTCGGATAAATTTGCCCGTATTCTGGTATTAATGTTTAAGAGATACTTAATCGGTCAACCCGATTTTTAGAAATATTTTATTCATATTAAAATGATGAAATATCTCCATTATTTTAAACGATAAAATGGAGTTTAGGTTAACTCTAGTTCAGCACTTTTGGATCTACGATAACTTTCCTAATTTCGATACGTTAGGCCGGTTAGGGTGAATTGCCTCATCTCATGAGGCGCATATAGTACAGAATGATTTGTGTACTGCAACAGTTTATATTATTCAATATTGGTCAATTAAAATTTTTTAAATTTTCTGATTATGTTCTTTTTTTTCAAATAAGATTGGTTGATTATAGATAAAGAATGAAGCACAAAAATTTCTCTTCTTTTCTTCTTTAATAACTGAGATTGAAGCGATACGGATTCATTTTCAAACAAAGACAGTTTATTACTGTATTACAGATTGTATATTTTTTTTATCCTTATGTCGTTTCAAAAATAATTTACATGATTTTTAAATTTTGTTTAATATTATTATTATACAAAAATCTTTTTAAAGCAGCAGTTTTGCAATAAATCACAATAAATATAAATAAATATTCTTAAACCAATTACCCAGTTTTAATACGCCTAACCAGGTAAAAACTGCAGCACTGCGTTCACTAACGAAGTTCATCAATTAGTCTTTCTATAGTACACGTTTTACAATCTTTAGCTAAAATTTTTGCTTGTTTTTTAACAAGAAAAAGGACAATAAATTATTATTATTTTGTTTAAAAGTAAAATTCTACAATTTCATTTTTTCTTATCAAAAACTTTATACATACAAAATGTGATTCTGAATACATTCAAAAAAATATTTTATGAATGAATTTTAATAATCTTTCTTTCTTTCTTTCCTTTTTTTTTTGTACCAAAATTATGTGATAAAAGAAACGAGAAAAAACATAAACTTTTTAATGTAACATTCCTTTCCATACGTTTGAAGTAATTTGTTTTAATTTTTGTTTCATTTAAATTTTTATTCCTTCATTTAACTTATATTTACTTTATCTATTTGTTATTATTATTTCCTCTTTTTTTCAACAATCGGGTTTAACAACTTTATTGCACTTAATATTTTTATCTTAATTATTTCATTTCCTTTTTTTTCAACATCATACTTTACAAATTTCCTTGTTCTCTCTATATTTATTTATTTTGAAATTTTTTTTTTTTTTACTCCGTTTTTTTCGAAAATCGTACTTAACAAAGATTCGTGATACGTCCCTTAAGTTTTCAATTTGTAAAGCATAAACTAAATTGGATTGACAATAATGAATCGACGTTACACGTACGAATTTGATAAGCAATAAAAAGAAGTCCGTCAGAAGTTTTTTTTTAAAAAAAAACATTTACAAAACATTTACTTTCCATTTTTAATAAATAACAATAATAATCTCTTACTATATATATTGCTTACAGACATCATTAAATAGAAACTATGAAATCTTATTGTTTTTTCATATTTTTAAACGCATTAATCCTTTTCGCTTACGCTCAAAATCAAACAATTCCATCAACTTGTGAACAATATTTCGCTTTAAATGGCACGCAATCATGCACATCATGTCAACAAGCAATTTATAATACTCAACAACAACCTACTGCTAAATGTAATGTCATTAGTATTCTACTTAGTAATTCATTTATTAGTACTACTTCTGGAATAGACTCGTTGAGAGATGGTATAAATAAAACTTGCACTGAAACCGCGGCAAATCCATGTAATGAATCGGATGCTATAAATGCTTATACTGAGGTTGATAAAGCTTGTGATGCAGAATTGAACATATACTTTGCTGTTAAAGGAACTGTCAAAGAGACCACTCCTCCTTATAGTAACGACGCTAATATTGGATCTAATGCTGCAATAACAATATTTTTCAATTATTTGGGTATACCTTTTAGAGAAAGTTTATGTACTAAAGTAGAAGGCGGTAAGTTATTATTAATTATAAATATAACATCATTTACAATACTTTATAGCTTTTTTTTTTTTTTTTAACATTTTATTTCTTTAAAATATTTTTTTTTAGAATTTTGTCTAATTAAACAAGCAAGTCAAAATCAATCTCCAAATATTACTAGTCCTTTTGATTTTACAGAATGTGATGATTGTGGAAAACAAAACTTTGATATTTTAAAAAGGTTTCAATCATCTCATCCGCTTGATACTCCTAATTTACAAAAGGTTATGGCTGATTCAACCACAAATGTACTGCAAGCATTTGAACAGAAATGTCCTAATCTTGCGTCTGATGCTCAAAAACTCACTAGTCAATTTTATAATTATCCTGTGACTATTTTAATTAGTCTTATAGGATTTATTTACGCAACTTTTATATAGTAATCAATATACTGTAGTTAGAAAACATTTATTACTTTTCTTATTCAATTTTATAATAAAATTTTTTTACTATAAACAAAACGAATCATATAATATATATGTATTATTTAAACGATACTATGTCGTGAATTATTAATTAGTTTTCGGATAAAATTTTCCCGTATTACTAGATCGGTCACGTTTAAGAAATAAGTAATATGAGAATCGGTCAAAGCACATAGACGACGAAATATAACATGGATGTTTACATTGGCCTTTAATATATATTAAAATTATTATAACCGAATATTTTGAAATATACAGACCGGAGAAAAGAATAGCAGTCGGTTATTTTAATATAAAACACAAATTCTATGATGAAGTTACGGAATTTTTTATTTTCAGGAAGAGGACAAGCCTCCATCTCAACATGCTATTATCACTAATAACCTCGCAATTAATAACTATACTATTTTCAAAATTATTTCACTCTTTCCTAAATAAACTGAGAAATGGCTTACGAAATTTTTTCTTTTTGTATTACAATATTCTTGATATATTTCTTCAAAAACAATCCAATGTTCTCATTTGGATTATTGGAAGCTAAGACAAATTTTTATACCACGAAGTTGTTATTTTATATCTTTTATAATAATACAAATCTCACCTATAATCTAAAGAATTATTTGATTAGCCAGAAATACACATATTTCAACTCAATTAGAAATTTTCTAAAAATTTGTTTCAAGAGAAAGTTAACAGCTTTATGAATAAATTTAAATGTAATGATACTTCAGTTTGGGTAATAAAAAAATAACATCAGTATTTGAAATTACTTTTTCTTTTATTTTGTTCAATTTGGTATAAGTAGTAATGGTCTAATCTGAAACTAAGAAGCGGGATTCTCTCCGCTATTTTTTTCGTCATACCATAGGAAATTACCGAGATCCAATGTTTGGGTGATACGAACCTATTTTTATCACCTGAAAGGACACTGTTCACTGTTATTAGAATTTGTATAAATAAAGTTACAATAGTATCTTTTTTTATGGACTTACAAGGACAATTTTAAATCAGGAGGCTGCGACGATATTATTCACTAATGAACACAAAGAATGCATTATCTATAATACATATTTACGCAGTATACTTGCTTTACTTGCTTTAAAATGGTTTAAAAGCATACTTTCTCAAGTGTAATTATTTTGTACCAAAATTATATGATGAGAGAAATAAACTGAAATACAATAGGTCACAACTAAAGAAACGAGAAAAAAAATTAACTTTTTAACGTAACGTTTCTTTCTATACAGTAATTAATTCATTATTTTAATTTTTGTTTATTTTTATTATATAAATTTTTATTTATAATTTTCTTTAAAATTATGAGATTTTTAAAAAAAAAGATTTAAACTTATTTAATTACTTATTTTTTTGTATCAAACATGTACGGTCTTTCTTCATTTTTCCTATATTTACATTTATTTATTTCTATTATTTCCATTTATTTCAACAATAGTATTATTTAACAACTTTCCTTGTTCTTTATATTTATTTTAATTACTTTTCCATTTTTTTCAACAATGGTATTTAACAATTTTCCTTGTTCTTTTAATTGTACTTTGTTAAATACAATTGCTTGTTGAAAAAAATGGAATGAAGATCCGTGATACATTTCTCAAATTTTCAATTTGTAAAGCCCAAACTAAATTAGATTGACAATAATGAATCAAAGTTACACGTATGAATTTGATAAGTAATAAAAAGATCGATTTTTAGTCCATCAGAAATTTTTTTTTAAAAAAAAAATCATTTACAAAAACATTTAAAACATTCTGTATTTAATAATACTATACTTTAATTAACATCAATAAATAGAAACTATGAAATCTTTTAGTTTTTTCGTATTTTTAAACGTATTAATCCTTTTCGCCCACGCGCAAAATCAAACAACTACTTGTGAACAATTTAATCTTTTAAATGGCACTGCAACATGTACACCATGTCAACAAGCAATTTTTAAAACCAACCAACTACCTATTTCTAAATGTAATGTCGTTGGTATTCTATTTGGTCATGCACTTGGTGCTACTGGACCAGACTCATTGAGAGATGATATAGATAAAACTTGCGCTGAAACCGCAGATGCATGTAGTGAATCGGATGCCAAAAGTGCTTATACTGAGGTTGATAAAGCTTGTAATACAGAATTGAATCAATACTTTTCTGCCACTCCTCCTTATAATAACGAAGCTAGTATCGGGTCTGATGCTGCATTAACTATACTTGTAAATTATATGGCTATACCTTTTAGAGAAAGTTTATGTTTTAAAGTAGGAGGCGGTAAGTTATTAAATATAAATATAATATCATTTACATAATAATTTATAGTTTTTTTTTAACTTCCTTATTTTTTTTTTTAGAATATTGTCTGGTTAAATCTTATGAACAAACAAATCAATCAGCAATAACTCAATCTACAAATGCTACTAATCTTTTTCAATTAGATCAATGTGATGATTGTACTCAACAAAGTTATAATAATCTAAAAAATTTTCAATTATCTCATCCTCTTAATACTCCTAATTTAAAAAAGATCATGACTGATATAACTACCAAACAAATTCAAACATTTGAACAGAATTGTCCTAATCTTAAATCTGATGCTCAAAAACTCGCTACTCAATTTTATAATTATTCTGTAGTTATTTTAATTGGTCTTATAGGATTTATTTATGTGAATTTTATATAATGATCAATATAGTTAGAAAATATTTAGAAAATATTTATTACGTTTCTTATTCAACTTTATTATAAAATTTTTTACTACATATATAAAAATTAATAAACAAAATAAATTATAGATTATTATATATTAAAATATTATTTAAATGATACTACGTCTAATTAATTTTCGGTATACAGTATATATTAACGTTTAAGAGATACCGATTTTTAGCGATATTTTATTCATAAATGACGAATATCTTGTTAGCAGAACCCTTTTATTTTAAATGATATAATGAGTTTAAGTCAAACATATCTAGCAAGCGGTTGTTCTCTTCAAATCTACGATAACTTTTCTAATTTTGGAACGTTGGGGTGCGTGAATTTACTCGTCTTATTACGAGGGAGCATATACAAAACAGCTCTATTTTTGTATTTAAAATTTTAAATGGTCTTATGATATATTCTTTTTTTTCCTTACCTTTAAACCACTAAACTTAGATGCTATATTGGCTTTTGATATATTTTAAAATTATATTTTGCATTAGTCCATTGTTATATTCTTTCTTTACAAATACGATTGTTTATCATATGAAACATGAAATTTACATGGTGTATCATTTGTACTAAACATTAGATTCGAATTTTTTAGAATCACAAAAGGAAAGGTAATACAAACACCAGAAAATTTTCCTTTTTGTGATTCAAACTACAAAAAAAAAAATTAAAACTTCGATTTTCAAAAGCATCATAGGAAATTACCGAGATTCCATTTCACCGAATCGGCGAATCGTCTATTTCACCGGATTCCATTTCGTCGATAATTACATTTTTTATATTTGCCTTCCAAGTGTATTTATCAATTTTTAGTAATAATAAATTTTTTTTCATTTATATTTTAATAAATATGATTGATTGCGTGAATAAAATAATTATTAATAGTTATTGGTACTTCCTTTTATTAATTAAAAATAAATTATGATAATTTATATGCTCGAGTGAAATGAGTGTTATATAATGGCCCAAATATTCCACGTAACAATTTATAATGTAACAGATATTATTTATTATAAACAAACAATTTATAAGGATGAGTAAATTTCATATAAATATAGATCATTAAATTTATTCATTCAGTGAAGTGGCTTCGGCAAAATGTGAAACGGCTTCAATTAAACGTCCGCTGAGAAAATAGAGTTTCGGTGAAATAGACTTTTGTAAAATGCACTGACATCACATCCTTCCGGTGAAATGGCTTTGGCAAATGGGTTTTGGCGAAATGGACTTTGACGAAATGTACCATATTTAATTATTTCTATATTGGCCTTTGATATATATTAAAATTATTATAACTGAATATTCCGAAATAAGTAACTTTGGCCATTAAAATTTTTTTTTCAAATACGATCGGTTGATAACCAATATTTGGGTGACACTAATCTATTTTTCAATTTGTTAGTAGAATTTGTATAACATATAAATAAAATTACAAGAACAATTTTTCCCCCTTTATCGTTTCAAATTTTGCTGACGTGAATAATAATATTATTATACAAAAGCTTTTTTAAAACAGCAGTCTTACAATAATCACAATAATCACAATAAATGAATTTATTACCCAGTTTTTCATACGCCTAATCAGGCAAAAACTGCGACACTGCGTTCGCTAATGAAAGTTCGTTAATTAGTCCAAAAAAATACATCCATATTTTACGCAGTATACATTAGCCAAAATTTTTTTTGCTTGTTTTTTAACAAGCAAAAGAAAAGGACAAATAAATTATTATTATTTTATTTAAAAGTAAATTTCAAAATTTTACTCTTCTTTATAAAAGAACATGTACGCAAGATGCAATTCTGAATTTCTTCAAAAAAAAAAAAAAAAAAAAAAAAATGCATTATGAATTAATGTACCAAAAAAAGAAATAGAGAAAAAAATTTTCTGTACGTTTATAGTAATTAATTCATCCAACTATTTATTAATTTTTGTTTCATTTTTGTTATTATACTTTCCTTATATTGTCCTATAATTATTATTTTTATTTTATTTTTGTTTCCGTTTTTTTTTTAACAAGATTCGTGATACGTTCCTCAAATTTCCAATTTGTAAAGAATCAACTAAATTAGATTGATAATTAATTAAAATCTCAAAGTTACACGTACGAATTTGATAAGTAATAAAAAGGTTGGTATTTTATCGGTCTTTTTTTAAAAAAAAAACCATTTACAAAACATTTACATTCCATTCTTAATATTCCTTATTGCGCCATTAATAAATAGAAACCATGAAATCTTTTAGTTTTTTCGTATTTTTAAACTTATTAATCTTTTTCGTTTACGCTCAAAATCAAACAATTCCAGCAACTATTACTTGTGAACAAAGTTTCGCTTTAAATGGAACGACATGCACACCATGTCAACAAGCAATTTTTAATACCACACAACCGCCTACTGCCAAATGTAATGTCCTTAGTATTCTACTTTCTCATTTATTTGAAGGAATTTCATTTGTCCCTGATGCTTCTGGTACATCTAGTGTTGCTTCTGAACCAGATTTGACAAAAGCAAAAGATGCTGTAGATAAAACTTGCGCCGAAACAGATGCATGTAGTGAATCGATTGCTAAAAGTGCTTATACTGAGGTTAATAAGGCTTGTGATACGGAATTGAATCAATACTTTTCTGTTAATGGTACTGGCAAGGAAGTCACTCCTCCTTATATTACCGGAACAAATGCTGCATTAACTGTATTTATATATTATTCGGCTATACCTTTTAGAGAAAATTTATGTATTAAAGTAGGAGGTGGTAAGTTATTAAGTATAATTTAAATATATATATGCATAATTCTTTATAGCTTTCTTTTTAAAAAAATTTTATTTCTTCTTTTAGAATATTGTTTCATCAAATCTTATGAACAAGCAAATCAAACCCAACTTTCAAATGTTACCAATCCTTTTGGTTTAGTACAATGTGATGATTGTTCAAAACAAAAGTATGACAATATAAAAAATTTTCTATCATCTCATCCTCTTGATACTCCTAATTTACAAAAGATTATGGCTAATTCAACCGATGAATTACAATCATTTGAACAGAAATGTCCTAATCTTGTTAAATCTAATGCTCAGAAACTCATTAATCAATTTTATAATTATCCTGGAATTATTTTAATTGGTCTTGTAGGATTTATTTATGTAACTTTTATATAGTAATTAATAAATCTTAGTTTGGAAACATTTCTTCCGTTTCTTATTCAATTCTATTTATTATATACAAATTTTTTTACTAGTAAAAAGTAAAATGAATCATAGATTAAAATTTAACTGACGTTACGATCGGTCAACCCAATTATTTTTTTTTTTTTTAACAATATTTTATTCATAAATGACGAGTTTGATAATTAATAAAAAATTGATTTTTTAGTCTATCAAGTCTGTCAGAAATTTTTTTTTAAATAAAACCTTATACAGAACATTTACATTTCGCTCTTAATAAACCAATAATAATAATGATTCCTTATTCACTGTGCGTTAAAACAATGAAATTTAGGCTTTTCGTATTTTAAACGTATTAATCCTTTTCGGTTACGCTCATGATCAAACAATTCCAGCAAATACTTGTGAACAAAGTTTCGCTTCACAAGACACGACATGTACACCATGTCAACAAGCACTTTTTAAACATAATTAGTGGATATCAGCTGCAATTGCTAAACACACCTTCTAACAAATGTTTAGTCATTAATATTCTATCTTGAAAATAATTCTGGGATGCGACAAGATTAAAAGAAGCTCTAGATAAAACTTGCGCTGAAACCGTAAATAATGCATGCAGTGAATTAACTGTTAAAAGTGCTTATACTGAGGTTAAAAAAGCCTGTGATACAGAATTGAATCAATACTTTTTCTGTTAAAGGGACCGAAAAGGAACTTCTTAGTTCGGAACTAGAGCTGCAGCAACTATATAATTATAGATTATAATGCTATACCTTTAAGAGAATCTTTATGTGGTAAAGTAGGAGGCGGTAAATTATTAAGTACAGATATAATAATTTCATTTAAATATAACTTTTTTTTAACATACTATTTCTTTTTAAAATTATTTTTTTTAGAATATTGTGTCGTTAAATTTTTTGAGCAAGCAAATCAAACTCAATCATAATTGTTCAAACAAGCTTATAATAAAAACGTTTTCAATTATTTCTCTCCTAATTTACAGTACAAAAGATTTTTGTTAATGGTACAAACAAAGAAATACAAGAATTTGAAAAAAAAAGTCATAATATTGTCAAATCTAATCAAAAACAAATCTAATCAAAAACTTACTAATCAATTTATTTTATTATCGGAAGGATTTGTTTATATAATACAACTATCATTTGATAATAAGTACGTAACTATCATGGTATTGTATTGCATCAACGAATTACAATTGAATAAGTTTCGGATGAATTTTCCCGTATTACCGGCTTAAGAATGTTCTTACTAGATCGGTCAAAACGAATTATTATTATTATTCATAAATGACAAAAATATCTCGTTACTCTAATCCTTTTATTTTTAACGATAGAACGAGCTTAGGTTAAATATGTCTAGTAAGCGGCTGTTCTGTCACTTTGGATCTACGATAACTTTCCTAATTTCGGTACATTAGAGTGAGTTACCTCTTCTTATAAGGCGGCAGGCACAGATTTTTTTTCTGCGGTTTGTGTATTGTAACGTAAAATGTGTAATATATAGCCCCCATGATAGACTTTTTTTTTTTTTTTTTTTTTTACCTTTACCCAACAGACAAACTTCAAGTGTAAAGGAGAGAAAAAATAAACATACACGTTTACTTTTTAGAGTAAACAAGAAAATTTATCGTAACAAATCTCAAAGAGTTTATTATTAAAAAAATAAATCAAACAGGATCGAAACTTTGAAACCGTCACTTGATTTCTATTTTAAAATATTAGAAAAGTTGTGGAACAAGTTATCGAAAAAAAAAATATTAACAATAACGTTAATCTTTAGAAGAGACGGACAGAATCACATAAAAAAAAAGAATCATTTAAAGGGTCAAAACTAACAACGAAGGATATATATCACAATAATTTTTATGTTTCAGGAAAGAGAGATTAAAGTAAAATCAGATTGGGATTCAATATTATCAAAATGTAATGTTTTAGAAGTAAGATATTATTATAATAGGTTAAATAATATGTTTAAATATTATAGAAGAATAATTTATGGGAGAGGAAAAGAAATATCGGATCAAATTGAGGAAATTTCATTCGAGAAAATCTTTAAAGAACCGAAACATATTATGAAAAAGTACAAAGTACAATTAAATTTAGAAAAAGAGGAAAATTTATTATATAGATTTACTATTTGGGAATATTTTAATACATTTAAAGAAATTCTTAACGATATTAAAGAGGAAGAATATAATGAATTAATGTCAGAAAGAAAATTAAATGCTGTTAGAAAAATTGAGGAATGGATTTTAAAGAAGTGTCAAGAGAGGAGAAAAGTGATAATATTAGAAGGGGGCATAGGAGTAGGAAAAACTTCTATTACAGATAAATTAAAAGAAATATTTTTAAAGAAAAGGAAAACGGTTAAAGTTTTACATGAAACAATTGAAGAATGGAAGGATACTTTGGAGAAATTTTATAAAGAACCTTTAAAATATCAATATCAATTAGAAATGGAGATTATTAAATCAAGGAATAAACAGTTAAGAAATTGTAGTAGAATAACCGAGATCATTATAATGGATAGAACTCCATTATCATCATATTTTTTTATATCATTAACAAAAGAAAAACTAACGTTAGAGGATTTGATTAAATATCGTAGTGAGGTAAATGAGATGGAAAAGGAGAGGGATCTCTTAAGGTTAGAAACGGCGAAAATCATCAGGATAGAAATGACAGCGGAAGAGTGTATGGAGAGGATAAAATTTAGGGGAAGGAATGAAGAGAAAAACATCTCTTTGGAATATTTAGGAAAATTGAATGAAAAATACAAACATGATTTAATCAAAGTTTATAAAGTAAATACTGATCAAATTTACATTACAGAAAATGAGAGAGGAAAATTAGATTATACAGTGTGGAAAATAATGGAATTTATTCAGCCAAATTTAGATAACAAAGAATAGCGTTTAATTTGGACTTAATGTTATTGATATATATATGAATTCAATCGTTAGATGTACGTTCGTTAAATGCGTTCTGGATTAAATAATTCCATTATAGAAATAAAATAGATATAATGACGTTCATGATGTTCATAATGTATATGATTTTAACGTAATTTGATTTTTGATTTTTTGTCGTCTAATATACATACAGCATATACATGATGTGACTTTTCCCTGCTGTGGACGTGACAGTTTGACGCCCCTATCTCAGAAAAAATTAATTGCCAAAGAAATAATTTCCAAAATAAAAGCATATATATTAGCAACTGACAGGACAGCTTTCTTCTCCGGTGGTGCCGGAATTTGGCCATTTGTTCCAGTATTACTTGTATTTGGATTTAGGAGCAGTCTGTTATTGTATATTTCTTTAATGTATATTTCTTTATTGTGAATGTACCGATAATCTTTGGGAATATAACAATGTTTGTCGCTGATGATGTCCTGGGTTGATCGGTTGTTGTGTGATCCCTCGAAGTTGTAAGTGGTGAAGGTTGTGGTGATGGTGGACTTTCTGTAAATGAAGTCCACTCGTCAAATTGAGGTATGTATTAATCTGATGATGAGCAACCACTGAAATCGAAATTCTTGGATAGTTTGTTTACCGAATCAGTGGTTCAGTGTAAAATAACGATAACCTCACATCATTATGAGAACCATATTGAAAAAGATCAGTGAAATTTGCACAATGTTCATAGTTGGGTGAGCCCAGTTCCTTGTTGAGTGCGACCAATGTTTCTAGTTACCTGTTTCGGATGTTTCTAGTTGCTCTCTCGCATGATTTAGGACTAATGGAAACATCATCTCGAATGTTCCTATTATAGCCCGCGCATAATTAGGAACATCAGAAGCATCTCCATTTGGTCTTAAAGCATTTCTTCGATCATTGCAACATTGACGGTAACAAGAACCAATTTTTATCAGAACTTTTTAAATAAAATTTACTTAATTGACTGACCACTCAACGTAAGATGTTATGTGACGTGACAATTAGGATTTTTCTAACGACCCTCGGATAAATAATAAAAAACGAAACGCGGAGGGATGACATAAACATAGTCACGTTACCAAAATTTTTCTAATTACAATATATACTGTATTTATTATTATATATCATAAGTTTGTAACGCACTACTTATTCTTTAAATAAAATAAAATAAAATAAAATAATTAAACATATCATGAACATACAAAATCATACGTACAAAATGAATTAATTTAATTGTGTTTTTTTATAATCATCATCCTTATTAAACCATTTAGTTGAACTAAATATCCAAAAATGATGCTAAGGAATTATAAAATCGGAAAAGTTATTACTCGGAAGTTCTGCAGTTTGAAGTAATCGACTAGTATATATTGCCTGTGGATGTATTTTCTTCACTTGTTCGTCAGTCTCTTCTGTGAGTCTCCTTGCCTCTGCCTCTTGGAGTTCCGAGTTAATGTTTGGTGAAGGTTCGTTTAGCCATTTGTTGATAGTTTGTACAACATCATCAGCATTTGGTCGCATTGGTGAATAACATTGTTGCATGAGTTGTGTGTAAAATGGTGGAATGTTATTGGGGATTTTGGGTCTTGCGCCACTGCAAATTTTATTTATAAGATCAATGTCATGCGGTTCACTAGCGAAAGGAAGGTGACCGGTTGCTATCTCATACATGAGCATTCCTAAACTATACACATCAGATGCTTTACTATAGGGTCTGCCACATAATACCTCGGGGGCGACATATGGCAACACACCATACACCTCTCCTTTCTTTGAGTTCGTCATCGGCTTGTCTACAGGTTGACATAAACCAAGATCAGTAACCAATACATAGTAGCCACCACATACTATATTTCCACCATGAAAATCTCTGTGGAGCAAACCCTTGTTGTGCAACTGCTTGAGACCAACAGCAATTTGGTATAATGTGCCTATACGAAGCAACCAATTGAATTCAGCGAGATTATTACGGATGAAACGGCGAAGATCTCCATTATTTGCATAATCAAGTACCAGGATATACTCTTTCGTATCTGTATTTTGGGATACCCCGTACACACGGAGTATACCTGTAAAATCTGTTCCACCGCAACATTTTTGGAGTCCTATCAGCTGTGATTTGTATACAATGAAATTAAACATACATTGTAATAATGCAAATTCAAAGGAAATCACAAAAACGTACTTCGTTTATTAGTTCAGCCGAGAGGTTTTGGGAATTATGAAGAGTCTTAAGAGCAACGAAATAGGAATTTTTTTCTTTATTATTAAAAGCAACTCGTTTCCATTTGTTGTGTTTCGTATCCCATCCTATAATTCGACCATCTAACCATTGAGCTTTATGAATAGTTCCGTATCCTCCTTTTCCAATTTTCGTAATAATCATGAATCGATCGTAGGGAATCCACTCCAATACATTACTTTCAAGAGTTGCCGTCAATTGTGAATCTCTAATGATTTCATCAATATTCTGGTTTCCACTTGTCCAAACTTTAAAGCATTCTTAAAAATGCTTCGCATTGCAGGAGGAACACCACCCTGGACCAGAATTTGGCTGATGACATTCCTCGCATATACCATGTTCATTAAATTCATTAGATTCGTTGTTTTTTAAAGGCGAAATAATAAAATAGAGACATTTTAGGACGAAATTTTTTAAGATTTCCATTGTAGAAAATCGTACAATTGTCGTTGAGTGGCATTAGTGCATATATTATACTGTTCTATGGCGTAACACAAATTTCCCAAACTTCTAAAAAAAAAAAAAAAAATATATACCAACAAAATTTGTGCAAGTACGAGCATCACAAATTAATACTATTCAGTTAATTCATTCACTTTTACTTTTACAGTACAAAAAAAGAATCAATTAAAGACAAATAATAAATAAGGTCAGAATTTGAACGCTGATCATTTCTACCAAGAAAAAACAAAAATTCATATCAACGTTTTTAGAATATTCATTGTTTATAATGATACACAAATTACCCGATCGTATTTTATAAAGCTTGTCACATGCTAAAGTCAAATGAAAAATCAAATGTGAAAATGTTTGATTTCAACAAAGAAAATTATTATAATTATACACGTGCGAAACTCATAAAACAATATGTAAAAGATGCTATTCTGCTCAAGAAAGGAGGTAACGACTCATTTAATAAATTTAATAACCAATTTCTGATCAGGCCTCGGGCGGTTATCCTATATATGGAAAATATAAAGATAATAATTGTACTGAAGGTTTTTGGTGATTAGATAATGATTATTTTTAATAATAATGATTTTTGTCTATTAAGTGATATTTATGTTAGAAATAGTCGAACATTTTTAAATGAAAAGAGGAGTTTTTTTTTTGAAAAAAAACGTTATAAATATCGAAATAATATTAAAGATTTGCTTGGAACTGGACGTATTTATTAATAATATTGCCTACAATTTTTTTATTACGTTTTAAGATTAAAGGTTTGTTAGGGGAATCAATGGAATCATGTAATAAGTCAGATCAATTGATGAAAGATGATATTACAGCATTAAAAAGTCGTCAAGAACTTGAAGGGATTTGAATTATAATTCAATGTATTTGGGATTTATCGGGGGCACAATTTAACAAGAAAACATGGTCACATGGCCAGAATTATTATTAATTTTGACCTGAATTAAATGTTATAATTTATTCAATGAACACTTAAAAGATTATAAGTCTAATTGGGAAATTTCTTCTAATTTCAACATAAAAAATTTGAAAAAGAGGTGTGTTATGTTAAAACATTTGAACGGCCTTACCGAAAATAATCATCCGGATCATGTGTAAAGATCATGTGTAACCTGCAACAAATCCGATTATCACCCATTGAGCGCGAAAATTTGATTTTCGCGTGCAAAATGAATAATTGCAAAGACTACAATGATTGTAAAGCAACAGTTAATCCTTAGTAATAAAGAACAAGAATAGAAACTTGAACCTGTTATTCATGTCAAAAATATCTTATTATGTTGATTTGAAATTTAAAGAAAGTGAATGTAATTGTGATAATTGTAATAAAACTCTCTAAGACACAACCAGAAATGGTCACTCTTTATTAGCAACTTCATTACGATCTAGTAATTATAATTCTGATGTTAACGTTTCAAATGTAATAGCCAACTTACTAGAGATCAAACATTTATAAAAAAAAATGAGGAAACTAAAAACGGATGCAAAAGTTAGAAAAAAAATGGATCTGAGCGAAATCGTAAACAAATAAAAAGATAAACGACTACAAACCAACCAACCTGACAAACTTTCTGAATTATATAGCGTACCCAATTATCACATCTGAATAAACTAAACCAGCAAAGGTATTATCTCAGAAAAAGGACATGATTTTATGAATTTGAAGATTTAATACTACAAACTGAATAGTTTGTGAAGAAGCTGATTTGTTGGTTCGTACTTGTACAGAGTATGAATTGTCATATAAAGCAGAAAAAGGAGCAGAAATGGACACTATTCTGGAAAAGGATTTTGAAAATTTTATAAACAGTATTAATTAATTATTTAACTAGCTCCGGTAAGGTTTTATTAGTTACAGTAACTATTCAAAAAGAAGAAACAGCAAAAGAAGAAAGGTGGTTTATATTTTTGTATAATTAAAGGATTCGTTGTTTTAATAACCTCTCCTCTTCTAAGAGAAGTTTGCAACAGTCAAATCGTTTAAGATGAAATTAATTATTGCAAATAGTAATCATAACTAATAATAATAAGAGAAACTCTTTGTTAGACTCTAATGATAAAATAAAGTGAACAATACCGGATTTAACCGTGAAAAAATGTATAAAAATAAAAAAAAGTGACTGAGAAAGCGCATCTTATTGCCGCACGTTATTAATTATATATGGATGTCAGTGATTTTTTTTTTTTTGATCTGTAATGCTGGTATTTTTATGATAGTATTTTTAATCCTACCGCCTCTAGAAGATAAAAAAAAGTTATTTCACGTACCATATGAATTTGATTTTTTTTACAGCTGCACCATAAAAGCCATTGTTATCTACAACAATTCCCTACAAATTACTATTGCATGGCTCGTTTAGAAAATAAATAAAATTTACGCATGAAATTAAAAAACTGATCACCAATATTCTTCTGGGACTTGTTTAACTTTTTTTTGGGCATAACTCATGCTTAATTCCGGCCAAGTTCTTGATAATACCTCTCTGAATAAAGTTTAGATCATTAAAATTCTAAAGATATATTACTATAATTTTTATGAAAATTGTGATTTGCTTACAATCAATTTTTTAAAATTAAAAAACAACTAATCTCTTTACGCCTGTACTGCTGGTACAGTAAGTATTTCAAATTTATAATAAAATGAGAAACGAAAAATTTATCAAAATAATTATATGCACATATTATATAAGTAAATCAAAAGCTTAAAATTTTATTCATTATTCTTAAAAATATATCACATCATTTCATCGAAAAAAAACGCCAATAGAAAACTTATTATTCATAAAAATAGGATTTCATCGAAAAAAAAACCGCCAATAGAAAACTTATTATTCATAAAAATATATCATAGCATTTCATCGAAAAAAAAAACCGCCAATAGAAAACTTATTATTCATAAAAATATATCATAGCATCTCATCGAAAAAAAAACCGCCAATAGAAAACTTAATATTCATAAAAATATATCATAGCATTTCATCGAAAAAAAAACCGCCAATAGTAAAACAAAAAAAAAAAAAGAAAGACGTACGAACGAAAAAATAAATGAAAAAAAAAACAAAAAAAATTATAAGTATGAATCAGGTTTTATGAATTCATGAAACTTTTCATCTTCTTCCTCTCTTAAATTTAATACCTTAGTTAAATTTGGAGGTGGTTGGGGTGCGTGGGGGGGATCATAATTGCGAAGTTTATTCTCTTCATCAGCATACTTCAAGAATCCATTTTTCAGAACTGGGGGTGCGATTTCCCATCTCTCGCTCGCTTTTTTCAAGATCATGCATGGCTTGTAGGATGGGAATTCTTTCATTAGATCATTTTTATACATTTTATAATAAAATGAAAAGCCATTAGGGGGCTTTTTTTTCTTGATTCCCGCCGCTGTGCATGTTGAAGTCGATGGATTCGCGCGAATTTCTCGGAGGTTTGAATTGTTTGATTTCATAATTAACACCCACCGAAAAAGGAGAGCTAAAATTTTGTCATTTTATACGTTTTTTTTTGTTAAAGGTAATGAACAGTTTTCTCTCCGATTAAAAAGTAATGTAAATATTACTTTCAAAATTTGGAATAAATGAAAGTCTACTACTCCGTTTGAGAGCAGATTCGTTTAGGGTATTGCATCAGGGAATGCATGTGCGTTTCATCATGTCAGTCCGAATTGAAATGATAACAAAAGAAAATAGATTGATAAAATATATTGAGTATTTATGTTACAATCTAATTTTAGAAGGTGAAAACCGTATTTGTAATTAAGAGAAATGATTTTAATGACTCAAAAAATTGGTAATATATATTTTTTTTTTTTGTGTTGAATTATTATAATGGAGCATTTAGGGAAAAGACAAAAGAAAGATCGGCATAATCTGCGTAAAAATTTCCGAAAGAGGAAACCGAGATCTTTTGATTTTACTGGGTCATGTTTTTGGAAATAAGAACGCGTCAAAAAAAATGAAAAATTTATGGTATGGATCTACTTCTATGTCATGCCCGATAATTTTAACAACAAATTTAGGAATTTTATGTATAACGTAAGGATTTCATTCGAAAATTTTACATAATTTTATTAGCCGTAATGAAATCCTTCAAAAAATAATAATAATAATATTTTTTTTTTCGCACGCCGCATGCATTCTTTTTTTTTCTTCCTATTCTTCCAAATGTTTCCAAATATTTTTTTTTTTATTTTCCATTACTTTTAAACATTAGTTGGCGCTGTGGTACGCAAGGGACAATACCTGATACGTAATGATTCGTTTTCATTATGTGTAATCTTTCTTCTTTGTTCAAATAGGCAAAATTAATTTTTTCGGAGTTCTTGTGTGAGAAATTAACCTTTTCTGTAACTTTCAGTATAATAATAATATGATGATAGGATGATAAGTTTAAACGAATATTTAACCGTTTTAGTAACACTAATCATTTCACAACAAGGACCATCAGGTTAATTAAACCATATTTGTATGATCTCGGAAGTTCCGAAAAATTTCTAACAGAAGTGGTCAAATTATGTTGGGCCCTGCACTTATTATGAAATATATGTATGATCACATAACTGAAATATTGGAGTGATTTTGTCAGTGATTTTTTGGTCTGTAACGATAATCTTTATGAGAGTATTTCTAATCCTATCGTTTAAAAGCTATGTCACGTATCATATAGTCTAATTTATTATAGTAATAATTTTAAGAATTATACAAATTATAAGAACTAATATTTTAATAATTAGTAATTAGATTATAATGAATTATAATTTAATATGACTAAAATTCTCACCCTACCATGATTTTATGAAATTATGATTTGCTTACAATCAAATTTTTAAAATTAAAAGAATTTACTAATCTCATTACGTATACCAGTCACTGAATATAATGAATCTGCCGTCCCAGGTGGTTTGGTTCGGTATATGATATATTATTCATGTTATCAATAAAATTATAGCGGAATGTAATAGAACACTATTTAAATTAATGTGGCCATATCAATTTTAATATTTATCGGCCATTCAGACGAAAAATTTATCTGATACTTTTATTTGTTTATTGTATAACGACGACGAACTCTCGTTAAAAACATAAGGTTCATCCGGCAGCAAAACAAATGCAAACCTATGGACAGTCACGACCGAGTCAACGAAGCCCACCTAAAAAATTTATCTGATATTAACGAAAATAATTTTTCATTTATATTAAATAAATAAAGTGATGTGGTAGTCCGGTATATTATATTTGGGCCGGGTAAGATAAGTTCGTGTGCGGTATATTGTAATTTATTATGTGATTTGGTTATATCCAGTGCAATTAATTATTCAGTACAACAAGTTTTCGGTTCAAACAAGATTCATTATAACCAGTGGTGACTGTATAAATCATTTGAAATAATAGAATAAACTCGTACAGCAAAATAATTTCAATTTCATAATAAATGGACACAAAATAACGTGTACCATAAATCTTAATTAATTTTTATTATGATTCTTATCATATATTTCATAATGGTGGAGAAAAGAAAAGTAGAAAAGTTTCGGAAAGTATACAAACGTTTGTACATCATCGAAAATGATTAAAAACAACGAAAAATTAAAACGAAAATTAAAACGAAAAAAAAATGATAAAAATTAATACGATATGAACATTTCGAAAAATTCGTCTTCACGCGAATCGAATATAGTTGACAGTGGGGGCGGCACTGTCAATGCCGAATCATAATGTAGAATCGTTTTATTTTTGGCCGCATGTAAAATGAATTTGTTCCGAAATTCTTGCGATGAATTTCGCCACATTTCCGCCGATTTCTTCATTCTTTCTTGCGAAGTAGAATGAGGATAATCTTTTTTTAAAAGAGTGTGGTGCATTTTAAAATAAAGAGAAAATCCATTTGGAGTTCTCTTTTTTTTCATGCATGTTGGTGAAAGAGTGGAGTTTGGTCGGATGTTTTTGAATTTGGAATTATGAGACGGCATGTTTTAACCGACCGAAAAAGTGAGCTAAAATTTTGTCATTTTATACGTTTTAATTTTTTACTAAAGGCAATGAATAGCTTTCTCTCCGATTAGAAAGTAATGTAAATGTTATTTTCAAAATTCGGAATAAATGAAAGCCTCACTACTTCATTCAAGAACAAATTCGTTAATGATATTGCGTCAGGGAACGTAAAATACGTAAAATACATGTGCGTTTCAATATTTCAGTCCGAATTGAAATGATGACAAAAGAAAATAGATTGATAAAATGTATCTCGACATATTTTTATTTATAGTACAATCTAATTTTAGAAGGTGAAAACCATATTTGTAAAAAGAGAAATGATTTTAATGATTCAAAAAAACGGTAATAATGAAAAGTATGATGTAATTTTTTTTTTTCTGTGTGTGTTATTAATATTATAGTACAGCATATAGGGAAAAGAATGAATGTACAAAAGAAAGATCGGCATGATCTGCGCAAAAATTTCCGAAAGAGGAAACCGAGATCTTTTGATTTTACTGGGTCATGATTTCGGCAACAAGAACGCGTCAAAAATGAGAAATGATTTATGGTATGGATCTACTTCTATGTTATGCCAACAAATTTAGGAATTTTATGTACAACGTGAGGATTTCATTCGAAAATTTTACATAATTTTATTAGCCGTAACGAAATTCTTCATTAAGAAAAAAAAAGTTTTTTTTTTTTTTTTTCGCACGCCGCATACAATTTTTCTTTCTTCCTATTCTTCCAAATGTTTCAAAATAAATCTTTCATTTAAAAATTTAATCATTTGTTGGCACTGTGGTACGCAAGTGACAATATGTAATGATTCGTTTTCATTATGCGTAATCTTTCTTCTTTGCATATGACAATAATTTACATTTTCAAATAGGTAAAATTGATAATTTTTTCGGAGTTTTTGTGTGATGATTAACCTATTCTGTAATAAAAATAGTTATAATAATATTAAAAAAAAAGATGATAAGATAGATGATAAGTTTAAATGAATATTTAACCGTTTTAGTAGTGCTGTTCCTTTCACAACAAGGACCAATTAGATTATTTAAACCATATTTGTATGATCTCGGAAGTTCCGAAAAATTTCTAATAGGAGTAATCAAATTATGTTGGACCCTGCATTTATTATAAAAAATATATAACACATAATAAAGATATTAGGGTGGATTCTAGAAAAAGGGATCAAATCACTAAAAAATTTTTTTTTTTAAGTAATATTGTTCTATCAAAATTCAAATTGTTGTTGATTGATCACAATGCAAAAAAAAAAAAAAAAAAAAAAAAATAATTCTTTTTCCATCAATTTTGGATCCTTTTTCTACAACCACCCCATCTTGGTGCTGGTGACCTTTGTTAGAAGTTTTTCCGGGTCCTATTATTGACTAAGTCATAAAAAAGTATTTCTGACTTAACTCTTTCAGATATTAATATTATAGAGTTTGAAATATGTAAAATATATCTTATGGTTCCCTAGAGTGAGTTTGTATTTACAAAATCATTGTTTTTTTGAAACAAGAAAGAAATAAAACAGGCGTGCTTACACTTGAAACAATATAATATATTCCTCACTAATTAAAATGCATGAATAGGGAATATAATCACCAATTTGAGCGAACTTTAACATTTGCTAAAGTTATTGGTATGTTTCTCCATGGGAATAGAGGAAACCAGATAGCAGAGAATGAAAAGTAATTATTAAAAGTAAGTTTATCGTGTGACTAATTTTATTATAGTTTACTGGCGACAGCAGGTGGTTTAATTAATACAAATGTACTTCTTTTGGACAGAAATTCATCGCCAGCTATAACAGGTTCTTTGAATTTTGTGAAATAAGATTTTGCATGTTGATACTAGAAAGAGCAATTTATCCTTCTTTTATCAAAAATCTTTGTCTAATAGGTTTTGCTAGGATTATGTTGACAAGATTAATATTTCATGAACACGACACCACCATGTATTAAGGCACGTCCCATAATATATTATCATATTATCCGTAACAATAAAAAATTTTCATTTTCATTTACAGAAACAGTCATTAGTCATTACAAATAAAGAATGATTAGACAGACTGATATTATTTATTGGAAAAAAAAATATGCATCCAGAAAGAGTCACTACTTTTTATATTTAAAGTAAGACTGATCAATTTTCAAATTATTTTAATTTATAAAAGTCATAATTAATGTGATTAAAATGTTAAAATTTTATTATTGAATAGGAAACGTAAACGGAAACTGTTATTAAGTCTGTAGCAATAGTAATAGTAATGTAACTTATTTATTGACCATATGACGAAAATCGACGATTTTGGCATGTTTTTTATCGAGATTATCGTATATTGACAGAACCGATTATCGACTCATATTGTGAGCAGACGGACAATGGACATGCCACCATATCTAGAACTCTATAGCCATTCGCGTCGCTTCATACTTACATACTATTAAAACTAGGGAAAGGGAACCCGTTGGAATCGTTTATTCAGTTAAATAAACATAACACATTTAAATTAAACATATCACATAATGCAATAAAAGTGTCTGATACAGTAAAATTTAAAGAGAAAAACGTGATGGCATAATAAACAATATTATTTGTAGAATACGAGTGCGGACAGACATGATATGCATGAAAGAGTCCGAGTGTAACGTCCTTCAGCTAAACTAAACTGAAGCTTCGAATGAATGATTAATTTATATATAATAATGGAAATTAAGGTTAAACATATTTATTTTTATTACTATACTGAAATAATATTAATGTACACTGTTAAGTATTACTGTATTAACACAATACTTTGATAAAAATTTAAAATATAGATTTTATTTGAATAAAATTAAAATTAACTATATCTGATATATAATTATTTAAAGAAATAGATATTACGATAAGAAAATATGACAATTATCACTTTTTGTCTTCCATAGAAGGATGGTAGATAATTCCACTTTACATCAAGATTCTCCATAGAGATTAAAAGTCGATTTAATAGCCAGCAGTAATTACCAGCGAATGAGCCAAGATAAAAAGGAAATAATTATCAGTATTTAATCAGCAAAATTTTGATTTCTCTCTAAAAAATATGATCTAATTATCATTCAGTTGATACTTCTGCTCGCGGCAGTCAAAGAACTTTAGAAATTGCTAAATAGGTTAATCTTTAAATCGAGCTGGATTATTGCTAGTAGTGAAAAAGTTTAACAAAAAAAAAATAAGACAATATCGGTGGCAAGGTCAATCAAAGAACTGAAATCGCCTAAAATATACCGGTTATCGTCTGAAACGATGTTTATCTGTACTATGGACGTGATCAATGATCTGCACATATTCGTCTTTAGCAGAAAGTTTGCTTGCGCAACAGCGCAAGGTAACGGTAGAAAAGTAATGTCATGAACTTTTTTCAACGTATCGTTTAGGGTAAAGGAGGGGAGACCTAGAAAAAAAATTCAGAGGCACCTACCGGCGATTAGACTAATAATTTTTAACTATTTTATGTTTGCTGTGCGACCTAAAATTAAAAATATTAACTGAATTTAGTAAAATATATAACTGATAATAAATACCAAATTAAGTTATTTACTTAATTTATTAATTGCGGGAAATCCTATGTTCAATAATTTGATGTACTATGTAACATTAGAAATATAATAAAATAATTAAAACCATGAGAAAATCAAAGCCGTTAAAGCTCGCCCTTCTAACGTTTCCATCACTAGTAGTGTTTATTTACCAATTACTTTATCTCAATTTTTAAAAATTTTATAAATATTATCATTATAATATTTTTTGAAGATTTTATTTTGTTATATGAGAGACTGAAAATCATTATCAGAAGTCGCATATCTTTCGTTCATCTCATTTTTCATTTATATAACACTTTTAATTATACAAATATATTATGGAATTCAAAAAATTACTTAAACAATTTATCACTGAATAATAAATAACTTTTTCTTTGTTTTTTTTTTTTTTTGATATATGAAATAAACCAAATTCTGACCATATAAAAAATTATTTAAACGGAATTACTTGTTTGTGTGTAAATTTTACGAATGGAACATAATGGAGTTCTTAGGAAGTTCTTTCGTGGTACGGCAGTTCCTTAGTTAGGGATGAAAAACGCCCGTGGTTGAACGATTCTCTAATAAAATTTTCGATTAGTTCTAGACCGAACTGACCAAACCGCGTTATGGAATCGATCCGACTAATACATCCCATTTGAACCAGCTCAAGTCAGTTCGCTCAATAGTACGGTAGCGAACCGAGAGAGTCCCTCCCGTAATACTATTACAGCAAATTCATAACATATCTGATATAGGACACTCGATATTGTTATCTCTTGCCAAATATAATAAGACTCGATAGCATAGATGTCAAAATGAAATAATAAAAATCATAATGCAGCACTCAATTACGGATGATTTCATAATGTACGGGACACATTCATATTCGGCAAAACTCGGTAAAACTCAGAATAATATAAAGGTAAAAATAATATCATTAGATTCGGTATCGTCTTTATTTCATTTTGGTCTCTACCGAGTTTTACCGAGTTACACTTGGCAAGAAATGTGTCTCGTACATTATGAAATCAGCTGTGACTAACCTTATTCTGAGTTTTACCGAGTTTTACAGAATGTGCTGAGTTGTCTCTCGGCATCCCGTATATTGTGAATCTTACTATAATATAATAATAGGTGATTTCTCTCAAACGCGATTAAAAACGATTTTTTACTTTTGTATAATTCAATTTTGTTCTATGTACCGTATATTACTGTAATATAGTAGTACAAGATTTCTCAAACCGCGGTTTTCTACTTTTGTATAAATCAATTTGGTTTTATGTACTGCGTATTATAATCCTCCCGTTAATAATTATCGTTATTCCAAAATTATCTTTTCTTTCGCGGTGAATATTTCAATATGGTTTCAAACTAGGGTTGGGTTCCGAAATGTTTCAGTTATATATAGCAAATGCTGAAACTGCTTGCTTGCCGAAAACCAAATCAAATTCTGCCTAGGTTTCATTAGTGGTTTGAGATTTTGACAATAGTTTGAATCAAATTGTCGAAATACTAAATTATTGCCAAAATCTTAAACTATTGCCGAAATTTCAAACCACCACCACCAAAATCCAAATCCGTTACCGAAATTCCAAATTATTACTGAAATCAGCTTTAAGATTTGATCACAAATAGTTTCAACATATGCTATAGATGAAAAATTTCGACACCAAACTTCATTTCCAACATTAGAATTTAGAAAATCCCTTCAATAAAACTCTAACTTGTTCTCATTGTCTGTGGTCGAACTTTTAATATAGTATTTCATCTTTTTTAGTTTAAGATAATTAAGAATATTTTAGTTTGGTGGAACCGTATCAGCATTAAAGGGATACAAAGTGTAGCAATAGACAGAATAAAAAAAAAAAAATATAAATTTTAAACCCTTCAAAAACAAAAATAGATTAAAACAAATCTAAAAAAAAAAAAAATTTCATATTTATAAAAAAGAACTACCAAAGTAAAATTATGATTACGTAATCTGTATGCTAATTTTATTTGTCGTGTTCATTACATAAAGACGTGATTGATTTTAAAATAAATTACAAAAAATTGTGTACTTAAATGAAATCGAAAAAAAACTATACAGAATAAATATAATTATTTAACAAGTTCTCCAAATAAAAAAAAAAATGTAAATACTTAATTTAACTAACAACATCTATAAAATTTAATAATAAATTTACATATTTCTTAAAACATATTAACAATAAATTACCTCATAATTGTAATGATCAAACTAGCTGACATAACAATCTATTAAGAAAAAAAATAAAATAAAATAAAACAACAATTAGTAATTTTATAAAAAATATTTTTTTTTTTTTTAAAAAAAAAAAAACAGGAATTTTAAAACATGATAATACCGACTTTGATAATTTTCTTCATTAAGATATGAGGCAATAATGGATAAATTAACAGGTTTTGGTAAATTACTAAATTTAAATGTCCTACTAGTATATACCGCATCAGGATCTTTCTT
This sequence comes from Rhizophagus clarus, assembly GCA_015698045.1. NCBI lineage: Eukaryota > Fungi > Glomeromycota > Glomeromycetes > Glomerales > Glomeraceae > Rhizophagus > Rhizophagus clarus. The sequence continues at coordinate 1,598,257 of BLAL01000004.1, forward strand.
ATATGACGTCGAAATGTCAGGTATTCCTTTATCAGCTTCTTCAAATATAGCTTTAATTTCTTTCCTTTTATAACCAAAATTTTTACAATTAATAGAATCTTTCCAAATCTCTAGTATTTCAAATAATTGAGTTGCTATTGGTCTTTGATTTGCATTAGCATTCATACATCTATAAGCTAATTTCTTATAAATTTCTGGAGTTTCATTTCCAAATTCCGGCCTAAGTCCATTACATATTTCTAATGATAAATTTGCATTATGTTTTCTATTATGAAAAGGTGGTTTTCCGGATGATAATTCAGCCATAATCACACCAAAACTATAAATATCAGATGATGATGTGTATGGCTCCCCATTTAAAACTTCCGGTGCGATATAAGGTAATACACCATATATTACATTATCCTTTTGTTCATTTACTGGACCGGTTAAACCAAAATCTAAAATATATGATTTCTTATAATAATGATCGTAAAATAAAATATTTCCACTATGAATATTTTTATGATAATATTCTAATTCATGTAAATTTTTAAGGTTTGATGCTAAATAACATAATAATTCAATCTTATCCTTCCATAAAATCTTATTAAAGTTATTTGAAAGAATATTTCTTAAATTTCCTTGTTCCGCGAATTTTTCGATGATCATAAATTCTTTAGTTTCTGGATCCTTAGTTATTCCATAAAACGGTAATAATGATTCTTTTAATTTGTTATATAAATTCCAGCATACTTTAAGCTTTGAAAAGAAAAACGAATTAATAATGAATTATCGAAAATAAAAAAATATAAACATATTTTTAGATAGAAATTTACCTCATTTAAATATTCAGGTGATATATTTTGCGATCCATTCAACCTCTTTAAAGTAACTTTCATAGGTTTAGGAATTGATTTTTTCCAACTTCCATTATTCAATTTATAATATGATGATTTACCATCTAACCATGTTGCAGAATATATTTTGGAGAATCCGCCTACACCAATTTGTGTGATGTTCGTAAATCTATCGTAGGGTACCCATTCAAGAAAGTGAAAATAATAATTATCAGAATGTCTCGCATCATACATTGTATCTTTTATAAATTTATCAATATCTGGATTTCCACTGGTCCATCCTTTAATTGCAGGTTTGGAATCTTTTTCAAATATTTTTAATTTATTAATTAATGATTTTAGTTTCATTTTCTTTTCTTTTCTTTTTCTTTTTCTTTTTCTTTTTTTTTTTTAACTTTTGAAAAAAAAAAAAATAAATTTGTTCTTTCGTATTCTTTCGTATTCAGAAATTTCTGTCGTTCAAAAAATTGGCGCTACTTTATACTAAAATTGCTCCGGAAAATCTTTTCCGTGTTGTTTATAAAATTTATGTATCACCTTCTAACTTCGTTACTTGTAAAACTTGTAATTTCTCGTTCGGTATTGATGAACACAAATAAGGAAATTAAAGTCACGTGACGGGACACCATTGTCATTACAAAGAAATGTCATATTCGGCGAAGTTTATGGGTTTACACGTGATTAAATGATAACCCCTGATTAAAAATACATAAAAAAACATTCATTAATAAAATGATTTAAGTGATATATATAAACGGTTAATTATTACCAAATTTATAGAAACCAGCCTTTACTATTTTTTTTCTTTTTTTTTCGCCATTTTGTATTGAGATTACAAAATTATTACAGAATTGCCAAAAATATTTACGTTTATCAAAATTTAAAAACATTAATTTCTGCATCGTGTTACAACAACGGCAACTAGGCGGTCAAAGTTAATTTCCGAGGAGCATTTTTGTTAGGTATATTAAATGATTTCTTTTTATAGAATATCTAAGCCACTTCGAAGTAAGTTAGAAAGGTTATCATTTGTAGATATTTTCAATGAATTTTTTTTTTAAAAAAAAATAAAAAAAAAAAAAAAAATAAAAAAATTTAAAAAAATAAAAAAATTTAAAAATAGATATTTCTTATTCTCTAAATACGTTCTCGAAGATTTTCAAATGTGCCTTGTGAAAAAAAAAAAAAAAAAAAAAATAATTTAAAGAATTCTTTCTTCTTATTAAAAAAAAAAAGACAATGAAACCGTAAATGAAATTTCAATAATTATCGATCATCGAACCAATAAATTTTCAATAGTAAGAGTTTAACAAATATAAACAATGCTTTTTTATGAATGAACAATATTAGGAAATTTTCATGTGGCTTAAACCTATTTCCCTATTTATGATGGACATAAATAAAATCATACGATCTTCTGGCAGTCGGTGTACGAAACTTGACCAGAAAGATCTACGTAATCATTTTTATTTTTAATCTGTTAGTATGCATGAGATTCCCTTGAGGCTTCATGAGTTTCCCTTTCACGGAAAATAAAAACATTCTTTAGTAGTATTTATTTCCTCGTTGTCCCTATTATTGGTTCTTAGCCTTAATGTTGAGGCTTCGCGAATTTCCTTTTCACGGAAGATAATAATGATATTTTCTTGTTAACAATTTCAACATTAAGGATTAAGAGAGTACATATAAGACGATACGAAGTGGTAAAAATGGTTTTCTTGTTAAGTTTTTAAGAAAAAAAATTTATTTATATTGTTACTATGCCGGGTGAGAATTTTTTAAAAATTGAAAAAAAAATTTCACAAAATTTTTGAAGAAAAAAAATTAAAAGCCGGGTTTCCGGGTTATTGGTGAAATTTTGTATAGCCTAATACATAAATATAAAAAAAAATTTTATTTATACATTTTTTTTTTTTTTTTTTTTTTTTTGTTAATTATTGATAACATTTCTTTATGGAAGCAAACGTTCTTATCGCTACGGGTTTAAATGGCATAATAATCTTCATTATTGTGTAAATTAATATTTTTTTTTTAATATTTAGGTAAGGGCAGTGACATATATTAGCTAATATTTTTTTACTATAGGCGTTTACCCCCACCCCCAGATATCTTGGTCACGTGCAACCAATCATATTTTTTAAAAATTATGTAACCTAAGATTTTCGCTTACCCCCTCCACCCCCTAAAATATTAGCTTAATATATGTGTCACTGCCCTAATGAATGTCGGGATGATGAAAATTCGGGATAATGAATTTTCAGGGTTTTGAATTTCGGGTCGACAGATCGTCAGGATTTCGTAGTATATACGTCATCATAATACTTGTAACACCATTAAAACTCTATTCATATTATTCACTGTTCCTGGCCTTAATGTTGAAGCTTCGCGAATTTCCTTTACACGGAAGATAATAACGATATTTTCTTGTTAATAATTTCAACATTAAGGATTAAGAGAGTTCATATAAGACGACACGAAGTGGTAAAAATGGTTTTCATATCCTTGGCCGAGTCAGTTTGTTAAGTTTTTTACAAAATTTTTGAAGAAAAAAAAAATTAAAAGCCGGGTTTCCGGGTTATTGGTGAAATTTTGTATAGCCTAATACATAAATACAATAAAAAATTTTATTTATACATTCTTTTTTTTTTTTTTTTTTTTTTTGTCAATTATTGATAACATTTCTTGTACATTTTCATGGAAGCAAACGTTCTTATCGCTACGGATTTAAATGGCACAATAATCTTCATTATTGTGTAAATTAATATTTTTTTTGGGGGTTTTTTTTTCTACGCACCCGCTCAAAATGCATGGGTGATATATAACGGTGACAAATAGTTTTTTTAGCATTAAAATTTTCAGTCCATAGATTAAGCGGTAAAAATGAAGAACGGGAAGGTGTGACACACGTGACAAATTTCCTACCATAGCAAACTAACCCTAACCTAACCCTAAACTTCTGACGTTATAGCCAATCATTAGGGGGGGGGGGATAATACGCATGGTGCGTAAAAAACAAATTTCCTTTTTTTTTTTTAGGTAATGAAATGTCGGGATAATGAAAATTCGGAGTCGACAGATCGTCAGGATTTCGTAGTAGATACGTCATCATAATACTTATGACGACTTATATTTACTAGTAACACCATTAACGCCATTAAAACTATTCAGAGTTTAGGGAAACAAATTTGAAATAAAGAAACACAGTAATGACGTTGAACGTTCAGCAGGAGATAAACCAAAATTTACAAAATACGTCTCCAGTGAACATCGATAAAATTACTTTTTTAATTTACTTTTGTACTAATTGCTACTACAGTTGTTAAAAGCGATTCGCTTTAACAGAAAGAATGAGCAATAAGTATTAAAACTATTAAAATCAAGAATATTTATAACATTATTAAAATTAAAACTATTAAAATTAATACTTTAAAATAAATCTGCGAAATTTTTCAAAAACACTAATGCAAATTTATTAGATCCCATCCAAATAAAAATAAAAAAATATTTAACAATAAATACAATACAAAAAGGAAATTAATAAATATTAGTAAATTTAGTTTTAATTAAACTTATCGGGAAAGAGGATAATATTATAGTTGCATTGATAAAATCTAAAAAATATTATAAAAGTATACTTTCTACATTATCATTAAGATGAGAAATATTATCAGATTTTAAAAAATTATTATTGACACACGTAGAATTAGGATATTTTTTCTTCGAACTCATCGATAGATTTTAGTCGATTAAAATATATTATAGAATCAATATTTCTTTCATACGAGATTTCACTCTCATTAACAGATATAGATGATGGTTCTTCCTTGTTAACAGATATATATGAACGATAAGTGTAAATAGAATTAGATTTTTTTTCATATAAAGATTCATTATCGTTAATCACAATGGATGGTCGAATAGTGTGTATAGAATTTGATTTGTTAAGAGACATAGATGATCGACTAGGATATATACTGTCATCATAAGAGTCTTCATTGGAACTAATATATGACATTCTGGAAGGATTTAATATATTATTAAATTCTAATACTCGACTATTATATATTGCATAAGGATTCTTCCTATAAGAGGTTGAAATAACTGGGATTTCATCATCAGATTCTTTAAACATAGCTTTAATATCTTTTCCCTTATAATCAAATAATTCTCTTTCTTGATAACAATTATCAGTTTTAATAGATCTATACCAAAATTTTAATATATAATCTATATCATCAGTTGTCGGCCTTTTATTTGGATCGGAACTCATACATTTACAAGCCAATTTCTTAAAAATTTTAGGAGTTACAGGACCAAATTTTGGCCTAAGACCTTTAAAAATAGCGGAAGCTAAACCAACATCATGACATTTATCATAAAAAGGTGGTATTCCGGATGATAATTCAGTCATAATTACACCAAAACTATAAATATCAGATGATGAAGTGTATGGTTCACCATATAAAACTTCTGGAGCAATATAAGGTAATACACCATATAATTTATCTTCCTGATCGTCACTCATTGAACCAGATAATGCAAAATCCGAAATATGAGCACAACCATCATTTAATAAGATATTTCCACTATGAAGATTTTTATGAAAATAACCTGAATTATGTAAATATTTAAGATTTGATATTATATCTGATAACAAGGAAATTTTTTCTTTCCATAAAATATTATTAAAATTTTTTGAAAGGTAATCTCTTAGATTTCCTTGTTCTGCTAATTCTGTAACAATCATAAATTCTCCTGTTTCTGGATTTTCGGTTATTCCATAAAATTTCAATTGATTATTAATATCTTTTAAATTAATATTCCAATGTAATTTAAGCTAAAATAAAACAAAAAAAAAAAAAAAAAAAAAAAAATTATTAAACATTACATTGATACATTATATATATATATATATACATACCTTGTTTAAATATACCATTGACATATCATTTGTCGATTTATTTAACTTTTTCAAAGCGACTTTTAACAGAGGTTTAAAACTTGATATCCTTCGAGATGGTTTACTTGCTATTGGTTTATTTATATAAGTTGATTTACCGTCCACCCATAATGCGGAATATACTGTAAAATAACCACCTTCGCCAATTTTTTCTATATTCGTTAATCTAACAAATGGAATCCATTCAAGAAAATGAGAATAATAATTATCAGCTTGTCTCGCGCTATACATTGTATCTTTTATAAATTTATCAACATCAATATTTCCACTCGTCCATCCTTCAATTATATTACGTGGATCACATTTTTCACACCATAATTGTTTATTAAATGTTTCCTTACAATAAGAACAAACATTATCAGGATATACTGGTTCGGAGTTACATTTATTAAATTTATAACTTAATATGCTGAAACCAGAATTCCTTGACCTTTTATGATATGTTGAAAAAAGTTTGATTTTGTAAAATTCTTTTATCATTATAAGATTTTTTAAGATTTTTAAAGATTTTTAAAGATTTTTAAAGAAGTTTAAAGATTTTTAACAAAATCAATATTATTTTTTTGTTTTTTGTTTTTTTTTTCCTCTTTTTTTTATATAATTCTGGTGGTCGAATGGAATCATATGATAGCCGATTAACCTATGTAAATCATTTTCGTTCAAATGATTTAGATTATTAATACAAAATTCGAAATTCGAATTTGATTATTTTAAATTCATTATTTATATTTATGGTGAAAATCCAATATTTTAATTAGTTATTAGGTAGGTGGGGGGAATCACCTGAGATCCTCAACGACTTGGGTAATCTCTGTTAATCATTAATTAAATAAATAACAAAATTACATAATAATTGACCAATAACATCCAAAATTTAAGGGTGATATAACAACCAAGTCTGGATTATCACTCACCTCACTTTTGCTTATTATAAAATAAAATTATATTGTCAGGAGATGTGACGATTGCTATTATTGTGTCCGAGCGCTAAAAGTTTGCGTTAACCCCTATTTTTTGTCACGATTATGAAATGTGACGGACTAGTTTCCATGTGATTTCACTGCAATACATGCCAAAATACCTTTAGTTTTTTTGTGCCAAAGTTAAGAAGAATATATCATTCACTTTTTACTGAAATAGCGTATTAAGAATACATATATTACATTTCTGTCAAATGTCAATCTATTTGCAGAATCCTTAATATAACGTCATTTTCACGATGAATAGTCCGGAGAGTGAGCGAAAGACTAAATTTAACCCCGATGACCCCCTGTTTTTGTCCCTGCTATTTCTCCAGACGACCCTGAAATATATCAAAATCACAATAATAATGCGACAGACTTTGTTTCCCTACATATCTTACGTCAAGTTTCAACTTATACGTCATAATATTACTATATTAATGTCGTTTTACAGTATATCTTACGTCAAAAGAGAGATTTACGCTGTTAAATTTACGTCAAATTTTATACTCTAAATTATACTTTCTTATAATATTTTTACCTTTAAGTATGTGATCTTACTTTTTAATACTTAAAATAGTATAAGCTATATAATAAATCAACGTTATGCGTTATTTCTTGCGTATAATCGTAATACTTGGTTCTGACATCATATAACATACAAATCAACATAGTTCAATATTGTTCCTTTAAACGTTTTCTGAGACATAAAAAACCTTAAAATTTCTTTTTTGTTTCAAAACTTTCCCACAAATAAACCATTTCAAGTATTATACAATAAATATTCTTAAAACAATATTAAAAAAAAAATCCTTTTTTCGTTTGATCGACAAATAAGTAAATAAAAATTTTGTTGTATAGCAAAATGAAAATTTTAATTCGCTATCCTAAAAATAATTCTCACTTTTGTGTAGCAATTTTAGTAATTTTAGGGAGTTTTCCCGTGATTTAATTTTGTGATCCATTGAACGATATTATGCATTATGCATAAATAATTTTTTTTGATTTTTTTATTTTGTTTTTTTAAACATTATACCCTAATTTATGAAATCCTATTGTTTATCAGAATATATTCATTTTTTTCAGGTTCAAACTTAAAGAGTTTTAAGTTTAAAAAAAAAAATAATAATAAGTTTATCGATTAAATGATTTTTTATGGATAAATTTAATAAATTTCTTTTGTACTATACAAAAAATTACTATAACATGATTTGATTGTCATTATTTTTGCCCTATTTTTTTTTTTTTTTTTTATTGTTTATTGATGATCTTTACTATTGTCTTTCAAGTTTTTTTCGCAGTAAAAAAAAATGTTATAAATTTCTCATTATTTGAATATTCTTAAAAAAAAAAATTTTATTATATATTTTTTTTTTTTTTTTTTTTTTTAAAAAAAAAAAAAAGGAAAAAAAAGGAAAAAAAAGGAAATAAAAAAAGAAATTATAAATGTTCTCTTAAATCATCCTTCTTAAAGTAAATATAAATCATATATTCGATCCCTAAATGTAAGTTATAATATTTATTTTACGCTTTTTAACGTTCAAAAATGATTGGATCTTCCTAATATATATATATGTATACGGTATATGTATAAATACATATATATATATATAAGACATTGTAAAAATCCATTCTTAAAAAAAAGTCCATTGTAATAATTTTTTAGTAAAAAAGATAAATTAAATTAAACTTGATTGGATTAAAAATTTATTTACTTATAATTAACATAATGTCAAATTATAAATAGTTAATTATACATTATATTAAAAAAAAAAATTTAATTTTTTTCTTCGATATTAATATATAAATATCATAGGAATCTCGACCAAGTATTCGGAAAGATGGGAAATTCATTGACATCAATTAATAATTCACAATATATAAATATCCCGATCCCACGAAACCTTCCAACAACTTCTCTTCAACCACAATCTTTTTTTTCTCCAGGTTCTTCTTCTAACCAACCTTCGCTACATTGTAAACATGTTCAAAAATATCTGGATATCGATGGATGGTGTAAAAAATGTACAATGAAAAGTGTTAATACGGGCCATCAAGGTCTTGATAAATTAATTCGTCACACTCAATCAAAATCTAGTTCTTGGACTGACGCTTTCTTAGAGTGGATTCCTTTTGAAAGTTTTCGTGACATACAAAAAATTGGTGATGGAGGTTTCGGTGTTGTCTATCGAGCTACTTGGATTCAGGGAAGGTAATAAAAAAATTTATAATTTTTTTTTTTTTTTTTTTTTTTTTTTACATCCGTCAATTGCAATGACATATTGATATTTTTATATTAATTAGGAGAAAAGATAGGCTTAAGGGTAAAAAAGGAAGAAATAATAAAATGCAGGATATGCGCACAAGTCCGATTAACGTTACACTAAAATGTATAAAGAATTCTCAAGAAATGTCTGACGAATACTTAAAAAAAGTAAGATTTTCGTTACTACAGTAACATTTGTTACTATTATAATTTCTTAAATCAATTAAATTCCCTTATTTTTTTTTTTTTTTTTCTAGTTAAAGTCTTATTATAAATCGAGTTTAATTCAATCACGTAAAAGAATGCAACAACTTCTCAAATTTTATGGAATATCACAAGATCCATCTACCGGAGAATATATATTGGTAACACAATACGCGATACATGGATCATTACGTTTGTTATTACATCGTCATTTTTCTTCATTCCGTTGGACAGAAAAAATATGGTGGCTTTGTGATATCATATCAAATTTACTCACATTGCATAAGGCGGGAATTGTACATGGGAACATTCATTCAGGGAATGTGTTGCAAATTGGTGATTTAACAAGAGAGACCACTTCAGCTTTATCGGATACTGGATTAAATTATCCTGCAAGTCCATCATTTTATGGTACAGAAACTTTTACAACGAATGTTTATGGAGTTTTACCTTATTTAGCACCTGAAGTAATATTAGGAAAAGGAGTATCAAAGAGATCAGATATTTACAGTATTGGAATATTAATGATTGAAATATTAACCGGAATACCACCATTTTCACATCGTCCACATGATGATAAATTAGCTTTAGAAATTTGTCAAGGATTACGACCGGAATTGGCTGAAGGAACTCCCAAAGTTTATGGTGAATTAGCAAAACATTGTTGCTGTACTGATCCTTCTATGCGTCCTACTGCCAAACAATTATTATATATTTTCAATCATTGGTGGAGCCTTATGAACACGGATGAATCTGAAATTTATCAAATCAAAAATTCATTTTTAAGTGCCGATAAACTTATTCCTGATATAATTGAAGAAAAGAGAATTATGGCCATTAAAAGTGATGAAGCAATTTATACTAGTAGATTATTACAATTTCAAAATGTATTAGATAGAAGGAATATAAGTAATTATTCAACAAGTGGTTCAACAACAAATTATGAAGGTATTATTACTAATAATGAATCAATTAGTAGTTCACAATTTTTATTATTAGATTTAAATTTACCTGATATCACAATTGATCTTTAATTGATCTTTAATTGATCTTTAATTGATCTTTAATTGATCTTTAATTGATCTTAATTGATCTTTAATTGTTTAATTGATTTTTAATTTTTTAATCGATCTTAAACTGATAAAAAAAATGGGTTTAATCATTTTCCGCACCTGCGATGCATCGCACCCCTTTTTGTCACCTGTGTCACACCCCTTCTCTTTTCATTTTTTTATATGTATTCTGGACACTTTTTTCAGTTGTAAAAAATCTATTTTTCACGCCCCTAGTTAAATGTCACATGATTAATTTTGCCCGGCATTACCGTAATTTTGCCCAGAGTGTTCAGGGTGCGATGTATCGCAGGTGCGGAAAAAAACAGAACCCAAAAAAAATTTTTTTTTTTTTTGTAATATAATTAATTTTTCCATTCATTATTTGTTATCGTTAATTATTTCTATTTGTAAATTAATCCATTATATACCTATTAATAAAATAAAATCCGTCAATCATTTTGATTTTGTAAATTAATTCATTACACTTATTAATAAGTGTCTTGGTACGAAATCCCGAAACTCGAAATCCCGATGCAGATCATAAGCTCGAATTATATAATCCCGAAAGTGTCACAAAGAGTCACAACACCGAAAATTTACAATTCTGACGTTTAAGTCCGAAAGACAAAATACCAAAATGAAAAATCCAGAAATTAATACAAAGATTTTATTGCTAAAAGAAAAATAATCATAATAAAATTCATAATGCTCGTTTTTTACTTTAATTTTAATTATTTATTTTATTTATAGAAAATAATTGTCATAACATGCATTATTTTAAAATTGACATCTCATAAATATAACTTGTTAAAACTAAATAAAGAAAAAAGAAAATTACCAACAATCACTGAAAAATTTGCATTATGAAATTCGTGATTTTTGTATTTCGGTATTGTGGAATGTAAGGATTTTTTTTTGTTTCGGGATTTTGATTTTTTTTCAGGATTATGGGATTCGGAATTACGTCATTTCGAGATTTTGGACAGATGTACAATCCCGAAAGATCATAATCTCGAATTATATAATCCCGAAAGTGTCACAAAGAGTCGCAACACCGAAAATTTACAATACAATTCTGACGTTTAATAAGTCCGAAAGACAAAATACCAAAATGAAAAATCCAGAAATTAATACAAAGATTTTATTGCTAAAAGAAAAATAATCATAATAAAATTCATAATGCTCGTTTTTTACTTTAATTTTAATTATTTTATTTTATTTATAGAAAATAATTGTCATAACATGCATTATTTTAAAATTGACATCTCATAAATATAACTTGTTAAAACTAATTATTAATGACTAATCATGATATTTCATGATATTCAATAAAATAAAGAAAAAAAGAAAATTATGAACAATCATTGAACAATTTGCATTATGAAATTCGTGATTTTGTATTTCGGTATTGTGAAATGTAGGGATTTGTTTTGTTTCGGGATTTTGATTTTTTTCAGGATTATGGGATTCGGAATTACGTCATTTCGGGATTTTGGACAGATATTATTCCCCACTTCAAGTGATATATTTCATCCATAAAAAGTACATGCTTTAAAGGATTTATTTCATCTATAAGCTTTGCTTTAAAGGTTGGATTTAATCCATAAAAAGCACTGGGCGTTGTTCTAATAATTTATATTTCGAAAAAAAAAAATTTTTACAAAAAAAATTCTTTGTTCGAGGAAAATCAAATCTTTGTTAAAAGAAAATCTTAACAAATTTTGAAAATCTAATTATAGTAAGACAAAGGACACAAATAATCCATGCAAATACAAAGAGATTGAAATAACATATATATAAAAACAATTGACAATTTTTTTTTTCGACTTATTTTTAGAACGCCAATATGGATCGATATGTAATTAATTAACATTTTGACAAATATATTCATATTTTCAAAGAAAGGAATAAAGTTTCAATAAAGATGGTATGTACTATGTAGTATCATTGATTTTTATCCCACGGTTCCTAATTAAAAATTCATATTCTCACGGATGGCGTTTATTTAAAAAGATCTATTAATATTGGATCTATCATAAACACGGCACAAATGATATCTGATATCTAATTTTCTCATACATACATATTACATATTTTTCATATGCAACAATTGGTTGAATTTCATAATCGATTTTTCCAGGAGATTTTATAATCAATCTATAAAAAAAATACTGCATTATTCAAACGCAATCCGGGTTTCTTAACGCAAGTTAGCCGAATTGAAATTCAAAGTTGTATATATATTTTGTATTTACGAAATGTATATACATACTGTACATATAATATTTGTTTTAAACTAAATTGTTTTAAGCTAACAACGGACAATTCAATGAAGCAATCCATAAAACGATATATTAAGTATTTAAAGCAGTGAAGATCTGCTATAATTGTGAAATTCGTAATTTGTTATTAATATTATTAATTTGTTTGTATTCATTTGAAATTCCAAATAATCAACCGATTGAAAAATGATTGAACCGTTATGGTAACGTTTGGTGAGTTTTGTGAGTTTGGTCCAACTTTTGACGACTCATTCGATTTTTTTTTTACTTCATTTTTCACGTTCACTAATCCTGTTTGCGAAACAATAATTAATAATGCTTATTAAATATAATTAAAGACGGAAATACTTTTGAATAGAAGGTTTAGTTTAGATTGATAAGATAAATATAAAGAACTGCCTTATTTTATTAAGAGATTTTTAGTTTTCCGGTCGTGTGATATTTACAATTTCTTAAATTGATAAATAACTCAAAGATCACTAGTCTATTTTGGGAGTACAAACAGATTCGAGATGAATATGGATCAATAGATGAATTGTAACACCGTAAATAAAATCAACGTGATGAGCTTGTCTAGAAGTTGATGGCCAATTTCCGAACAAGTTTTTGAGTTTGTGAACGAGAGAATATTTTCTCATGATTACTTAACGCAAAGATACGAAATTTATACGAAAGCAGATCATCTACGTATTAGTTTCGGCCGTTCATTATTTTTCCTATCATACATAATAGGTATGGATTAACTTTGATAGAAGATCTTGGCCACTTTTAGGATCATTTCCGGATAGCCTATTTAATTATTCCAATTGGATTTTAGCTTCACATTTAAAAGTTGTTATCGCACCGCGACATGCAGCGAATATCTTTATTATTATTAACTTTCTATGTTGTTCAAAGTTCCTGACTGAATGGTTAAGTAATCGTACCAAATTTGAAATTAAAGGTATTGTGTACATCATGTTATGGAGAGTTGGTCTTAAAAGATGATATTTATAGACCAAGTTTGTCTAAAAATTGCTAGTAAGTCGTATTTTTAAGGATATGAACGCAAAAGATACGAAGTTTGATCATCAGTTTATTGTTCGGCCGTTCTCATTTCACTTTCTAGGCATTGATTAACTTTTGATAGATAATAAGATCTTTACTGCCTTGAGGGTCTGTTCCCGAGAACAGACTATTCCACTTTGATATGCGGCGAATGTGGCTAGTTTAAAAGTAAAGTCTATAAACGATTATACTTCATTCACAATTAGTATTAATTGGTCTCAGGTGACGTGATTTACATAATTTCGCATGATTTATATGCCATTTGGTAATCATCGGCTGGTCATAATTAAATATATTTGGTTAATTGTTTCATTAAAATGTATTAAAGAATTTTAGTTAATACATGTCAATCATTTATTAATTCTCTCTATTCTTAACTTATTCAGATTTGAAAAGATGAAACTTCAAAAGAAACACTAATAATCAAAAACAATTTATACAAAATATTACAAAATTTGAATTATGATGAATATTTGTCGATCAAAGAATATCCCGATAAGGAATTTCCTAATTCTCTTGAAAGTCTCGGTAAGAAATTTTTTTTTTTTTACCCCTGAGAATCATCCTTTTATGAATAAGAATTTTTTGATAATCAATTTGATTAAGTAATTGATCGATAAGGTTTTGTTTCGTTATAAATATATCCTTTTCCTTTTTTTTTTCACGTTAAAAATTTTACTTTTTCAAACGGACCTTCGAATACCTTGAAAATGTCCTCAAGTGGTTATTCATTTTATACGTCTGGTCTGCCAAGACAACCAGGAGAACCAAAATGGAAATATTTTATCAGAAAACTATTTACAACGAAATCTATTAATAGTCTTGAAGAAGATCAAGAGTCTTCAAGACTAAAAAGGTCTCTTGGCGCACTGGATTTTGTTATGCTTGGAATAGGAAATGTAATTGGTTCGGGTATATTTGTATTAACAGGTAATTATAAAAATAAAGTACAATAAAATAATATCTTTTGAGGTCAATTTATTAAACATCTCGTTAAAATATTAATAGGTGAAGCCGCTGCAACAAAATCAGGTCCTGCTATCGTAATTTCTTTCATAATTTCTGGAATTGCATCAAGTTTTGCAGCTTTATCATATTCCGAACTGTCTACCATGATCCCAGTTTCTGGATCGGCGTATACATATTCTTATGCTACAATGGGTGAACTTATTGGTTGGATTATAGGTTGGGATCTTATATTAGAATATTTAGTCGGTAAGTAAAAAAGTTTATATATATATATATATATATTTCTAAGAATAATCTTTAACCATTTTTCTTTTGAATATAAAATAGCTGCAGCAGCTGTAGCAGTGGGTAAGTTGCTATTTGCTCTTGTTATAAAGTTATTTGTGACACATTTAAATAATTATATTCACCCATATCCTTTTTGTATCATTCTAGGCTGGTCGGAATATTTTGTTCACTTCTTTTCAGATACGTTCGGTATCGAATTTGGAAGTTCATGGACAAAAGCTCCGTTTGCTTTTAATGAAACAACTGCATCCTTCGAATCTGTACCCGGCGCATATTTTAATGTACCAGCATTTGCAATAACAATTATTTTAACTATTATACTCATTATTGGTATAAGAGAATCTGCTACTGTAAATACAATAATCGTAGGCATTAAAGTTTTTGTCATAGTAATATTTGTTATAGCTGCCAGTACAAAGATAAATCCGGAAAATTATAAACCTTTTGTACCACCAAACGAAGGAACCTTTTCAGCATTTGGTGTAACAGGAATATTTGCGGCAGCGAGTGAAGTATTTTTCGCTTACATTGGATTTGATGCTGTCTCCACTACCGCTCAAGAAGCTAGAAATCCTCAAAGGGATTTACCTATTGGAATTATTGGCAGTTTAGGAATTTGTACTGTTTTATACATTGCCGTTTGGTAAATATATTCAAAATTTTTTATACTGTAAATAATATAATGTTAGTGGAAATTAAATCTTTAATAATTTTTTCCTTGTTTGTATTAAAGCGTTGTTTTAACAGGAATAGTTCCTTATCATGAGTTAAATAGTGCAGCTCCAATAGCAGTTGCAGTTAAATCAATTAATATGAAGTGGCTCGGAGTTATTGTAAATCTCGGAGCTATCGCTGGATTAACATCTGTAATTCTCGTATCACTAATGGGACAACCACGTATTTTTTATTCAATGGCACAGTAAGTTTACATTTGACCTAATTAATATTATTAAAATATTTCTCAGAAATAATCAAAAATTTCCATTTCCAGAGACGGATTATTCCTTCCGAAAACAGCTTCAAAAGTTCACCCTAAATTTCAAACACCATACATTACAACGGCTATCACTGGCAGTATTTGCGCAGTAGCATCAGCAATACTTCCCATAGATGTCTTGGCAAACTTAACATCAGTTGGTACATTATTAGCGTTCTTTTTAGTGAATATAAGCGTAATGATATTGCGTTTAACGGCCCCAGATATTCCAAGAAAGTTCAAAGTACCAGGTGGTCCTTTCGTAGTGCCTATTATAGGCGCAGCATTATCTTTATTATTATTGGCTACAGCAACTAAATCTAGTATTGAAAGATTATTCATCTGGATGGCTATTGGATTAGTAATATATTTCTCTTATGGAAGAAGACATTCTAAAGCTAATAATCCGGATAAAGTGAAACAAATAGAAAAAAGAGGAGGTATTGCTGAAATTGTAGAATTGGAAAAGAAAAAGGAAGGTGAAATTGATGAGGTAGAAGTTACTGAAATATAGTTATTATACAATGCAGAGGAGGATGGTGGGTCAAATTAGCTATCGAGTAGAAAATAGGTTAAAGATTTTTTTTTTATATATAACATTATTTGTTTTTATAATTATCTTATGAAATAGATAAATTAATAAAGTAATATTTCTTGTAAAATGTGACTAACCTACGATTATATCGTTGTATCGTTGGTTACAAAATATGCATGATTTTATATGACAAAATATTCTTTTCTTGACTTAAAGTCCCGAAATATGATAAATGATAATGCATAAATTAAAGAAAATAAACACTTGTTCTCAATATTGTATTCTATCAAATAGAGGTGGGATCCGAAACCGGATATTCGTTGAACAATCAATCCGATCAATATTAAGGTATGGCAAACCATTTATATCAAAAGTCTGAAAGTTTGCTGATTTGCTCCTGACTCCATGCTGATTTCTGCAGGTGCCCCTGCAGCAGGTGATGGATTTCACAAACAGATCGCCTTTTGCAATTTACCGACCAGTTGGGAAAATTATAACTAAATTTAGTAATTTATGAATAAATTTGGAGTTTTATTATGGCACGTTTATTTTCACACATTAAACGATTATTTAAACGTTAAATTTCACGTATATTTTTACATTTTAAATAAATTTAGAATTTCTAAAAATAGATTTTCTGGACAAATTTGGTTATTTGTCTGTAGATTTAAAAATATATACTGTACATGCGTTTATTAAAACGTTTAATATACGTTCATTAATATATGGAAATCTAAAAAAAAAAAAACCAAAATCAAACTAACAAAATAAACGTTTAACATAAAATTAAACCTTTAAAGTGTGAAATAAACGTATAAAGTCACATCTTAAGCGTTTAAATAAGCGTTTAAAACAAGTGTTTAAGTAAACGCAATTTTGTCTGTCCCGGCGTGTCATATTTAAAATAACGGGGACACCTACAAAAACAGCAATGGGATGTGCTGCAAATGACAGACCCTCTGCTAAAAAATCACAGGAGCAAATCAGCAGACTTTGACATAAAATGGTTTGCACATATTAAGGTTTAATTTGAAATTTTTTTTTTTTTCATGATCGGATGATCGGATGATATGGATTGATTTGGTTGATCAGATTTGCGATCAATCGTTATAATCCGGCTGGCTCATATCTGATGAGCCGTTTTTCTAATCCGGATTGAATCCATTTTTTGATCATCCGGATGACGGATAATAAACTTTTGTTCTTGTGTTTAAAAAAAAAAGTAAGTACCATATTTGGTTTTTATTAAATGTTAATCTTTTACTATTAATAGAATTTCATAAAAAATTATTTTACGTTTATATCCTTGTGAAAAATAATGTTTTAATTTTCAGGTCATATGTAATCATGCGGGTCAAGAAAGTAACACGAGGAGAGCACATGAAATCCCGACAGTACATTATCAAACCTCATAACTTAGAAATTTTATAATACAAACAAAAAAAAATCCCGAATTTTATAATGCTGAAATTATTCACACGTACAATAATTTCATAATACCCGAATTTCATAAACACAAAATTCGTAATCTCAAATTTCGTAAAACCGAATTTTATAATCATGAAATGTTATTCAAAAATTATGCAGACATTTTTCATTTAATCAATAATTAATTAGAGAAAATTTTATTAAAATCTTTAGTTATAAAAGGGTGAAAGGACGAACATATTTTTTTTTTCATCAAAGATGAGATTACTATTTTCTTTATTAATAAATAATAAAATATGATCACATTTACGGTATAGACCTTAGAACATTATCTTAATGCTTCTTAAATTTGAAAATTAACAGTGATAATGGTGATTTTTTTTTTTACATTAATATTATGCAATATTTCAAAATGAGTGTGCATCGTTTATTAATGATTCAATCAAATAGGGGTGTGGCTTTTGTTTGAAAGTACTTTCGTATTTCAATTTCCACCTCCTTCCTTTTTAAGTATTATATAATTTTTTGTAAAAATTGTGGCTTATCAAAAAAGGGGAAAAATCTATATAATTAAATATAATAAATAATAAGTATAATAAACATTATGATTTTTGTATTGTTTCGCATCTTAAGTTTTATAAAAAGGAAAAATATCAAATGTCACAAATGGTTTAGAACTGCGAGTACTACTTACTTATTATTAAATCTATTGATAATTAAATCTCAAAATTTACTTTGACAAAATTTTCGTTTAGTTATTTTTTTAAATTCTGAAAAATGGCAAATAACGATAATGAATTTGCGAAATTGTGACATCTCAAAAGGGAAATAATAAAATTAATGTTCGCGGATACCTGATGGTAAAGGAACAGATCCGAAACGAATACTTACTATTGGTGTTGTGATAAAAGAAGAACCGGAAGTTGTAAAGGTCGAGCAATAACAAGATTTTCTAACGGTTCACATTATCTTTAGAAGCATACTGACCACAACCATTCTCCTCAAGCTACTGATGGAAATGTTGCAAATACTATGGCTCGCATCAAGCAACAAGCTAGAGAGACAAACAAAATTCCTTCAGTCAACTTCAGATGGAAATCGATTTTTAATAAAGGATTCAACAGTCAGGGAAGAGAAGTTCTTTTATTTACTACATTTGTCGCAGGCCTTATATGGGACGTATAAGACTATCCCCAATGTTTTCTACCAGCTATACACTATACATTCGCCCATTGGCGCGGATAATAATTCAAGAGTTCTCACGCTTGTATATGCTTCAATGACTAGTAAGGTTGAAGACGTGTATAGGCAACTATATCAAGATTTAAATGAATTTGTCAAAGAAAATAATATTGAATTGACACCTTTAACAATTATAACATATTTTGAGAAAGCTTCTATAAATACGTATCATAGTGAATTTCCTGGAGTTAATATTTTTTCATCTGAGTCAAAGCGGTTGGCGAAAGATTCAAGAATCTGAATTAACTTCCCAGTATGGTACTGATGAAAATCTGGGTTTTATGTTACGTCACTTGCTCGCCTTGGCATTTTTGCCAGCAGACGATATTCCTAATGCTAAAACCGGAAATACCATCTGAAGCTAATAATGTAGTGACATTTCATGGAAAAATACAAAGAATATTACAAAATAATCTCATTTTTCCACCTGAGTTATGGTCCATGCATGACTCGATTGAGCTTGGCACTGCCATTGAGAAACAGTAGTTGGAAAGCCACAATGTTGATGTATATACGATAATTTAAGAATTTATTTCAAAAGGAGCAATGGCAAGTTGAGGTCCAAATTGAGAAAATTCTTCGTGGTGAACAATGACCAAAAAAAAAAAACTTAATAGAGCGTGAAAAAAGAATAATGGCAGTTTTTAATGATCGTGCAAACTGACCGGTGATGGATTATCTCCGTGGAATTGCTCATAATATTTCCTTGTTTATTAAATAAGAAATTAGTTATTTTGTAATTTTTTTCTTTTTTTTTTTATTTATTTATTAATAAGAAATTAATTTATTTTAGTTTTATTAGATTTAATAAATTATAGTTTTTGAAATTTAATTTTTTAAAGTCAACTATAAAATAATATAAATTATGACCATATTTAGGACAATTTTTCTTTATAAAAATAAAATAATTAAAGTAAGAACGAATATTATGATTTTTGTTATGATTTTGACTTTCGGGCTTATGAAGCGTCGGGATTATAAAATTTTCGGTATCGTGACACTTTCGGGAATTATTGAATTCGAGATTATGATATTCGGGATTATCAATTCGGGATTATCAATTCGGGATGTACTTGTAATAATACGTTCATAATCGTCATACGTCATTACGTCACTCTATATTACGCAATTATTATTCCTGAGTCATTTTTACAAGTTATTACTTTATTATCATTCGTCCGTATAATCACGTATTGTATCTGTATATAAATCCATCAATTTCGATTTTTTTTTTTTCATCTACTCATTACATATTTTTTTATTAATATTTTTTTTTTCTACATTTATTAACATATTTTTTTTTTTTTGTAATTTATTAACATCATAATCATAAAATAAACTCTCATAAATTTTAGACATTAACAATAATAATAAATTTTTGTTTAAATTAAAAAAAAAAAAATCAAGAATTACAAATTTAATAATAAAGAATAAAAAATTTTTTTTTTTTAAAAAAAAAAAAACCTTCTCGTTTAAATATAATATTTATCATATTTATTTATATATTGAAAATTTTTTTTTAAAAAAAAAAAAAAAATTATTTATACTATATATTTTATAATCAATCACCTTTTTTGTATAAAAAAAATTACTTCCCATTTTTAAAAGCTTTTTTTCTTTCCTTATATATTCAACAATAAAAGAAAATTTAGATTATCATCAAACTCTCACCGAGATCAAAAAAGAAATATTATATTAATTAAGATTTTTATACATTTAGCTGTTAACATATTTTATATAACACATATATTTAACATATTAAACAAATTTTACGTATTTTACATAATTAATATACATTCACATATTTAACATGTTCTTCTTAAGAAAGGTGTCGAACACAAGTGGACCGAAGACCAAAAATCATCTTTTGAACAGATGAAACAGTTCCTTGTGTTCCGACTTCCGACGCATCAACTTTACAATCAATATACATCTATTAGTATTTATTACACCTTCGTTATATAATCAAAATTTTTACACTATATAATATACAGTGTTATCTGCCAGAAATATAATATTTACCTTTATAAATATTAACAATCAATCCCTAGATATAATTATTATACACTTTTATTTTCTATAATTCCATCAAATTTTATTATTAATTCACCTACACTATACAAAATTCTTAATTATTTACTTATTCCCTTCACCTTTACTACAAAGCTAAATTAAAGTACATTGACTTCATCTTCAGTTAGAGAGATGAAGGCTTACCCGTTCGAAATTAACATTCACACATAATCATATGATAAACTCGTTTGAATACTTGTCAAAGTGAAGTGCGCAAAAAATTTTTAGAATTATTTAATGATGGACATTCTCCAGCTTCGGCAAACACTTGTTCTGAAGCGTTCACCACCTCCACAATACAATTCTAATTTACTATATCTCTAAAATATTCGTCAACCATTTTCACAATTAATTATATTTTAAAGTTTAACATTATTAAATATAAATTTATATTTTTCTATACATAATTTACACATTAATTACATATACACATATACATATATACACACATATATATATAAAAGAAACATAAATTAATATATCTTATTTTAATAATAAAAAATTTAAAAGGAGGATGGTTGAATTATATCAAAAGGCAGCAAATTTAGGATACTGAGTATTCGTGAGTAGAGGTTTTTTCTGATAATAATTTCATAAATTCTAATATCTGATTAATAATTTTATAATTTTAATAATTAATATAACATTATATGAACTTTATCCTTATCTATCTATCTATCTATCTATCTATTTT
The DNA here is from genome assembly GCA_015698045.1 of Rhizophagus clarus. Lineage (NCBI taxonomy): Eukaryota > Fungi > Glomeromycota > Glomeromycetes > Glomerales > Glomeraceae > Rhizophagus > Rhizophagus clarus. The sequence goes on from BLAL01000004.1 coordinate 1,620,077, forward strand.
TTTTTTTTTTTTTTGGTTGGGTTTTTTTTTTTAATTTAATTTAATGTGGGAGATCGATGATGGAGGATTTTCGTTTAATTTTATCAAAGTAAAAAATTTTAATTAAAAAATCCTTTATTTTAGAATATTTTAATTAAAAAAAAATCCTTATTTTATCAAAGGAGAATATTTTAATTAAGAACATCCTTTAATTTTACTAAAGGAGAATATTTTAATTAAAAATCTTTTAATTTTATCAAAGGAGAATATTTTAAATTTATCTTCGCCATGTAAAATCATTATCTAGCTTAATTTAGTTAAAAAAATATATATAAAACTCATGCAATGCAATAAGGGAGGAAGGAGGTTTTTTTTTTTTATAATTATTCCTAAAAACGGAATTAAAAAGGAAAAATTTTTTGATTTGTTACCCAAAATTTAAAGTTACCTTTTGGAAATTAAGAACTCTGCAAAAAAAAAAACTTTATTTTTATCAAAATGATTAAATTTTTGGTAATAAATGTTATCTAATAAGGTAAAAAAAAATAATAAATATTACGCCATGCACTCCTCTATGTTTGGCTGCGAAAAGTTACATTTGGCTGAGTGTACATATTTTATTATTATAATCAAACTTTGAAATTTGATGATTTCAAATTTCGATTTATTTTAAGATAATTCAAGTTTTTTTTCATAGGTTTCATAGGATACTTATCATAATTGTGTCACGCACTTTTGTTTTATTTTTCCGGGAACGGTATGATTTTTATGCGAGCGTGCTTAGAAATTAAAAAAAAAAAAACCTTAATTTAATGACGAAAATGCCCCGCATTTTCTTCGACCAATTAGAAAAAATGAAAATATAATTTATTATTATTAAATGTACGATACAGTCTTTTTAAAGAATATTGAGGATTTCTGTCTGTTATACTATGCACTAAATTTCTACCAAAAATTCAAAAGGTTTGTATAAAAATAGTATAATATTTTGTTATTAAGTATTATTGTTTATTTGGTTTATAAGTAATCGAACTGTGGAAGATCGGATTTGTTTAATTTGCTCCGCGATCCATAATATGCATGTAATTTCTATGTGCATCAAATGCATCATGTGTCTTGCCTAGAAAGATGTCAGTGCATTCTCCTCGTTTGATAAAAAAAAAATATATATAGATAATTGGTAAACCGTAATGAATCGTAATCTCCCGAAGCGTGACGAGATCGTCTGTCCACAGTCACTCCATACAAAGATTATGTTACGAACTAGAAAAAAAAAACATTTAATAAATTTGACTCAGTATATACTTAATATAATTATCTAATTCGTACTACATTTAACGCATGATGAAGGTTAAAAAATCGAAAATTTTACATGGGGTTCGTTTTTCTTAATGTAAGTAATGTAAAAATAATTTCTCGAAAGAGCTCTTTTTATTTCAGGGACCCCTGGAATTCCAAGCTTCTTTTGAACCTTCAGGTGAATTAAAAATGGATTTGTTATCATTTATTAATAGAAAAACTATTTATAGGTGTTATTTGGATAAGCGATACTGATCTACAATTTTAGTATATTAAATATTCAATATTTTATTTGCCCAAAATGGACACTCTTAATATTTAGTTCTGATCAAAAGATATTCATTCATGCATTTTCCATTATAAGATTAGAATGATTCTTTTTATAAGGGATTACTACAACATCTAATTTTTGGAAAACATCGAATAAGTTGATCATTGCGGGAAATTTGTGATCAAAAAACACTTATATATACCGTCCGTCAACTGGGCAATAAACAACAATACACCTAATTTTTCTTTTTTACCTTTTTTTTTTTTAAAAAAAAAAAAAAAAAAAAATTTTAAAAAAAAAATGAAATTAATAAAGCAACTCGACATAATTTTGCTTCTTATATGGTGTATTTTATTAATTAATCTCGTAAATGTAAACGCCAGCCCTTTAACATCATGTCTTGCTTCAATAAAAGGTCAAACCGTTTATCCAAACAATAAAACCTTTCCATCATTGATTATCGATGAAAATCTTTACGTGAATTATACTCCGTCAGTATTAGTTTATGCTGTTAATAATCAAGATGTACAAACATCAGTTAATTGCGCTGTTAAATTGAAAATGGGTATTACTGCACGTTCAGGGGGTCATTCATATGAAAAGTATGGATTAGGTGGTAGAAATAATGTCATGGTAGTGGATTTGACAAATATGAATGAAATTACAATTGATTCAACAGCGAAAACTGCTAAAATTGGTGCAGGAAATAGATTGGGAGTTATTTATGATAAACTAAGCCAAGCTGGTTTCTTAATTCCGGCCGGAACTTGTCCTTCTGTTGGAATTGGAGGTCACTCTCTTGGAGGGGTAAATATTATTATTATTATTAAATCATGCTTTTTAATTTTTTTTTTTTTTTTTTTTTCTTTTGAAATTTCTTTTTTTTTTAATACCTTTCTTATTTATTTTAATAGGGTTATGGATTTGCCGGTCGTAAATATGGTCTTGCTTCTGATAATGTCATTTCCATGGAAATGGTTGACGCTAATGGAAATATTTTACAAATTAATAATCAAACAAATTCCGACTTATTCTTTGCTTTAAGAGGTGCAGGTGGTGGAAGTTTTGGTATAGTAACATCATTTGTTTTTCGTCTTCATGAAACACCACCACAAGTTACTGCGATGCAATTTCAATTTAAACGAAGTCAAGTGCAACAACTTTTTTCCGCTTTTAATCAAGTTGGTCCAACTCTTGATAACAATATAGATCTTTCAATAGCTCTTGATAAAGGAAGTTTATCAATTGATGGATTATACTTAGGTCCACTCAATGATGCAAGAAATGCAGTGGAACCATTCTTATCAAAAGCACCAAAACCAACTTCATCAAAATTTACACCAGAATCATTTTTTGATTCCGTTAAAACTTTTTCTTACGTAGCTCCAAGTGAAGTGGCAAAACCAAAACATCATCCATATTTCTTTAAAGCAAAATCTTTTTTGGTTACTAAAGGATTAACCTCAGAAGCTATAAATGTTTTATCGGATTTTTTGAGTACCGTTTCTTGTGATACTTATGCTTTATTCGATTTATTTGGTGGAGCTGCTAATATTGTCGATAATACTTCTTCATTCGTACATCGCGATACACTTTATGGTATACAATTACTTGGCCAGGATTGGAAAACTAAAGCCCAAGGTGATAAATGTGTTAAACAATTAAATGATTTCGGGAAAGAATTTCAATCAAAGTACACTTCCTATTTTAGTTATCAAAATTATATTGATAGAGATTTGGATGATTGGCAAACTAGATATTATGGTAATAATTTTAATAAATTAGTTGATATAAAAACGAAATATGATCCTAATAATTTATTCAATTTTCCTCAAAGTATTCCTGTTAAACATTAAAATAATAATTAGTAATAATAGAAAATAGAAAATATAACATACACAAATATATACATATAATAGTATAATTAATTAATAAAGAAAATTACTACGCATCACCACTGGTGGTCAGCACCAGTGTCACGTGATTTTATTTGTCACCCATATCACGCCCCCTCCTTCTTCATTTTTTTATAAGTACAGTATTTTAAGAACGAATTTTTTTCATGCTAAAAATTCTATTCGTCACATATTATCCGTCACATCCCTATTTTTTTCATAATTCCGGCCAGAATATTAAAATTACCATATTAGGACTTTGTATCACACGTAATATCCGTTTTAAGCGATACCCGTTCCACAAAATTTTTTTTTCCCATTTTTGGAAATTACTTTACCTGGAATTTTGTGTAACATTAATTTCTAAAAAACGATATTTTTATGCAGATCACTTAATTCCGGCCGGAATTATAAAATTACAATAAATCACGTGATACTGGTGCTCACCACCAGTAGTGGTAAATAGTAAACCTCATTAATAAATAAATAAAATAAATAAAATTAATTAAAAACGTCAGAAAATCGACATGGTGTGAAAATTTCTTGGTAAAATTTAGCCCATTTATCAGGTGGCGTGATTATCATTTCTTTTACTAGTAATACATCGTTTTTTACCAACCGCATATAGCTTAAATTCATGTATCATAATTATTGCTCTTGATTCTTGATCATCATAATATACAAATTTTGTGATAGTTTCGATCGGAAACCGTCCGAAATCCCGAAACTCAAAATCCTGACTGTCAAAATCCTGACAGGTACAAAATCCCGACAGGTGCAAAATCCCGACAGATCATTAATATTTTTAGGTCGGAGTTTCATACTGGATTTTTTATATAAGATAGAAGTTACTTAGGGTTAATTTAGGGTTAGTTTAGGGTTAGCTTAGGGTAGTCTTAGGGTTAGTTAGGGTTAGGGTTAGGGTTAGGTTAGGAAGGTTCTAGGAAAAAAAACTAAGTGGTTGAATAATTAAAAAATAAAGCAAATGGTTTAATTTATTAATAAAAAAAATTGTCGGGATTTTGTACCTGTCGGGATTTTGACCTGTCGGGATTTTACACTGTCGGGATTTTGAGTTTCGGGATTTCGTATCATACCCATTTGTAAAACGGCAGATTGTTCATCGCAATGAATTCGATTGACCCCATTATAGAAGATATAAGACAACGAACCTATAAGTCATGTGATGCTCTCGAATTAGCCACATCATCGTTAATGTCTTTACCACATTTCATGACGGGATCTTTTAATGACTCGATATACAGTAAATTCAACAATTCGAGGATTTGCAAGACCTTGGATTTGGGCATTTAAGCATTGAACGGTATAATAGTATTCTTTATTGATATACAGTATATAAAAGTACATTTCGATGTCTTTTAGAATCAGTACGAGGATCAATAAGTGCCGTATCAGAGGATGTTGTATTTCTACAAGGTTTCTCAAATAATGCATTAGCTGGAATTAAGACTGTAATAGACAATTCGATTGCTGGAATTAGAAGTACGTTATCAAAAGTTGGTGGATTATTAGACTTGCCAGAAATTCCTACAATAGCTATTCCAGAAACAGATAAATTAAATAGGATCACCTTCTAACGACCGGTATTGTTAATGATTTAGATACTCTTAATGCTACTATTCCCACCATGGATGAAATTGAAAATAAGTTGACAAATCTAATTTCAATTCCATTTATAATTCTATGTCAGATTTAAAATTTAATTCGACAATCCTTCCGGTACCTGCAATGAATAATATAAAATTTTGTGAAAATGATTTAAAACTTAACGTACTTCATCGATGATATTAGCATGGATTGGATTTTCTGTATTATTTGCTCTTTGTGTATTGTTAATTTTTTTTATATTTGGATTTCTCATAAAAGATTTATACATAAAATTGATAATGGTTCAAATACTTTTAAAAAAGAAGAATTCGAATAAATAGAAACTTGATTATTGATATTATTAAATTTTCAGAAAATCCATTTTTACAACGTCAAATAATTAAAACTTCAACTTATTTTAAGAGTCGGGAAAATCAAATACTTTATAGATGGTTTTGGGATTATATATTATTTAAACCAGCGATTATATGTTTTATTATTGGATTAGCAGGACTTATTTCAATACTTTATCAAATTGCGATTTTAAACGGAGTTCGACATACCTATAATGATGTAATTAATGAAATCATATCTAATTTTGGAAATACTATTATGGACCTTATGAATTCAAATTTTCCAAAGTGAGTATTTTAAAATAACTATTTGTTTAACTCCCTTTTTTTTTTTTAACAAAAATAATAAATTTTTAATAATGATTATTATTTATAGCAATACCCTGAACAAAGTAACAAAATCATATTAAATTTAGAGAATGATATAAATCAAAATTTATTTGGTTGGGTTAATATTACTACAACAACTCTTAATAATACATTGAATACAGCAGTTGATGAAATTGTTGGATTTGTTAATACAACATTTGGTGCAGTTCCGTTTATAAAAGCTGCAATTGAAGGGGTATTAAGTTGTTTAATTCTTGTAAAAATTAAAGGAATTCAAAGTGGATTAAATTCATAAAAGATAATACATACCTTGGTTTACCACGCGTTATTGAAAATATATTAATGGTAAATCCTGATAAAATGAATTTAATCATAAGTGAAGCTACGATTAGATTTGCAGGTGAACCCGATGAAGGAGATACGGGAGGACAAATTGGTAGATTATTCGATGCTTATGAAGACAGGTTAAAATCCGAACTTCCTCTTTATTGGATTTTAATTGCTTGTTGGGCATCGTATTAATTTTTGGACTGATAAGAGTTATGTGGTTTAAAATTCCTGAAAAAGAAAAAAAAAATTAAGATATAAAAAAAAAAAATTTTTTTTCTATTATTCAAATTATAGTAAAATTATTTCTTATTTAATTAATATACAATATTTTCATTCATCATATGTAAATTAGTCATTTATACATTATATAATAAAGATCGATAGCATAATTGATCAATCTTACCTTAAATAAGAAGTAAAGATTCCTTTTATGTATGTGTTTTTTTTGAGAAATCTTCCAATAAATAAATATCCGTTTGTCTGATCATCGATCATCTTTTGTGCCAGTTTTTTTTCTGTAAAAGAAAACGTAAATTTTTTTATTTAATTACCATATTATTAATAACATTATAACGCATTATTTATAGGATTTAATACATTCTTGTTTAATTGTTAACATTAATCCTAACAAACCTGTTTGTTAGACGAAGATTACCGAGCTGGTACCAGACACACAAGAACCTATGTCAAGGAAATTCAAAGAATCAGTTCCTAGCGACCACATTACGACCTAAAGTTCCGTTCGAAAAAAAATGTTCATGCTGATTAAATCTTCTGCTATCGACATTAAGTTGTGATAAAATAAGTCAACACAATAAACTTACCTTTAATACCTAATTTTCATTTTCTACTATGTGGTTTTCTCTGATTACTTTAACAAATATTAAGCGTTCAATATTTATTTTATTATAAAATTTGGCAATTATATCCAATCTTATTCACAAATGTTTAACTCGTGAGGAACCCTAACAATTCGTTCGTTTTGTAAATTTTAAGTGTGAGCATTCTAGGAAACAACGATTTGTGAAAAAAAAAAAGACTTGGAATAACATAAAATATCGCACTACCTTTTAAATCCAATTTATAAATACTTTCGTACATTTCGGAATCTGCATTTTCATTTTCTGATATTTGAGGAATCCTTTTGGCTAATAAACTTTTTCATGAGCGAAACTGAGATGACTCGAATACAGCACACCTAAAAAATCATAAAACATAAGTAAGGTTTTCTGGATGCAAAAGATGCAAAATATTTGTTGCTCACCTCTGTTAATCCATATTTTGTATATTCCAAAGCCAACGTTAGAATATTGTATTTGAAAGCGAGAATTTTTTTAACAAAAGACTGATAATCAACAATAGGACCGGAAAACCTCTAAGAGGTTACCGACGCCAATATGGGGTGTGCTAGAAAAAGGGACCAAATTGATGAATGAATAAGCATTGTGATCAATCAACAACAATTTGAACATTTGACATAGAACAATAAAAAAATTCAATAGATTGGTCCCACTCACCCTTAGTATCACGTAATATAGGGCCCAAAAAAATTTGTCTTTGATTTTCATATTATTAAAAATTTATTAAAACCAAATTTATCGGAAAACCTTATTAGAAATTTCCCAGACCCTTTCATTAATAAATTTCCAAAATGTTATTTATAAATATGGATCTGATGGACTGATGGTACAACGCTACTAAAACGGATAAAATACCTGTTCCTATTAATATTTGCGAAAAAAGGTTAATTAACATACGAGAACTTTGTGAAAATTACCAATTTTGCTAGGTTTAAAATGCAACATATTGTCACAAACAAAGAAGAAAGGTTTACGCATAATGAAAACGATGTTATATAAGAACAATTATATGGGAGTTCGTCAGTAGAAAAGTGAAAATTACTTTTTTTTACTAATTTTAAATTTTGTTTACATTACTGAGATCAGTAAGATCAGTAAATAGTCCATTTATTTAAATTTTGACCAAAAAAGAGATTTCCCCCTTTTCTACTGACGAGCTCCCATATGTCACTTGCATAGCATAACGCCAACTAATACCAAAATGTTTCAATAATAATTGGAAATATTTGAAAGAGTAAGAGCACAGCGTCATCCTAATACTAAAATGTTTTTGATAATAATGGAATATTGGAGAGAATAAGGAGAAAAAAAATGTGTGCGGCGTTCGATAAAAACATTCATTCTGAATAATAAAATCAAAATTTATCTTCGAATGAAACCTTCTTCATATTATAAAGTTATATTTATTTCAATCAATCATTTAAAGTTATGATATTTAAGTAGATCTATACCATATGTTACGCGTACTGATTGTACTTTTTCCAAATTCGTGGCCAATCAAAAGTATATCTCGATCTGATATTTGTCGATCTTTACGATATTTTCATTATATACTGTACATCGGTTTTTAATATTTAAAAGCAATATAACTATATAATATGACATCATACATCTTTTTTTGTTATTAAAATTTTTTTCCTTTGAATCACTATTATTTACAAATATGGTTTACATTTTCTAAATTAGAATGTAATACAAACAAAAACATATATATTTTGTGCCCACTTTTTGAATTTTATTTCATTTCTTATACTAACTTTGTTTAATGTGCCAATAATACTTTGTCAACAGATCTTTTTAAGCATTAATATGTTTTCTTTGTAATCATTCATATCAATATGGCTTTATGCTTTCTGATACAATACTCTAAACAAATTTGTACTTTTTATAGGAGCTAACTTTCATTTATCTCCGAGAAGACTTACAAATGCAAATCTGTTCTTATTGTCTTCAATATAGAATTATGAAAAAAAAAGCATAAAAATGGCAGAAATTCTAGCTCATTTTTTTCGGCGACGATATAATGAATAATAATAATAATTTTCGTCCTTCGATGCGTTCGTTGGCGATTAAAAAGAAATCGCCAAATGGATACATTATTTTTTGTATTAAATACTATCCGTTATTGCGGGAAGAATTCCCGCATTATACTCAACGGCAAATTCGAAGAGTAATGGGGGAAAGGTGGAGAAAACTACCCGTAGATTTAAAAAACGGGTTTCTCGTGTTCGCGTCCGTAGAAAATCGTATCCGTAATTTTAATCCGGCGATGATGGGTTTCAACACCTTTTATCATAACGAACATAACGAACATGAACGTCCAGACGATGAATATCATAACGAATATGAACATTCAGGCGATGAATATTATAATGAACATGAACGTTCAGACGATGAATATCATAACGAACATGAACGTTCAGGCGATGAATATTATAATGAGCATGAATGTTCAGACGATGAATATAAACGTTTATTTGACGAGTGTATTAGGATTCCGTAAAATTATACCGAATTTTCAAGTTCGAAGAGATTATATTTATTCGATAATTCCGTAAAATTATACTGTGACACGATTTCAAGTTTGAAGAGATTATATTTTCTTTTTTTCTATTCGTAACTTTTATATATAAATTCGAAGGAACGTATGATCGTAGAGGAAGAAGCATAACCTTTTTTTAATATTACACGATAGCAATAATGTATTAAATTTTTTTTAACTGTTCCGGCCGGGACACAATTAGTTTTTTTATGTTACGTGATGTACGTACGTATATAGTATGCATATAATATTTCGACGAATTTTCATGTCTCCATTTATTAATATCACTACTAAGTTTCTACCCCACGTGATTTCTGTGACGCACCAGCCTCATTTTTTTTTGCGTAACATTTATGTTTTTAATTCTATTATGAAAAAAAATTTTTTTATTAAATTTTAAACTTATTTTAACGAAAAAAAATTAAAACAACAATTAAGCATTAAACAAAATTTTATGTTCTTTAAATAAAAAAAAAAAAAAATTTGATTTACATTGAATTTGTCTGCTTGTTTTACTCATAAAATAAGTAAATATCATATAAAAATGCGTATCACCAAAGTAAATTTTAAAATGTTTAACGCGTTTAATATTATTATAATATTAATATTTAATTATAATTTCACGAATATGTAAACTAACTCAATAAAATAAATATCCGAGTAGTTTAATACTTTCTATACCTGATATGCAACTTTGATTAGTCTTCAAAGAGTGGTTTTCTTTAACAAAGTCCATAGCTACGTTCTAAATCTTTAGGAAGATAAAAGCAGTTAATATAGTAGTTAAAAATGTAATAAATAAATTTTATACTTGAGGAATAATTTAAATTCAATAATTTTCAGCTTCTTATAAGCTTTGTCTAGAAAGAAGAGAGGGAGGGTTGCGAAATCCCTGCTATAAAACGTATAAATCGATGAAGGCTGATGCGCCACAAAAAACATGGGTGAAAAGTGTAAGTTTCACGTGACTTCATTAATTCTGGCAAATATTAAAAAAAAAAAGAAACTAACGACAGGTTGAATTTGTCATTCGTCAGTCATTTTTTATTTCGCTGAAATTTATTATATTTGCATGCAAAATGTGCCCATCCGCGGATTAATAAAAATATCGCGGACAGTATTAGTTTCTTTTTAATACTGTACTTACGAGGAAACTTTTTATTTAATTCAGTAAATTATTATAATATCAGCCGCTGCCTAGCCACCAGCTAAGCCATTAACATTCGTGGCTCAGATTGTCAATACTTTAATTGGCTTTAAAACAAGAATAATTAAACGAACTCGCTTAATAACTGTCATGTGACTTAGGCAAGTTATTTCATTAGAGTGTGCTGACTGTATATATATATTCACAATACTTTTATTGATTATGTTGCTACAAGATCGGGAAAAACAAGTGTGTGAAACGACAATGGATGTTTAAAATAAAAATCTACAATATAATCCTCGATTATTCCAAGTGACTATTGTGATGCGGGTTAATATTTAATAATTATTAGTGTTTGGGTTCGTTTCAAAGAATCTCGTGTGGTGACACAAGGTGCAAGCATACTCTCAAATGATATTTCCTGATTTAATCGAAAATATCTACGAAATACTTTGATCCTTGGGAGAGATTCTCCGTGAATTGTAATATTAACTAGGCTGAAAATTAAAAGATTTTTAAAATGGTAATATACAGTACTTGTTTTATGACTGAATGAACCGATAATTTAAGTAATGATCCGTGTGCGCGGGATTGTAATTTTTAGAGTATGTGTACTATTTAATCTAATTTCCTTATCGGTAAATTAACTAAACTTTTAAGTAGATCATTCAAGAAATTTAGAAACTGTGATCGATATCAATCAAATTTGTGAACTTCAAAATGTAGTCGAATTTTAACTTGCTTGATTTTATTATTTGAGAATTTTTCTTGATAATTTTAAATTTCAATTAAGATTATCGAGAAATTCTGCAAATTTTTTTTGATACTACTACTTGTTTTTATCCTTTAACTTCAACTCGTTCACCCAATCAACTTTTTTTCCAAGATGTCGTGCAAAAATTTCTTGAAACATTTTATAAAGCGATAATTTCTTCTTAGTTTGAGACCTTAAACTTTCATGTCATGTTTCTCTGCGAAACCTGCTCATTTGAAATTATACTTTACAACCTATCCTGCATTAGGCTGTTATCATAACTGTAGGGATTTCCGTTACAATATAAATACAATAAATAAAGTGCAATATACATGTAAGTATTATCCGACACTTCCGTGCAAAGTATCCTCGCCATTGTATGCATTCATTTATTTGAAGTTCGAACTGATCGTCCACATCCAGGATTTTATGGTATGATCACTTTACATTTTAACATATCTTTTTCTTTATTATCATATAATTCAACAAATATATCTTAAATGATAGCTTATGCGAATTTAAACTATTCCAAATAAAAACATTCACACAACATTGTGTATGTTTTATTTAAATGATCGTCCGAGTTAGATTTTAAACATGATCTGCGTTGCATGCATTACACGGGATTGTTTTGGATCACTGTTACCCGAGTTAGACATTATATCAACCACCATTGCTAAGTTTTTTCCCACAGAAACAATTTTATTCTGTTATTTTTCTCGAGTTCAACCCTTCTCAATAAAATCATTTATTACTCAATACTTTAATAAATTTCTCGCTTATTTTCTCTTTTAAGGAAAATAGTGTAATGTTGGTAAAGAAACAGCGGATTTTTCCAAAAATATTTTCCCTTAAAACCTTAAGATAAACTTGTAATTATTTCATTTGTGTATTGGATTTTTTTTTTTTTTTAAACAAAAACTGACCATAATGGATGAAAGATTTCTAATTGAATTATTGGAAGACCTCGCAAGCTCTCAGAATGATGACGGTCAGAAACAAGATATACTATTGGAACGATGTTTCAATGCATCAGTATCGGACATGGATGAATTCCTTGACGAATTATCGCGTTCTTTTGGTGCCTACCTATCAAATTTACAAACTTTTATTTCTTACCTTTGCAATAAATATTTACGGGCCACTCCAAGCTTCAATTTGAAAAGACGAAATACTTCACTCAATAAATTTGTCTCAATGCTAATAATAGACGTTATCATGAAAAACTTACACAATTCTGACATTCCTGGCTTTGGAGAGCTACTTCATAATTGTATCGAACTCATTTGGACTGATAATAGAGATAATAAGTTGACAACAAAACATGTCTTCAGTGCAATCCTGAATGCAAATGAAGTCTTTGGAGTCTTGGTAACAGAAATTTATGGTCATCGTTGTCTCAAACGCATATTATTTGACTTCAACATGGTAATTCGTGTCGAGCAAAAAGAGCTGCTCGAAGCGGTGGACATAGTTGCAACCCTCGTGGAGAAATGTTCTGAGCACAAGGATGTCCCATCTCAGTTATCAGAAGGTTTTATTATATACAAGGCCTGCACAGCATTATTGAAAACTTTAAAAGATCATCAAGGTTTAAAACAAATCCTACTTGTTAACAGAAAAAACTCTCTGCCACCTTCATTGAATGATATGGTTAAGCTTGATGAAAAGGAATCTAGGACGCAACATTGGAACAGGAAACGAGCCACCAGTAACATCCAAAATAACTTTACACTTTTATCCATTGAAGATGAACAGAATCTTGCACTATTAAATATGTCGAAACCTCAAAAGCCATCAGATTTGCCTCACTTTTTACGTGCTCTTGAACAACGGAAAATAGATTCATTCCAGGTAAATATTTTTGTTTTATTTAAAAATAATTAATGCTAGAGAACTAGACAAACTTATCCAATCTCATTTAGATATTGATGGAATTCTTACCGTGTACAAGTTGTCACAAACAAGCTCTTACTTATTTTGCTCCTGAAAAATACTTTTTGGAAGAGGAGTCAGCGTCATCAGATTGTCTTTACCGTCTTCCATTTGAATTTAACGAGGATGATAAACTTGGTCCATGGGACATCTTGCTTAGCGAAGACACGATCAAAGACATGCGTCAATTGGAGTCATCACCTGATATAATCAAGGCAGTCATGAAGAAACTTGGGCAATTATCATTAGGAGAGTGGGACAAATATGAATTACAACGTACGGTTCAAACTCACAACATCCCCGTTTATGAGATAGAACTTCCAGATAAAGATGGTTTAAAGATTCTCTGGCAGGTTGATTATGGATTTTCTATTCGTAGTGATTCGTTCACACAGCTAGTTAAAATTTGGGCTGTCACAGCCAATAAGGAACAAATCCACAAAATATTAGAAAACCTCCTGATAGTTCATCAGGTTTATACTTCAAAGTCTTTGTGTACGGTCAGACAAACAAGTAAAGATAATTTAATTTTACCAATGACTTTTGGAGAAGAAGAGACGAGATCTCCTGAAAACGGATTGCATAACTCATTGACGGATGATGATAGACTGCTAGAAGTTCATAAGATGCTTATTACAAATAAGTTCGTTCCATTATCAAAGGTAAAGTAGAAGTTATTATCATCGATATGTATGGATTCAGAAAGAATTAATTATTATAGGATTATTTTTTGTTCGTAGAATTTGTACAAGTCACTTGTCCTGGGCGGGTTTAATTTTACTTTTCAGGTATCCAAGAAAGAATATGAGATAATTAATTGTCCTGCATCAGCGGTTATTATTGGTCGATCGGGTTAGTGATTAGTCTAGTTCAATCATTGTAACTAGAAATAAATTTAATAATCATTCATTTCTAATACCTAGGAACTGGAAAGACTACATGTATTGTGTTTAGGCAAATTGCTTCGTATCTAAATAGACAACTCTGTGAAACGCCATCCAATGAAAGAGGGGTTCATAAAAGACAAATATTTATTACAGTGAGCCACAATCTGCGTGACCGGGTTAAGGAATATTTTAATAAGTTGCGAGATTCTGCAATGCTTGCCGGGAAGAAAATTTCTATGAAGCAGTTTTATGAATATAGAAGAAAGAAAGAAGAAGAGGAAGCAGATGGCACTGATACAATGATCGAAGAGGGAGACGAGGAAGATGACATTCCAAACTCATTCCGTGAGCTGGCAGATCACCATTTTCCCTTGTTCATAACCTACGATAAGTTTTCTAAAATGCTTCGGGAAACTTATGGCATAAAGAATCTCATTAGACAACGAAAGTTAGATGCAGATAATATTGATACATATGATAAAGAAGAAGGATTCTACCAAAAGTCATCTTTCATTAAAACAACGAATTTTGTTGATTACAATGTCTTTCGGAAAAGATATTGGCCTCGTCTTAATTGTAATTTTGATTGCGAGTTAGTTTACGCTGAATTTTCTATTATTAAGGTATATTTGTTACATTTTCCTTTCAATTTAATTTTATATATATATATATATATATTTTTTTTCTATCTCGATCTTAAGGGTTCAGATCCCGAAGTAGATTTTTTATCAAGAGAAGATTACAGAAATATCAGTACCAAAAAATATCCAGTATTCTCATATAACCGGGATCAGATTTATAATTTATTTCAACAATATGAAACCATGAAGACGCGAAATGGTCATTATGATTCAATAGATCGGTAAGTCTAAGCCTAAATAATATTATAATTCTTTTTTTTTTTCAGCTTAATTTTTATTTGGAATCCTACTTCGTAGAACATTAGCAATCTTACGTCTTGCCAAAAAAAAAGCGCTTGGTGGTCCACATATTCATGAAGTATATATTGACGAATGTCAAGATAATCAAATTGTAGATTTGGCACTTATCTTGAAAGTTTTTGACCGCGCAAATAGCATTTTTTTAGCTGGAGATATAGCGCAATGTATTGCCAGAGGGTCGTCTTTTCGATTTCAAGGTATCGCAGATATTTTTTTGCCAATAATTATTATCTTTTCTATTTTCTTAAAAATTATTTTTTCGATAATTTTAATATAGATTTACATGCCTTAATGTATAATTGGGAACGCACTCGGGCTAAAACCAACCATAATTATAGTACTACTACAAGCCCCAGACAGTTTGAGTTAGATATTAATTACCGATCCCATAATGGGATCCTTCAACTCGCCTCTTCAGTAATTGATCTCATTTGGCGCTTTTTTCCTAATTCCATTGACCGACTATCACGAGAACATAGTAAGGTTGGCGGTCCGCAACCTATCATCTTTGATGGGTTCCAAAGAGAACATTTTAAAATTTTCTCATCAGATAGCAGAGAAAGCGAGCTTGATGATGTTTGTACTCTTAATGGCCAAAGGAGTGTCCGTAGCGAAAATCCATTCATTGAATTTGGTGCTGATCAGGTCATTATTGTACGTGATGATAATGCTAAAGAACAATTGAAGAAACTAATTAATAAAGCTGGATTGGTAATGACTGTATTTGAAGCTAAGGGTATGGAGTTTAACGATGTACTTTTGTATAATTTCTTTACTGATTCACCTGCATGTCGAAAGGTATAATAATATACTATTTGTCTTATAGATAGTTAGTTCACTTATTAATTATTTTTTGTCTTAGTGGCGAGTAATTCTTCCCGAAAATTCTGAAGGCGTTCAGACCTTCTCTCATGAGAAGCACTACATTCTTT
Source organism: Rhizophagus clarus (assembly GCA_015698045.1). Lineage (NCBI taxonomy): Eukaryota > Fungi > Glomeromycota > Glomeromycetes > Glomerales > Glomeraceae > Rhizophagus > Rhizophagus clarus. The sequence goes on from BLAL01000004.1 coordinate 1,636,140, forward strand.
CCTCAGAGCTCAAACATCTTTATGTTGCAGTAACCAGGGCTCGGCAGCATATATGGATATGCGATGAAAATCCTGAATATAGTATGCCAATCAAATTGCACTGGGAAGGTCGTGGGCTAATTAAAGTAACTCAAAGTGTAGACGAAATTATCTCCACTTTGGCTAAGAAGAGCAGTTCAGATGAGTGGGATCAACAGGGAAAAAATTTCTTTGAACAACGGCAGTATGAGCAGGTAATACCATTTTCGAAATATCAATGTTATGTGTGTAATTAGCTATATTATCTAAATAAATCACTTTTTAGGCTATTTTCTGTTTTGAAAAAAGCGGAAATAAAAAGAGCAGAGAACTAGCCAATGCATATTATCTTCAGCAGATTGCTAAGGATTCTACAAATGACTCAGATGATGATACTATAAAGTCTAATTTTATTTGTGCTGCTAAAGCCTTCATAAAGTGTTCCCGGCCCAATCAGGCGGCTTCATGTTATCAAGTAAGATTTTGATTTCCTTTATTCGATATTTACTACATTGAATTGATTTACAGATGCAACAAAATTTAGGATATTAGTATGTATAAAGAAGCTGGTGATGTATATGTCAAATGGAATATGTTCGAGCTTGCCGCGCGTTGTTATAATAAGGCTAATATGTGGTGTGAAGCAGGAAAGTATTTTGAAAAAGCAAAGAACTATACTGATGCTGTTGTGGCATATAAAAATGGTAACCGTTATGAAAAAGTAATCGACTTAATGCGAAAGTAAGTCTATTGATATAGCATTCTAATTTGAAAATCTAAATCATTAACCGTAATGTGACCTAAATTTTCTTAATAAGATATCGACAAAAAATTGATGAGAAAATATTTCATCGTATTACCCGTCTTGTCAACATCCACTATCGTCGTACAAATAACAAAGAAATGAGCACGATAGCCCTTTCGATTCTCCCCCAGGACGAGCAAATTAAACTTCTGAGAGATCATGCACCAGAAGAATTTCTAGAGGTCTGTGAGAAGACTGGTCAGTATCGTGTCGTAGCTGATGATCTACGTTCGCATGGTGAATTTGAAAAGGCCGCTGATAAGTTTAACTGCTCAAACAATGACGAGGATAAGATTGAGGCATTAAAGTGTCTCTTGCATCTATGCAGAGCAAATGTATTGAAGACGATGTTGAACATAATAAATTTAAGTGATTCCCGGGAATTGATGAGTCTCCTTACCAAAGCGAGTAATATTATTCCAAAAATCCAATCATCTTCTAAGAGGTCCAAGAAATGGGAAGAAATAGCGCAAGAATTTCACTTATACTTAGCTTGTTATAATAAAGATCTTAATAGAGTAAGCAAGTGCATACAATCTTTCAAGCACCGTGGAGAAATCACTCATGAATTTCGTGCAGTAATTATATGGTTGCATATTATTCCACAATCTGATATTCAGAATATTCAGCCAGAGTATTGGAAAAATAGGTTACAATATATATTAAGGCTATGCGATTTAGTCTTTCCTTTTATAACAGATTCACGATACAATGACACTAAAATTATTGAGAACATCTTTTTTGTAAGCGAAGTAGAGAATTGTCCACAAAAACGTCAAATTTTTTTTGATAACCCACTAGTTCATCTCATAAATGAAATGCACCCAAAAAAAGATGTAACAGAAAGCACAGATAATCGATATGTTTATGACGTATATACGGTATACTGGACAATTTCAAAATTTCTCGCTTCATATATATATGAGCTCATCTGGGACGCTGATCAGAAGGGTAGAAAAATTCCAGAAATAAGTTCTCAAATCTGCTATAATCAACAGTCTTGTTCAAAGCGAAACTGCAAAGATCATCACGTAATTACAACACCGTTAATTCTGCATCAACGTATGAAACTTGCATGTCTTCAATACACTGTGATGTTAAAACTGATTGTAATATATCATCGCCGATTACTTAAAGAAGAGCAAAGCAAAAAAGTTCGTGGTTTACAGAGATTATGGGCTGAAGTCTTGATTCGAAATCACATACGTTATCAACATTCAAGGACAAGTTGCCCGGAGATCACTCATATGGTGCTTGCTAAACTTCCTTATCACACACGTAATGGGTTTATCGAACTTGCTCATAAGAGATGGTTACCTGAGTTTGAAAATGCCAGCAACTTTGAAGCCATGCTAAAATGCATATTTATTCTTCAGCAGCTGAGAGACGAATGGAGTATTAATAGTTTCTATTGGGAAATGTCAAAACCAATTCTTTTATACCCTAACAATTTACTACCTATTGGATTTGAGTACTTCGATTACTATATGGGATATCCCCGAGCAATTCCGGTTGGAAAGCGACTTTCATTTTTTTTCTTTTATCTTAAATCTCATCATGTGATCGAAGCAATCTTTAGTATAAAATTATTTATTCAATATGCTATTGATAATACCCAAAGAGTCAAGTTGGTTACAATTGATGCCTTTAGTGACCTTGTATCTCTTATGGAATTTGTAACATCTTTGATTTTTGCAATCAGTCCTAGAAATTGTGATTTTTTTCTTTCTCGAGCTTATCTAGTTAATTATTTTGATAGATTCACTGCAATACCTCTCATTCCAAATTTTCGACATGCTTACAATAGAGAAAACTATCTGGTAGCAATTATGAATTCTTTTGAACAAATTAAGCAACTTCTTAACCTGGTTATTTACAAGGAACAAACTTACTTCCCGATTATCCTTCGATTAATACGACTATTAGTTCTTATTGGTCTGAATGAATCCACTTATGCGCCAAATATCCTTAATCTTTTCAAACACCTGGATCACACAATTTCCTCCAATAAGACAAGAAATTTCGATTATAGATCAAACAGGGATCAATCTTTGATCATCTCAAAATACCTAGAACAGAAATCTATGAGACTACTTATGCATGTCCTACATAACGATCTTAGAGAAACAGATTGTGACTCCTTGGTCATTGTTTATTACAAATTGGAAGGTATACCGTCAAAATTTTCTGAATGGGAGAAATATGGTATTAAAAAGCTTGCATACAACTCTATCGAGGAATTTCGCTCTGCTCTTCAGCAGATTAAATCATCAATAAACATTGTTGAAAATGATGGCCCAGAAAATCAATTTTCATCAGGAGGTAATGATCAGAATATTAGCCTAATGCCAGACACTTTTGAACAGATCGGACAGATCGAACAGATCGAACAGCATGCAATTTCTGAAGAGGTCAAAGAACCAGCAACAGAAATTCAAGCATGGTTTCGTCAGATTCATGATTCTCCTAAGGCCCAAGAGGCAGCCAAAAAAATTCAAGTCTGGTTTCGTCGGGTTTATAAACGAGTAAAATCCCGTTCTGATCAAGACCCAATCCCCGATGAAATTTACAATGATATGATGGTCTTCTGCCGGGCCATCATAAAAGAGAAAGGGGAAAAAGCGGTGAGTAAGTATAATATTCTCTTGAGAGGTTGGACAGTAGATGTGATCGTGGAGTTGATTAGGCTGCAAGGCAGAATGGAAGGGACCAGGAATCGATTGAAAAAAACAATCAATAACTCTTCGGATACGAATAAGATTGACCGTTGTTTAGAGCTGGAAGATCAGTTAAGGTTTGTAACATTTAATTTAGAATTTTTTACAATGAATTCATTTCCTTGTCCAAACTCATTGGAATCTGTGATTTAGATACGAACATTACGAGAAAGTCGAGCATGCATTAAAATCATTATCCATAACCGAGAACTCGTCAAAACACAAAAAAGTAAACCTCGAATGGTTAGAAAATGAATTATATCAAGCAGAGGATATTATCGATCAAGTTTGGGAATGGATAAATGAATGCAAGGATGCCGCGAAATGATTTTACAATTTAGCAAGATATAGCATGTTTTTGTGTGTTCTGCATCAGATGATAACCGATGCTATAATTCTATTAATTTATACTGTGATTAACTGTAAATAAAATAAATGCATTATTATTGGATAAATGATAAAATCGCAACGTTATCATTATATTTATAATTATGTACTCTTGAATTAATTATCACCGAATTGTTATAAATAAAGTTTAGGGCAAAGTTTAGGGTCAGGTTTATATCCCCACTTTGTCACAATGTGACACTCTTCTGTAATCAGACATGTAAATTTTTCTTTCTTTTTACATCTTATCGCTTATTCCGGAAACTTAGAATGTTCTTTCAAAAAAAAACATGCTATTTGTTATTCTTATTACTGTATATTATATACCTATATACTGCTTATCTGATGTATAACCTTTTAAAAAATCTCAAAATCTATGCAAATAAAATTTTATGACTTTTGAAAATTTTACTAATATGATTAAGCAAACTTACATGTGACTTTATATGTATTTTTTGGGATCCTATTTTAGTTGCACTTTGTAAATATCTCTACTTTTTATGTTGCCAATTGAGATTTTTACTATTAATTATACATTATATTTTATTATTCTGTTAATTCTTTTGCAAATCAATAAAAATGACTTTATAATCATTAGCATATACATTCTCAAACCTTATATATGAAATATTAATTACCAAAAAAAGCTATTTTTATTCAAATATTATTTTGTTAATATAATACTATCAATCTATCATAAACTGGAGATATAAATGCAAATCAATTTAGAAAAAAATAATGTGAAATATATATGCAAATCTTATATCACATAGCTCTTATTCTTAGCAAGAATTTTACCAATATTATATTGCATATTTCAGTAATCAATTTTATATAATAACTGGTTTATACTACAAGTCTACAATTGCAAACTTGAATTTATTGCTTAAAATATTGCAGATAGCTAAGATATAAAACAATATTTCATTCCATTTCTATACTATTTATTATGTAAGCAAACACAAAATTATAATTATCAATTCCTCTAAAATTATTTTGGAATTTAAATATAACAATTATACTTTATGATTCAACAAACAAAATAAAAAAAAAATTATTAAATTTGGCTGAATATTTACCATAAACTGCTTTTTAAAGTTACTCAATTAATCAAAATTAGCTAACTCATTTTCTTCTGATGATTTTTTGGACAACTTATAGTTTAATAGACAAATAGCATGTAGTCTGTTGCTAATATACTTTTGATATCTAATTTTTCACATCACAAGGGGGTATATCTGCAAATTTTTATATATTACAAACATTTACTTGTTGCACAATAAATGGAAATGTTTTTCCAAAGACTTTTTTCATCCACTGTATTATAGTTTATTATAATTTATTTTTGGTTTTTTTTATATCTTTTGTATAAATTAGTATAAATCTTATTTATTAAAATACTTAATAATCCACCTAATTTAATATACCAATTCAAATATTCAAAAATTAGTATTTTATTAGAATTAATTATTTTTCTTTTTATATGATTGCAAACAATTTAAATTATAGTAAATAATAATTAACATTATAATATAAATCCAAAGTTTATTAAAAGAATATCTATAAATTTATTATACTATTTTTTGAATTATATTAAATAATATAATATGAATAATATAATACATTTAAAGAATTATTGGTAAATCATAATTTTAATTTAAAAAACAATACTTTTAAAATCTATGAGAAGCAATTTTCTTTTATAAATTAATAATTTTTTTATTATAAAAATTAGATTAGAATTGAATTTTTTTTAAAATACTATATTATTCAAACTTTTCTTTTATAATTATTTTTATACATATATATCAATTTATAAAATTAATTAAAATTAAAAAATTTATTTATTTAACAAAAATTATGCTATACAAATTTAAATTAAATTTGTATTACAATATTCAAATAATTTGAATTCATTAAAAGATAAAAAAAATTTTAAAAATAACAAAAATAACTACTTTTTTTCTTAATTACTTTTTAATTATTTTTTAATTACTTTTCAATTATTTTTTTATTAATAAATTAAAAAAGTTTATAAATATATTATTACCATTTTTAAAATTATATATGCAGTTATATCTAAACAAAAAAAAAAACCTGAAAACTGGATTATAAACCCAAATAAAAACAAAATAAAAAATAGATGAATTCAGATAAATATTGATATTCAAATATTCTATTATAAATAAATAACCTATACTATATTGAAAATGATAATAAATGATTATTTTTAAATAATAAATAAAAAAAAACAAATTAATATTTTATATATATAAAAAATTAATTTTTTTTTTTTTTTATCTTTAATTTTCATAAAATAAAAATATAAATTATAAATATAATAAAACTTCAAACCTTTTTTTTTTTAATTTTAAAATAAACATTTATTTTTCATTTTTTAATTTTTAATATTTATTTTAATAATTTACTATTTAATTTAAAATCCTAAATAGCAAATAAAGATCTTTTAAATTTTAAATAAAGTAATAAAAATGCAAAATCTTTTATAATAATAATTTTTTTAGTAAAAAATATCATTTTAATATTTTTAGGGTTATATTTTGTTGTTTATTATATTTTTCTTTTAAAATATATTACAATAAATATAACATGATCTTTAAATTAAAAAAAAAATTTTAATATTTTTATATCAAACTTTAATTTAAGTTATAAAATTATAAATATTTCAGCTTTTATATAAATTAACATTATAATTTCATATTTATTTAAAAGATAAAAACTTACTTTATTGTAACACATAAAGATCTTTAAAATCAAATTACTAGATAGAAAAATATTCACATTTAAAATTAAAGATTAAAAATAATTATATTTTATGCATTTACTTAGCAAACAGTGATTTAATCAATAAGATTTTATATTTATTAGATAGGTTTTAATTTTTTCTTTTAAATAAATATAAATTTAACTTTCTATTTTATATATATGTAAAGTTATTCATAGTTTTGTTACAATAATTTTAATTTGATTTTTTAAATTTTAAAATTATTATATTAAAAAAAATAAAAATCATATGATAATTAATTTTATTTATATTAGATAATGTAAATCTATTATTTTTACATAACTAATATTTTTTATTTATATAAAAATATTAATTTTTTGAATACAAAAATTTAATTTCAAAAATCAGCTTATATAGCTAAATTTTTAATTAAATTTTTTTTTAAAATCAAATTTTTTATATATAAAAATAATCTTTCATAATAAATAATTTGTAAAAATATTCTTCATACATATTTTTTAATATAAATCTTTTAATAATATAGGATTAAACTAATTATTAATAAATTTTTTCAAAATATTCATATAATATAAAATATTAAATATACTAATAATTATTTAATCTAATTAAATAAAGTAATTATATCAGTAAGTTTTTTAATATTAGGATTTTTAAAGAATTCTAAAAAATCTTTTTAAAAAGATTTTTAAATTTATAGGACCTTTAAAGATTTTTTAATAAATTTTAAAGATCTTTAAGAATTTTATTTTTTCTTTTTTTTTTTTTTGGCATTGATAACACAGAAATCTTTATTGAAAATTAATGGATTACAAAATAATCTATATAATTTAACCTAGAAACTGCTCCTATCCGGAGGATAAACCCCTCATGGATTTAAGAATTTTATAAAATGATAGATTATTTAAAAATTTTTAAATAATTTATTTTTTAAAAGGATTTTTTATAAAAAAAAAAATTTATTTATTTAATTTATTAATTTATTATATATACTAGATATCTTTACAAATTGTATGATTAAAATTAAGATTAAAATTTAAAAGTTAATCTGATTTTACAAAAAATATGATTGAAATTAAAGCTAATCTTAAACTAATCATGATTGAAATTTCATATATAATTTCAATTTTATTTACTAAGTAAAATTAAGAATAAAAATTAATAATTATAAATTTAATATTTTAATTTCAGTTAAATTTATAATGAATAATTAAATTTTGGCCAATTTAATACTTTAATATAATTAATTTTGTAAAGTAAGATTGAACATTAATCTTAATTTCAAGCTAATTTTAATTTTAATTCTAATTTGATCCTAATTATACAATTTGTAAAAACGCCCACCATTTATCATTTATTATTTAATTTATATTAATAAATTTTCAATATAAAAAAAAAATTAACTCTAATTTTAACCTTAACTTGATTTTTTTTTTTTTTTTTTTTTTTTTTTTGGTGTTAAAGCCGTACCATCATTTATTAAGCAAGATAGGATTACAACTATAATCACTTCTGACTAGCTATGGGTACTCCCAGTTCTAAAACTGGTCTAATCATCCACCAATTAACCTTAACTTGAATTTAATTTAAAAAAGCTTTATTTATATAAAATTATGTATTGCATATATTATATAATTAATATTATATTATTAAACAGTTTTATGATCATTTTTTTTAATAAAAAAAAGTTTAAACTTTGTTTCTTTTTTTTTTTTTTTATTTTTACTACTCTTTTCCTCATTTTATTTTATTTTTTTTTTTATTTTTGGCTCTTCTTTATTTTTTTCTTTTTCCTTTTCCTTTTTTTTTTTATAAATTTTTTTAATATGTTTTATAATATTTTTTTTATAATATTTTAATGTAAATATATATTTTATATACTTATTAAATTAAATTTTCAAATTATAATAAAAATATTAAAATAGCAAGTAATTTATATATTACATACTGTATTCTAACTTAGAGATAATTATATATTATTTTTAAAACTTTTTACAATTATTTATAATTTATATATTGAATTAAATAAAATAGAATTTATTATACAAATATATTATATATATATTTACTAAATATAAGAAAATAATTGCACAAATAAAAATCTTATTAGACAGCTGAAATTTTATTTATAAAAAGTTCATAATATACTTTATTAAATATTAAAATTTTAATATTTTATTTTATAAATATTATTTTCTTAAAACTAGTACGAATATATTTTTTAAAATATTTAAAATTATTATTTCTATTTTTGAATCTATAAATCATTATACACATTAAATTTCTTAACATCAGTAATTATAATTAAGCAAAAATTGTATGCATTATTATAAAAAAAACATTTCTTTACAATATATTCAAATAATTTTAATGCAATTTGAATCATTGATTATTAAAAAAATAAATGTAAATAATAATATAAAATTAAAATTATTTTCTGTAATGATTTAATTTTTTTTTTTTTATATCTAATGATTTAAATCACATAAAATTAACTTATTTTCTTAAGAAATATCAATTTTATATATAAAAGAAAAAAATTTGGTTTTAATTTGGACTTTAGTTAATGAAAAATTAAGTATATAATGTATATATATAATGATTTGATGATCTTAATCTATTCAAATTGAAATTTACCAGATCATTAATTTTCTTAGATTTATAATATTTTAAAGAATTTTTTTTCTTATATCATTTATAAGAATCTATTGTATACTAATATTTATTATTTTTATGTATTTTTTAGTTTAACCAGTATCATTTAACCAATAGTGTTAATTAATTAAAATTTAGGCATCTAATTAATACTAATTATACTTTTTTTATTTATTAAGAGAAAATTAACAAATGTACAAAGAAATTTTTTTTTTAAATATATTAATTAAAAGGTAAATAATGTGTATTACATTATTTATTTTATAAATAAATGCATTATCCCACTATTTTTTTATTTAATCAATTTTATATTACATTATACAACTATTTTCTTAACATACTGTATATCAAAATATGTAAATTAAACTTTTACTTCTAAAAAAAATCTATTAAAAATATGTAAATTAATAATATAACTCACAACCCTGCATTCCACCTCTTTATATATATTTGGGATTCTAAACCATTAAATACAAGTTTAAGCATTATACTTTTCTATTATTTCTTTGCTTTCTTGCATTTTCAAGAAATTTTATAATAATATACAATTATTCAAAAGTAAAAAATATATTTTTCATAATGGCCTATTAGTAAAATTTGCCAAAAAAAAAATTTAAAACTATGAACTTATTTTATCCTGAAGCTTCTTTGAATAAGAGAACAGAAACAGTCAAGGTAAAAATTAAATTATATTGGCTGATAAATACTAATGATTGTTTTTTTTACCAAAAAAAATTTGTTATTAACTGCATTCAAGAACCAATATTCTTTGTAGATGATGAATTAGACCTACAAATTCTATTCAATATTATTTGGCAAAATCTTTAATTTTCACTCGTCGCTTATATTAAAGTGAAATTTATGATATAACTCATAATTCTATATTGAATACAGTATAAGGAAATTTTATAGTTTCAGGTAAATTTTTACATTTTTAATAATAACTCATATAAAAATATACATAAATGATATTTAAAGAAATTTGGATGACTTAAAAACTAGAGTTCGGAACCGGTTGCACTTTTGAAAACCGAATTTAAAACGGATGCAACCGGTTCGATCCTTTTCAAATCGGTTTTTACAAAACCGATTTATGCACCCGGTTTTATATTTATTTAATTATCAATTACCGTAATGAATAACAATAAAATAGTTAGCCGCAAGTGAAGTCATGTTTCTGGTTTTCTGATTATATTTAATTATGTATCAACTTTATGAAATTATACGGTGATCTATATCCAAACCAGAACTAGAAACTGCATCATAATCAAAATAGTTCTCACATTAGTAGCTATATATAACTTAGGTTTTATAAATTTTGCTTATTAAGTAATAAAGTGATATTTTGCTGCGCGAACAATCAGCACTTAAAAACATTCATTCAGTTATTGCGAAAAACAATTATATTTTGTATAGTATCTTTCTGAAAAAATAATTTAATAAATTTTATTTTATTACTTTTTTTTCTATTAAATAAATATACATATGTTGTAAAATTTACAAATTTGTTAACCTAATTTTTAAATTTGTATAAAACCGAAATTTTCATTAATATCAAACCGGTTTTGGCACTCGGTTGCACTCGTTTTGAAAAAGCAAACCGGGTTTGTAATATAAATCCGGATTAAAATCGAATCATCAAAAAAACGAGTGAAACCGAATTTAAAACTGGATGGTACATCCGGTTCCAAACTCTATTAAAACTAAAAGTTACAATTTCAAATCAAAGTCTGAACTGATATTCATGAAAGCACCGTTAGTCGAGTGTTAGAAAATCTAGTTGCAGATATTTCACCAAAGAAATTAAGTTGCTTTATATTGATAAAGAGGAACAAAGATTCTTTATTCGGTTCAAACATTCCCTTTTCAGAAGTTAAGGAAACATCCAACAAGTACTTTAGTACTTATTATATTATATATATAAATAAATGGAGAAAAAATATTTTTTTTATTTATGAAACGTTTCTAACGAAACTTTTTTTCTTCTTTTTGTAGAAATACCATTAGACATTTAGATACAGCTTGAGGTCAGTATAGAAAGTAGATTTTTTTTAATTAAGAAACGTCTTTAATGAAACGACGAATTACATTTTTACTTAATAATGTTTTTACTAGTATACATTGTATCTACTTTTTTGGGCTGTGATCTATTTTACAAATAGTCAAGATAAGTTTTTATTAATGTTTACTTATTTAAAGAAATAAATATTATAAAAAGATTTCTGCCAGCATAATAAATTACAATCTTAATAATTTGTATGTTCTCATCTTTATGTAAATTTCGATGTTTGTTTTATAGTGATGATGCTAGTTCTTCGGCCGGTCACTTAAGGCACAAGGATTAATTCATAGATTCTCATCCACAAATCATGTAACACAACAAAATAAATTAGTTAATTGTTTGTTTTTCACGTATAAAAAAAAAAACGATTATAATGTTTCTACGATTATAATGGAAACAATCTGTTGATTGTTATGATTGTTATACGCGTTATTTGAAAGATATATTTTGTATTTATTAACTGAACAGAAATATTTTAAAGATTACAATATCTTGTTTTTTTGTATTATTATTCCAAAAGCTTAACCTTTTATTACGAACTTTATACATTGATATCTACTGTATGTTGATCATCATATGAAATTTGGATCATGTAACCGGTTATTGCGGTGACACTAATGCTGCCACAATCTTTATTTTGTTACTTGAATTAGAAACAAAAATATATTTTTTCTTAAAACCTCATAAGCATTAAGAAAAAAATAAGATTATTATTTTCACAAGATGTTTTTTAGCGGAAGACCTCTGATTGAACTGTTGGAAGACCTCGCAGATTCTCAAAATGATGATGGATGGGATCGGTACATCCTGCTAGAACGGTGTCTCACTGCATCGGAATCGGACTTGGATAAGTTTTTTGACGAATTATCGCGCTCTTTTGGTACCTATATACCGACCCTTCAAACTTTTATTTTACATCTTTACAATAAATATTTACGGGCCACACCAAACCTCAATTTGATGAATACTTCGCTTGATAAATTTGCCTCGATGTTAATAACTGATGTTATTACGAAAAACCTGCAAAATTCCAACATTCCTGGTTTTGGAGAGTTTCTTCATAATTGTATTGGACTCCTTTGGCGGACTGGTAATGAGGATAATAGTATGCCGATAGTAAAACATATTTTCAGTGCAATCCTAAATGTGGATGGTGCCTTTAGAGTTTTGATAACAGATACTCATGGTCATCATTGTCTCAAGCGCATATTATTTGACTTCAACATGATAATTCATATCGAGCAAGAAGAACTTCTCAAAGCGGTGAACATAGTTGCAACTCTCTTGGAGAAATGTTCTGAACACAAGAATGTTTCATCTCGACTCTCAAAGGGATTTTCTATATACAAGGCCTGCACCACACTTTTAGAAGCTCTGAGAGGTCAAAATATAGAGGACTCTTCACAACCTATATTGAATGATACGGCTAGGCTTAATAATAAGGAATCCAAGAAACAGAATTGGAACAAAAAGCGAGTCAATAACATCCCCAATAATTCAACATTCCTATCTATCGAATATAAAAAGTACCTCGACCTGCTAAAGATGTCGGGACCCCAAAAACCATCAGATTTGCCCAACTTTTTAGCTGCTCTTGAACAACGAAAAATAGATTCATTCCGGGTAAATATTTTATTTTAATCAAAATAATTAACGCTAGAAATTGACAAACTTGTCCAACTTTTATCAGGTTTTGATAGATTTCTTACCATGTACAAGTTGTCACGAACAAGCTCTTACTTATTTTTCTCTTGATAAATATTTTTTGGAAGAGGAACCAACATCATCAGATTGTCATTACCGTCTTCCATTTGAATTTAATGATGATGATAAACTTGGTCCATGGGACATCTTACTAAGCGAAGAAGCAATAAAAGATATGCGACAGTTGGAATCATCACCTGAGATAATTAGGACGGTCATGAAGAAACTTGGACAGTTATCATTAGGAGAATGGGACAAATACGAACTACAGCGTATAGTGCAAACCCATACCATTCCCGTTTATGAGATAGAAATTCTAGATAGTGATGGCCTGAAGATTCTCTGGCAGGTTGACCATGGATTCTCTATTCGTAGTAAAACGTTCACACAACTTGTTAAAATTTGGACCGTCACGGCCAATAAGGAACAAATCCACAAAATATTAGAAAACCTCTCGATAGTTCATCAGGTCTATACTTCCAAGCACTTGTGTGAGACCCAACAGGCAGGTAAAGATAATGTAGTTTTACCAAAGATCTTTGAAGAAGAAGAAGAAACTGGATCTCCTGAAAACGGATTGCATAACTCACTGACGGATGATGAAAGACTGCTAGAAGTTCATAAGATGCTTGTTACAAATAAGTTTGTTCCCTTATCAAGGGTAAAGTATGAAGATAATAAACAATATTAAAGATTCAGATTCAGATTGGAATTTATTATAATAATGTATTCTTTTTGTTTGCAGAACCTGTACAAGTCACTTGCCTTGGGTGGTTTTAATTTTACTTTTCAGGTATCCAAGAAAGAATACGAAATCATTACCAATCCTACATCATCGATTATTATTGGTCGTTCAGGTTAATAATTAGTTTGGTTTTGACTTCTATAATTTGAAAACAGGTATAATAATTACATATTTGATATCTAGGGACTGGAAAGACTACATGTATTGTTTTTAGGCAAATTGCTTCATACTTAAATAGGCAACTCTGTAAAATCCCATCTGATGACAGATTTTTTCATAAGAGACAAATATTTATTACATTGAGCTCTAATCTTTGTCAGCGAGTAAAAGAATACTTTAACAGGTTGCGAGAATCTGCAATGCTTGCTGGGAAAAAAATTACTATGACGCAGTTTTATGAATATAGAAGGAAAAAAGAAGAAGAAGAAGCAGCTGGCATTGATTCAATGTTCGAAGAGCTCGGAGATGACCAAGATGATATCCCAAACTCATTCCGGGAGCTAGAAGATCGCCATTTTCCTTTGTTCATAACCTTTGTGAAGTTCTCTAAAATGCTTCAAGAAACTTATGGCATTAAGAATCTCACCAAACAACGAGAGTTAGATGCAGATGATATTGATACATATGATAAAGAAGAAAAATCATACCAGAAAAAGTTACTTTTCATTAAAACACCGAAATTTGTTAATTACGATATCTTTCGGAAAAGATATTGGCCCCGTCTTAATTGTGATTTTGATTGCGAGTTGGTTTACGCTGAATTTTCTATCATTAAGGTACGTAATCAGTATTTGTTTATCACATGTTTTCTCAAAACTTCACTAATATTTATTCATTTTATTTTAAGGGTTCAAATCCTGAAGTAGATTTTTTATCAAGGGAAGACTATAGAAACATCAGTATCAAGAAGTACCCAGTATTTTCATATGACCGAGATCGGATCTATGATTTATTTCAAAAATATGAAGCAGAAAAGAAGCGAAATGGACATTATGATTCAATAGATCGGTGTGTACAAAATTCTCTTATGTTTCCGAGTAAAATTTTAAACTTAATTTTGTTTGGAATTCTACTTTGCAGAACGTTAGCTATCTTACGTCTTGCCAAAAAAAAGGCTCTCGGTGGTCCACATATTCACGAAGTATATATTGATGAATGTCAGGATAATCAAATCGTGGATTTGTCACTTATACTGAAGGTTTTTGACCGCGTTGATAACATTTTTTTGGCTGGAGATATTGCACAATGCATTGCCCGAGGATCCTCTTTTCGATTCCAAGGTATGCATATTGGATATTTTTACCGATTATTATTATTCTTATTTTCTTAAAAAAGTAATTTTTTTCTTTATATCAATATAGAT
Organism: Rhizophagus clarus; assembly: GCA_015698045.1. Lineage (NCBI taxonomy): Eukaryota > Fungi > Glomeromycota > Glomeromycetes > Glomerales > Glomeraceae > Rhizophagus > Rhizophagus clarus. The sequence continues at coordinate 1,651,360 of BLAL01000004.1, forward strand.
TTATATGGATTAATGTATAAATGGGAATGTACTCGTGCAAAAATTAACCATCGTAATATCAATATAAACCCAAAACGATTTGAGTTAAATAATAATTACCGATCCCATAATGGGATTCTTCAACTTGCCTCTTCAGTAATTGATCTCATTTGGCACTTTTTTCCTAATTCTATTGACCGGCTATCACGAGAACATAGTAAGGTTGGCGGCCCACAACCTACTGTCTTTTATGATCTTGATGATGTTCATATCCTTAACAAGCAAAGAGATGATGAAAATCCATTCATTGAATTTGGTGCTGATCAGGTCATTATTGTACGTAATGATGAAGCTAAAGAACAATTGAAGAAACTAATTAATAAAGCTGGATTGATATTGACTGTATTTGAAGCTAAGGGTATGGAGTTTAATGATGTGATTTTATATAATTTCTTTACTGATTCACCTGCACGTCTAAAGGTAATATAATGTCACATACTTGTTTCAGGTCATCCTACAGATGACATTAATTATTCTTAGTTGTACATTACTACATTACTTTTAGTGGAGGGTAATCCTTTCCGCTTCAAACGAAAATTCTAAGCGTGTCCAAACTTTCTCTCACGAGAAACATTACGTCCTTTCCTCAGAGCTCAAAAATCTTTACGTTGCAGTAACTAGGGCTCGGCAGCATCTCTGGATATATGACAAAAATACTGAGTATAGTGCGCCAATTCAAAAGTACTGGGAAAGTCTTGGGCTAATCAAAGTACAAAGTGAAGGTGTAAATTTATCCAATTTGGCTAAGAAGAGCGAATCATACGAATGGAATCAACAGGGAAAAAATTTCTTTGAACAGCGGCAATATGAGCAGGTAATAAATACACTTTGAAATACCTTACATTATTTTTAATTAAATATTGTTGCTTTTAGGCTATTTTCTGCTTTGAAAAGAGTGGGAATGAAGACAGGCGCAAACTAGCCAATGCATACTATCTTCAGCAGATTGCTAGGGATTCTATAAGTGATTCTAATTATGATATTATAATGACCAATTTCATTAATGCCATTACTGCTTTTAAGGAATGTTCACGACCAAATCAGGCAGCGTTATGCTATCAAGTAAGGAACCTCGATTTTATTAATATATTTATTGTAAGATGTATTTTACTTTATTTTGATTTAACATCAAAAATTCACGAAATTTTTAGGAAATTGGCATGTATAAAGAAGCCGGTGATGTTTACGCCGAATACAAAGTGTTTGAATTTGCTGCGCGTAATTATCTTAAGGCCAATATGTGGCACGAAGCGGGTGAATATTTTGAAAAGGCAAAGAAGTATGATGATGCTGCTCTTGCTTATAAAGACGGTTCCCTCAAAGATAATCTCTTTTATGAAATTGCAACTGATTTTATATTGAAGTGAGTCTATTGAATTCATCTCTTTGATTGATTCATAAGACCAATGTATTCTAACAATAATTATATTTACTTAATTATTGTAAAAAGATACAAACAAAAAATAAGTAAAAAAACATATTGTTATGTTGCCCGTCACATTAAAATCCATTATCATGCTGCTGCTATTTCATATGGAAAATTTGTGAAGGCTGTCGAAATGTATGAGAGATTAATTAATAATTATGAAGATACAAGAGAGACATTAGAATTCCTCTTATATATATGCAGAATTAACATATTAAAAGAAACAATGATATCAACTAGAGATTCCAGTACCCTGAAGCAATATCTTTCCAAGATGAATGAGTTTATTGTTAAGGTGGAATCACAATTGATAAGAAAATCTGAGGAATGGAAAGATTTAAAGGAAGAATATAATTTATATTCGGCTTATTTAGATAAGGATATCCATAAAATTTACGAGTGTATACAATTCTTTAGACGTCGTAAAAAAGTTGCCGCTGAATTTCATGCAGTAAACACATGGTTACAAGTCTTCTCACAATTATCTAGTATTCAGATCAAGGATCAACATCGTGGACGACTGCAACAACTATTACGAATGTGTGAATTAGCCTTGTCTTATATAAAAAATATCAATGATAAAAAGGACAACAAAATCGAAAAAAAGAATTTTGAAGACATCTTTTGTGTAAGGGAAGTGAATGATCCACAAAGAAGGCAAATTCCATTTAGCAGCCCACTCCTCCATACACAAAACGACGTAGAAGTTATGAATAATCAGCATATTTATAATGTGAATAATGTACATTTGAAAATTTCACAATGTCTTGCCTCACGTATTTTTGAACTCATCTGGGACGTTAATCAGATTGGTAAAAGTATTCCAGATATAAGTTCTCAAATTTGTTACGAGTTAACATCCTGTCAAAAATCAAATTGCCTGAATCATCACGTGATTCCTACACCATCAATTCTGCACAAACGCCTAGAATTTGCATGCCTTCAGTATACTGTAGTAGTAAAGTTGGGTGTATTACTGTATTGCAATCAATTTCTTAAAGAAGAACAGAGTAAAAAAATTCGTGGTTTACAAAGGTGGTGGGCAGAAAGTCTAGTTAGATTTCATATTCGTTATCAATCACCACAGATGAGTTGTCCAGAAGTCACTTACATGGTGCTTGCAAAACTTTCTGATTGTACACGTAAAGAGTTAATTGAAATTGCTTGTAAGAAATGGTTATGTGAGTTTAACAATGTCAGAAATTTTGAAGTTATGCTAAAATGCATACTTGTTCTTCAGCAATTGAAGGACGAATGGAGTATTAGTAGGTTCTATTGGGAAATATCAAAGACGAAAAAGATTTCACACCCTAAAAATTTACCCATTGGATTTGAGTACTGCGATTACCATAATGGACATCACCGAGCAGTTCCAATTGGAAAGCGACTTTATTTATTTTTCTTTCATCTTAGATCTCATGATGTGATTGAAGCAATCTTAAACGTTAAAGAATTTATTAAATACGCTATAAGCAAAACTAAAAGGGTCAATCTGGTTACACCTGATGCCTTTGGTGACCTTGTATCGTTTATGGAATTTGCAACATCCTTAATTTTTGCAGTTAGTCCCAGATATTGCGATTTTTTCCTTCCTCGATCTTATCTGGTTAATTATTTTGACACGTATGCTGCAATACCACTCTTTCCAAAATATGACAGAAATGATTACCTGGCCGCAGTTAAAAGTTCTTTTGATCAAGTCCAACAGCTTCTTGAGCTGCTGATTCGTAAGGAACGGGTTTACTTGCTGGTTATACTTCGACTAATACGAATTTTGATTCTCATTGGTTTAAATGAATCCACTTTGATAACGCGAGTCTTTAATCTTTTCAAATATTTGAATAATAAAGTTTCTTCCGCAAATATTAAAAAATACCTAAACCAGAAATCTATATGGTTACTTATAAATGTTCTAGATAACGATCTTAAGGAAACAGGCTGTGATTCGTTGATTATTGTTTATTACCAATTGGAAGATATACCGTCAAAAATTTTTAAATGGGAAAAATATGGTATTACAAAACTTTCATACAACTCTATCGAGGAATTTCGCTCTTCTCTTCAGCAGATTAAATCATCAGTAAATATTGTAGAAAATATAACCTCAAAAAATCAATTTCCATCACAAAGAACTGAAAGCAGTGATAAGGGATTAGAAGTCTGGTTTCGTCAGATTCATGATTGTCCTAAGGCCCAAAAAGCAGCCAGAAAAATCCAAGTCTGGTTTCGCCGGGTTTATAACCGAGTAAAATTTCGTCCAGGTTATTATGGCCCAACATCAAATGTGACATACAATAAAACGATGATTTTCTGTCAGATCCTCATGGAAGAGAAAGGTAGAAAAGCGGTTAGTAGATATAATATTCTTTTGAGAGGTCAAGCAGTAGATGTGATCACAGAGTTGACTATGCTGAAAGATAAAATGGAAGTAATAAAGAATAGATTGAAAGAAATAATCAATAATCATCCTCCAGATACCGACGAGATTGACCGTTGTTTAAAGCTGGAAGATGAATTAAAGTTTGTAACGTTTAAATTAGATTTTTTTCAATTAATTTTCCAAACTCATTGAATTTTGTAATTTCAGGTACGATCAGGAACAGAAACTTGAGCTTGCATTAAAATCATTATCCGTAACCAAGAACTCTTTGAAACACAAGGAAGCAAACAGTGAGTGGTTAGAAAATGAAATATATAAAGCAGAGCATACCATTGATCAAGTTTGGGAATATATAGATGAATGCAAGGTTGAAATAAGTTCATTTTATTTCACCGAGGATTTTATTAGTAAAAAAATTTCTAAGTTCGTTGATGAAAATACGTCATAAATTAGTCACATATAATACATTTCAACGAAGATTACATTATAACATACGGTATATATGATTGAGCTCATTAACATTCTTTTATAATGTTATCAATAAAATTTTCTAAATGAGAATCCACAAAGTAAATAATGCGGTTAAAATTTCTAGTTGCTAATTTTTTATTTTTTATAAAAGGTAACGCAGATACGACATATTAAATACTACATTGCAAAATTGATTTTACAAATATTGTAGTATGTTATAAGCTCAGAGTGCTGAAGCATCAGTTCTTGATCTTAATTTCTAATTGCTAATCCGGCACGGTCGTTCTAGTGTTAAAAAGCATAAAAAGTACGTCATAATTTAGTCACGTGATAATGTGTTCAACGTCCAGATATAAATATAAATAACCACATCTATGGAGGTGAAAACTTAGTATGCAACTATAGTTACGTTCGTTCATTTATTTTTCGCCTATTCGGTGGGTATACACTTACTGTCTATACAGGGGTATAGTGAATGTTGTATTTTTTTCTCATCGAAGGTAAGGTCTGGATTTTTCCTGGATGGCAGTCTAAAAGAATAGTCTTAATTATTGGTTATCTAGTTTCCTTGGATTCTAGATATTTGGATTCTAGATATAGATATACATTTTTTTTTATTCTCTGTAACTTTCTTTCTTTCTTTCTATATAAATAATACTAAATCACATATAGTATTGAGCGGTTCTTTTACGATGTTTTCAATAGCGAGAATTCATCAAGTGGATTCATTAATGTTAAATTTTTAATTGCTAATCTGCGTCAGTGGGTGAATTTTACGTTTCGCATAGCAAAATGGAGAAAATTCATTTTAAAACACTTAACACAAAAAAAATCTCAAAGAAAAAGAAGTGTAAGTTTGTTATTGTAATACATTGTACGCGCGTCAGATCACGCACATGGTCTAAATGACATCAATAACCTGTGTCATTATTCACATGTAATTTAAGTTTAATTTTTGAAGTCGAATGACAAAATAACTAGTCACTTTAAAGAAATTCTGATCGAAACGTGGCATTTTAATAATTCTGGTCAACTTTTAAACTTAAAAATTGACTTACCTAAAATACCTTTCAAATGACTTATTCATTTTCCATCACTGGCGGCGTCAGATATTTACATTTATTGCATGATTTGTAAACCAAAAATTGCGATATGATGGGGCTTACATGCAGAAAATTTCTAGAAAAAAGAATATTATCCATTTTTAATTATTATTATAATAAAATAAAAGTATATTATTAATACGATCATTAAATTTTTTTTATTATAGTGCCATTCTTGGCAGAAAATCGTTCAATTACCATATTTGATTGAAAATCATTTCTTTCTCTTTTTGTAAAAAAAAAAAAAAAAATTAATTTTTTCATAGATCATTTTTTATTGCAGATGATGTCAGTATTTTTTTGGTAAGTTTAATCCTAATCCCAAAACATCGGATATAAGGACAAAGTTCACCTTTGTGTAATCTCACGTCACATTATGTAACTAAAAGGAACAATTATCAATTTTCAATTGTTTTATTTGTTCTTAACCTACTTTTTTTCTTGCTCTCTTAGTTTCTTTTGTTTCACCAAATTTAAGATTTTTACTGATTTAGGAATTTAAAAAAAAACCAGGTACAAAAAAGAAAAGATATCTTTTTTAATTTTTTTTATTGAAACTCACCAAAAATGTCCGAATAAAGGTTCACTAATTTAACTTATGTATATAGTATAATGTCCATGTTATAACATACATATTAATCATTTCACCTTGGTATTGGGAATTTAATGACGTCAAGTAGTAACCTTTACCGAAGAATCTACCTAGAAAATTCCTTCTTGGGGTTTAAAATTCAGCAGAGAAGCAACATGTATGGTGCAAAGTTTGATGGTGTAAGTTACGAAAGGAGAGAAGAAGGGAAGGAATGAAAGAGAGATAACGGTAAGTATATTTCACACTTTAAAATGTATCATATGAAATTTAACTATACACTACAGTTTTCTTTTTTCTTTTCTTAAAATTAATTAAAAAAAAAAAAAAAAATGGTAATTGTATTCAAAAAAAAACGTTTTTTTATTTAGGCTAAAAATCCGAAGTAGGGGTTTGGCATCGGTAAAAATCAACAATTTGGTTATTTTGTGCAATATTTAATAAGTTGTACAGTATACATATTCATTTGGGATAGTAACAGGTAATGAAAAAATACGATGATTATTTGCATATATTAATAAATAATATTTTAAAATTACCAAGTTTGTATGGTTATTTACAATATACAAAAAATTTTTTTTGTGCGAGTATTGAAACAATTCTCACAATAATAAGTGAACCATTATATTTTTATAAAACCAATAATAATAAATTGACGAACTCCTCCTCTCAAGAACAATTAAAAAATTTCATGATAGGTTTATTTAGAATAAAATTACCTAAAAAAATAATACTATTATATATTAAAGGGATTATATTTACATATATATATACATACATATATATATATATATTTTCTTTTAATTTCTTTTAAAGTAATTTAAATAATTCTCGTGCCATATTTCCGCGGAGTTATTTAAGGAATTCGACTTTGAATTGCATAATGTAGGCAGTAGTACATCAACCAACCTTATTTTATGTTACTTTTATGGTAATTAAATGTCAATAGTAAATAAAGTGGGATAAAGTAACAACAAAAAATAATGGAATTGGAACCAGTATAGTATAAATAAAAAGGATATTTTTACTTGCATTACGCATATTATTTTATTCTTATTTACGAATAAAATAATAAATACTTGAGATTTTACTTTTTATTTTTATTTTTTTTTTTTTATTTATTATTATTATTATTATTAACATTCTTTTTTTTTTTTCTTTTTCTTTTTTTTTTTATTACCTTTTCCCCCCTTCCCCCTTTCTTCGACTCTATCCTCTTAAAATCAAAAAGAAGTCAAAGAATGGATACAACATCAACAAATCATCCGAAACCAAGTAATAATTTTAAGATAGTTATAACTTTCGGGTTGGTAATGATAATAATAAATGGGGTATGTGCGATGTATATGTTAAGTAGAACATTAAGCAGATGGTTTATCACAAAGAAAAGTCTTCCCATGGCTCTTAGAGTTCCATTCTACATTGCATTATCAGGTAAAATGATGAAAAAAAGAAAAATCTTTTCTTTTCTTTTCTTTTATTAAATTTTATTTTTTTTTAGATTTTATAATCTTTTCAATAAATTTTCCCAATATGGTGAGTTTCGGAAAAAAAAAAGGAAGTGGTCACTGTGCCACGAAATGATTTTCCTTTGGGAATTAATCTCTCTCTCTTTTTTTTCTTTTTGATAGCTGTACCCAAATATATATGGAGTTCCATGGTCAAGTTCAGTTTGTAAAGTAATAGGAGGAGTAACATCATTTGCTATAGCAATAAATATGACATTAGTTGGATTACTGGCATTCCTAACATATTTACGAATATGTCGTAAAATGTATATTGATTTAGGAAGATTCGATTATAAAGGAGTGTTATTCGTATTACTGACGAGTTCAACATATGCATTAGTTAGTATACCATCATATGATTCAGGAAAATATTGGTGTTTTACAAATAAACAAGCAATACAGATTTTACCTATCCTTACTTTAACATTAAATTTTTCAGTATTAATTATAACCATATTCTCATATTCTTCTATACTCCGAGAAATTAATTCGATTCGTTTCACAAATGAGCATAGTAGGGAAAGAGAGAGAGGAAGGAATATTAATAGTGATGATGGTAATAGTAATGATAATAGTATTAATGATAAAAGCAATGATAATAGCAATGAAAATAACAATGATAATAACAATGATAATAACAATGATAATGGTAATGGTAATGGTGATGGTAATGGTGATAATAACATCAATAGCAACAACTGTAACATAAATAGTAGTGAAAATATTAATAATAATTTTTTAAGTAGAACTCGTAGTATGTTGAGTAAAAGATTAAGTCATAATAGTAATAATAGTAATAATAATAATAATAATGGTAATGGTAATGGTAATGGTAATGAAAATAATATTACCAAAAAAAATACTAAAAAGATTGAACCAATAGTTGTTAGAAAAATCATTGCTTACGTTTTAATATTTATAATTCAATGGACTCCACCAATGATTTATGTTCTCGGTCAAATTATTAATTATGATCCATTATGGGTTTATCTTATAACAGGTAATTTTTAATAATATATATAATATTACTTTAATTCCATTAAATTTTCTCAAGTTCTAACGATTTTTTTTTTTTCTTTTTTCTCTTAAGATGCTACAGTAAATATGGGTGGAATAGGAAATATGATTCAATTTATTATAAATGAAGGTTGGAGAGATCGTTATCATCATGATCCTCCATCTTCAAAAGAGACTTCATCAGATTCTTCATTTACTGGACTTGAACCAAATGTTTCAATTCCACCTCGCGTTTACAATTCGGATGAATCTAAATTTGAAATCAACATTAAGATTGACACAACCACCAGCATCAATTTTGAAGATTATTTTTTTGAAAGTAATGGAAAATTACGACCTAATTCTACTTCTTCTACTGCTACGAGAGTTAGTAATGAAGATTCTTGTACAATTGTTGATGTTAATTCAGAAGCTAATATTAAAAATACATAATTATTTTATTAGAATCTTTGAAGCATTATTAACGTTATCATATTATATGAGGAAAAAAAACAAACATTTTTTTTTTTGCCGCGTCTAATTTTGCGGTGTATATAGACAGATTAATCGTTTAAATTCATTTTTTTTTATAAAAAAAAACAATAATAATATTAATTTTAAGTTGTATATTAATATAAACTTTTTTTTTTTTTAAAAAAAAAAAAAGAAATAGAAAAAGAAATGTCTTGGTACGCGATTTCGCAGACAAGGCGCAGTAATTTTTTTTTTTTTTTAGAGGTATAATCTAGAAGAATATCACGCCATTTTTTACTGACGAGATTCTTTTTAATCCTGACAATAAGATAATTTGTATCATAAACAAAGTTTCATATTATGATACGTACCATTGGTTTTTTTTTTTTTTTCGATCCTTTGTACGATATAAATATAAAAAGCCACATAAAGAAAATTTAAATACGGATAACTCACTCCGTAGATAATCGATTGTTTACTAATTTTGGGATGATCAAATTTAATTGGTTTTGGTTTAAAGTTTTCCAACTGAATTTTTTTTTTTAGAATTTCAGAATGAATCTCCTTGGAGGGGGGAAGGGAGAGATTTGAAAGATAGTTTGATTCGAAAAAAAAAACGGGGGTTTTTTTTTTACTCTTAAATTCAAATGTTTTAATTTTCGGCAACAAAAAAAAAAAAAAAAAAAAAAAATAAAAATAAAATATTTATATTTAATAATAATAATATTTATATAGTAATTAATTTAATTTTTTTTTTTTAATGAAATCAATAAAAATCAATTTCAGTTTTTTTTCTATTTTCGAAAGAATAATTTTTGATTGATTGGTTCAAAATATCAATATAAACTAATATATCAATGAGTATTCTATACATTCGATTAGCAAACATCTCAAACATGCAGAAATGCAGAAACCTAAATATGAAGAATAAAAGGAACACATCCTTACCTTTAAAAACTGATAGACTCATGCCAATTTTGTAAGATTTAATCTATAATTAGTAAAATTTTTTTTTTTTTACCATTCATGGTTATTTATTCCAAATCTACATATAACGAAATTTTTTTTTTTTTTTTTTGATAAAGAAAAAAGAATAAAGAACATTCCTAAAAAATTTGTTCTTTCTAATGTAAAAAAGTGAATATATGCACATATGGATGTTTATACTCTTTCTTTTCCAATTTAACTAATTTTGATCCCTTCGAATGGATCTAGGCCGAGGAAAATTAAATATTGAATTAATGATATCATTGATTTATAACCCCAAAAAAAATTAGAAGTTATGCATTCTTAATCAATTCTTTGATTAACAAATGAAGCGAATACATTCATATTTTTTTTTGTTTTACCGCCGATCTTACGTTACTATATCTTGATTGTGTATATGTTACGTACGTTTAAGTTTAAAGAATATTTTTTTTTAAAAAAAAATTAACGTTAATAAATTTTTTTTTTTTTCTTAAACTAATATTTGATATAATAATTTATTATATTATAATAACAGTTAAAAAAAATCGGATTTCCGTAAAATACCGTAGTTCTGTACTTGTACATTAATATTTACTTGTGATTTCTGCTGCTATCAAAATACGGTATCAAATGTTTGTTTCATTTAAAATATTAAATTTTATTGAATATTTATTATGCCTTTTAATATATAGAAATTATATTAAATATTCGGCAATTTGAAAATAAATTATACCATTTTAATGAATATAATAATGACGATGATTTCCTTAAATTTATGTATCCGTTTTACAAGTATCACTCGTATCACATGTATCACACGTATCGGGCAGGTATTATACAAAAAAGTATCATCATTTGAGATTCTATAAATAAGAAAACCCTTATGAAACAATCTCTGTGTTTCAACTAATCATTATCTATTATTCGCTTATGTTTTTTTTTATAAATTTAATTAAATAATAAACAATATTTGATCTTCCTATAATTCTTTATTTTACTGAAGAATATTTTACGTTTTACTGAAAAATAGAAGAATAGAAGAATAATTTCACAAAAAAATTATTGTTATCAATGTCAACAAAAGCTTCAAAAAAAGATTAATGATTCGGAGATCAAAGGATCTCGGTTATTTTACATCATTATTTACACCAATCATAATTACTGCTGCAGTTCTCGCTCTTAATTCACGCGGCTTCATGTTGTCGATCAAACGAAGGATTTTTGTTTATTTATTGAATAATATCCTGTTTATGGAATAAAAACTTTGAATTTGGAAAATAAAGTTGTAACTTTTTTTTTTTTTTCCTATAAAGTTCACGATACAGGATTATGCGCACGCGTAAATTTTTATAACGGACAATCAAAATAATAATAAATTAATTAAAATATTACTTAATTTGTCTATTGATACAAGGAAAACATTATTTTCAAATTGATATTTGTCATTATTTAATTGGTCTCAAATGAATTCAAGAAAAATTTCTCCAATTTTATTTTAAAATTACTGTTGAAAGTACCGACCATACCCTGGAAAAGAGGGGTATGCCCATTACCATACATTAAAGTATAAATCGTTATTGACTTTTAAAGATGATCTATTTGTCACACCAATACACCAAAATACATAATATATTTGTTGTATTTGTTGTAAAACCTACATGTCATTAATTAAAAACTGATTCATTTGCAAAATGAAAGTATCTTACTTTTTTGTGTGACATAATAAAAAAGCTGTGACTTTATGCCGCATTAATTAAAATTAGATAATAATTCAACATTGTCTTTCAATAATGTTCACAATGTTCATAATATGTAGTATATTAGTAAAAGTTATAATATCACTAATCACTATAGTCATAAAATAGTACCTGCATACCAGGCAGGCTATAAACTTGGCATTTTATACATTTTTTTTTTTTTTCTGTGGTAAAAATTCTGTAACAATTTTAACTTTGTAAAAAACACATATACTGTACATACATATATGTAATATATTTTCTATATTACAATAATCTAAGTATCTAACATTAAGTTAAATTATTTATTTATTTATAAATTATAATAGTATGATAAATATTTATTTAAATTTAATAAAAAAAAATAGATGGTCACAGTATGAAATTCGAATCTTTTGTACAAATTCAACCAATTCTTTCACGATCTAAACATATATAACACATCGATTTTATCGAAGCCACAATTCCAATTTGTGCATATGTAACACTGCTTAGATTTGTTTGTAGTTTAACAAATTACCTTAATCATAGGCTGTCGAACCGTCAAATTTACACACAAATTACGTCTGGTTCCATGAATATATTATAAGTTAATTAATTTACAAACAATTTAAATAATCTCATGACCGATATTTATTTTCATTAGTTCTTGACCTTTCAATTTGAGATTGAGTTTAATAATTTAACATTTTATATAATGATTAATACCGATTTTTTTACATTTTTTATTTCTGCAAATAATTTAATAATGTATTAAGCTTTGAGATATGCATTCAATGTTACGTGTATAATCCTGTTTTTTTTTGGTGTTTCAAATATTCATTTGATCAAATTTAAGATTATTGGAAACTGTGATTATAATACATTGTGGATCAGTCATTTTTTGGGCACAACAATGATATAATTGTGCGTAATAAATGTTGCTTTTAATAAATTAAGTTCGGAATTTACAATGATTACTTAATTCTTTTCCGGAATTATGGTATCAATCATGTGACAAATGAGAACAACAGGAGTAATGGGAGACAATATAATAATATAATCGCGTGAAAGTATCTTTTGCAAAAACATTTTAAGTTTATAACGTTAAATTTGTCATAAAATTCAAAAAAAAACACATTAGAATGGTGAATGTATAACAGATTGCACATTTGCACTATTTAATTAAAAATAAAGAGTACATATTAGATAATGTTAATAATGAAGCATTGATCCTTAAACTTTATTCTTCAGAAAGTACATGTATTAATTAATAACCTTTGTGTCAGTCTGTATTTACTACATGATATATTTAAAATTACATATCTGATGCCGTACAGATAAAGTGCGCTTTTACTGTATATAGAGAAACTGCTAATATCTTTGCTTCGAAGTAGAGATTCAATTTTTAGAGTTTGAAAATAAGTAGTTAAACTTTAATTCCGTTTTTTATTAATTTATTTTTATATATATTTACTGCAAATTAGCACTTTAAAAATTAATAAAAATTGTAGTTACATACATATAATGTTATATTTTTAGAGCCGTTGATTATAAAGTAATTAATCTTTAAATTTCGTACTATAACTCCGAAATTTTCGATGCAGATTTAACCATTCCTATTAAATAGATAAAATCGCCAATAATTTTATCAACTTTCAGTATCTTAGAATCATAATAAAAGTTATTTATATGTATTATATACTATATATGATCATATGCATATATCATAGATAGTATTTTCCTTAAAATGTCAAGTTTTTTGACAAAGCACGTATTTCATTTATAGTACCCTATCCAATTAGAGAAAATTCTTCGGATTTTAAGCTCTGCATTTTCATAAGACAAAAAACCATGAGCCAGTTGTAGACAGTAATGAGGTCATATTCAACGATTCTTCATATTACCGTCATTTTGCCTCAGATGACAGTATCTAGAAGTGAAAGTTTCAGTCATAATCGAAAAAAATGTTCAAAATTTAACGCAATGTCAAAGTTCGTGTTATGTAAGAAATACATTAACACAACACAATTCACTTTTATTTAAAAAAAAAAAATTAATAGAATAACATTATCAGTTATATGTCAAACTTTTATTCTCTCTTTCCATATTATTGTTAAACAGAAAATTCGTGCTTTGTTACTTCTCTTATTTATAATCTTCATAATAATAATACTTTAATTACTTTGCCTTCAAAAATTCAAATAGATCTAGGGATATACTTACATCTTTGGAATACCGGAATAAAAATTCAAAGAATGGAAGTCCGCTCACAATATTAATAAATTCACTTTCAAAACTATAGAGAAAATCCAAACCGACGAACAATCAAACTAATACAAGAGAGCGTCACGCAAATTATTATAATCCACTATGCCGATACAATGGATTAGTTCTAATTTGGGCCTTGGACCTTGGTTACAACATTGGGATTGGGATTTTGATATTGATTCTTTCATACTGTCGTAGTTCTCTTATTCATCACAGATGCTCTTGAAATAATTTAATTTTGACAAGACTCTTAGTCACGTCGCAACCGTGGTGCAGCTTGATCAGTGAAATGAATATACATATTAGTCTGTTGGTTCATTTTCAAGACAAGACAATTCTACGATCATGAATCATTTTTTTATTATAATCGGAGGAAAATTTCCTGACTTTAATATCAAGGAATATATTGATAATTCTGTCACTTCATGTTGAAGATTGACTTTCCATCAAGGTAATATATAAATCGATTACCACATCTTGTATATTATTGTGTTTTTTGACAAACTATGAACTTTTTAATTATTGTAATTATTGTAAAATAGTATAGACATCAACGCGACAATTACCATATATTCAAAAAATTGATTCGGCATTTAACAATTATATAAAGAAAATAGTTACGATATAATCAGTTGTACAGTGCCCGGAAAAAAGTTAGAAATTTTAATAATCGTTATAAATATATTCTTCTGTGTAAGATTTTTTTATTTTTAATAATTAACCTGCCTTTTATATGTTAAGTAAAGCTGATTATCGAGCTGAATTGCACTTATTCTAAAAATGTTATAAATTTCTGAAAAAAAATTGATTGTTATATTCTGACTTATTAAAAAAAATCTGATGTTCAATAAATTTACAACATTAAAATATATAAATATATTATTGCACAATATTATCAGAAGCTTGTGCCAGTGAAATTAAAGTGAGGCTCAATTTTTTTTTTATATATTTTTTTTTAATACGAATAGTAAGATCTATCACCACCTGCATTAGGAAACCAGTTCATCAGACTTTATTGTATGCAAAAATAAATCGAATATATACCTTGTTTCTTTAATCAATTTTAACGAATCGTTTCATTTTTCTTTCTTTTAGGAAACTGGTTCTTCAGGATATTTGAAATTTGATAGAAGATTATTTTTTACTAACGTTTCATTTTTTCATTTTTCTCTTTTTTAGACAACTTGTTCTTCGAGGTCATTGGATGTGCAGGTTATATGGTTGTATTTTTTTACTTTCTTAATCTTTCAAATATTTTAACGAAATGGTAACTAATTGTTTCATTTTTTATGCTTTCCGACTCTCCTTGAACATAAATTTTGGTATGAAGAACCAAATCCAAAAATGATATCGTCATTACTTATTAGTAATGAGTAGGTTTTTAACATGAAAATTCTTATTCTGTTTATATAGTTTAAAGGCAACCGTTTACTAACGTTTCAATTTCTTTCTTTTTAGACTTGATTCTTTGAATATCGGTGAGTAATTTTCTATTCTTGGAATTACTTCTTTAAATGTATTATAATCGATTTTTTTTTCAAATCTAGATTAATGTACCATTTCTAAATTGTTTTCTCTGCTTAGTTATTAGATAATTTTAAAATTTCACAATCTTAATTTTAGACTTAAAAAGTCATAAACATTAATAATCCCAGGCAAAACCTAAATATTAGTCATTTAATGAAACTAAAGTAGTTGTCATTTAAAATTAGAAGATGAAATGATAAAATATAATATTCCATAGGTTTTCCATGAATTTTTATTGATTTTTTTCATGGAATTTTAATATTTATATTTATAATTATTTAAAGATATTTTTTATAATAAAATTGATATTTTTATCTAACTAAAATTAAAATTAAAATTTTACTATATAGTTTAGTCAATGATAAAACCAAAACTAATTGGTAATAAAACTGAAACTTTTGAAAAAAACAGTTTTATTAGAAATTACTAATAAATATAACAAAAAAAACTTATCATATAAGCTGATCAGTAAAATTAATGAAATTAGAATATTTTGAAATAAAATTATGTTTCTCAAATCAACTCATGTTGTATTACAAGATTATGTAATATGATTGATTTACTTTTAATTGTAATAAAATATTTTTTCTTTTGCAAACTCTGTTAGTTTCTCTATTATTTTTCCATTAGTTTCCCATCAGTTTTTAAGTTAAGTAAGCTGAAAAGCTTTGAAACCATATATAATAGTTTTTCTACTTTAAATATAAACTATAAACTATAGCTTTTTTTTTTATTTTTTAAAAGTTTTTTTTACAATCTGTAAGAAATAAATATATTATTTAATAAAAATATTCAAAAAATCATAATTAATAGCTTTAAATATAATTTATTAAATTATAGCAGATTGAATTTCAAATTAATAAAATATTTAATTAAGATTTATTTAATAATTAATTAAAATAATTTTTTAATTTTTTAATTTTTTTTTTATTAAATATTATAAAATTTTTTTTTAATAAATTAATTTTATAATATTTTTCTTTATTTTTTGAGATGGATTTATTTGTTTTAATTGAAAAAGTAAATTTTGTAATAAAAATTTTGAAAGAATTATTTTTTTAATATGATATTTGATTATTTTTATTTGAAAACATATTTGATTTTAATTAAAATTGTGTCATTCAGCTGATTAAACATCAGTTGACCTTAGTTCTTAATTTTACTAATTAAATTATATGTAATTATTAAAAATTTTATTTTAAAAATATAATAAAGATAATTAATATTTTATTTCTATACTAATAAAAAAACTATAAAATTTACTTTTTTTATTTTAATATTTAACAACAATTTATTATTTTTTTTTTTTTTAAAAAAAAATTAGTTTTAATTTAGAAGTATTAAAATTTTAATAAGTTTTTTAAAATCTTTTAAACCTTTTTTTTTAAAAAATTAAATTTTAATAAAAAATTAAACTTTGATTTAATATATTTCCAATCAATTTTTATGTATTGATTTAAAATAAAAAATATAAATTATAAATATAATAAGATTTTTAAAAGTTTTTTTGTTAACTTTAAATAAATTAATTTTACATTTTTTATTTTTTAATTTTTAATATTTATTTTTAATAGATTTATTATTTAATTTAAAGTTTTAAATAACAAATAAAAGTTTTTTAAATAAAGTAATAAGAATTCAAAATCTCTTATAATAATAATTTTTTAATAAAAAATATAATTTTAAATTTTTTATATTAGACTTTAATTTAGTTATAAAATTATGAATATTTTAACTTCTATATATACTAATATTATAATTCTATATTTATTTGAAAGATAAAAGCAATTTTATCATAATACATAAAGTTAAATAAATATAAATTTAGCTTTTTAACTTATATATTTGCAAAATTATTTATAACTTTATCATAATAATTTTAATTTTTTTTTGGTATTGAAAGTATACACATAATAATTTTAATTCAATTTTTTAAATTTTAATTTTAAAATTATTATATTAAAAAAAAAAAAATAAAAATTATATAATAATTAATTTTGTTTATATTAGATAATTATTTTTATATAACTGATAATTTTTATTTATATAAAAATAATAATTTTTTAAATGTAAAAGAGTAAAAAGATTAAAAGTTTAATTTTAAAAATTAATTTATATAAATATTTAATTAAATTATATATTATTATTTATTAAAATTATTATAATCATCAATTTTTTTTATTAATTAATTATATTTTAAATATTCATTTTTTAGTATTTTTAATTATTTTTTTTTAAAATACCAATTAGTTTTTACAAGTAAAGTGAATCTGTAAGTTAATATAGTGAATGTAATAAAAAAAAAATATATGGAAGGGTTCGTATGGGATTTTTTTAAGAGATTTTCTAAGAGTTTATATAGAAAGAATTCGTATAGAACATCTAGTAAAAAAATTTTTGAGAGATTTTCAAAGAGTTCATATAGAAAGAGTTCGTATGTAATTCTTTGATAAAAAATTTTTTTTAAGAGATTTTCTAAAAGTTCGTATGAGAAGGGTTCGTATTGGATATCTGATAGAAAATTTTTTTTGAGAGATTTTCTAAGTTCATATAGGAAGAATTCGTATGGGAAAAATTCGTATGGAATATTTTGATAAAGATTTTTCAAGAGTTCGTATAGGAAGAGTTATCTGATAGAAAATTTTTTTTTGAGAGATTTTCTTAAAGTTTGTATGGAAGGGTTTGTATAGGATTCTTTGATAAAAAAATTTTTTTTAAGATTTTTTAAGAGTTCGTTTGAGAAGAGTTTGTATGGGATATCTGATAGAAAATTTTTTTTTTTGAGAGATTTTCTAAGAGTTCATATGGAAAGGATTCGTATGGGATTCTTTGATAGAAAATTTTTTTAAAAGTTTTTCTAAGAGTTCGTATGAAAAGGGTTCATATGAGATATCTAATAGAAAATTAGTTCATATGAAAAGGGTTTGTATGGAATATCTGATAGAATTTTTTTTGAGAGATTTTCTAAGAGTTCATATGGAAGGGTTTATATGGGATATCTAATAGAAAATTTTTTTCTAAGAGTTCGTATGGGAAGGGTTCGTATAAGATATTTGATAGAATATTTTTTTTTTTAAGAGATTTTCTAAGAGTTCATTTGGAAGGATTCTTTGGGTTCGTATGGGATATCTGATAGAATTTTTTTTTGAAAGATTTTCTAAGAGTTCGTATGGAAAGGGTTCATATGGGATATCTGATAGAAAATTTTTTTTTTAAGAGATTTTCTAAGAGTTCATTTGGATCAGTTCGTATGGGATTCTTTGGGTTTATATAGGATATCTGATAGAATTTTTTTTGAGAGATTTTCTAAGAATTCATAAGGAAAGAGTTCGTATAGGATTCTTTGATAGAAAATTTTTTTTAAGAGATTTTCTAAGAGTTTGTATGGGAAGAATTCATATGGGATTCTTTGATAGAAAATTTTCTTTTAAGAGATTTTCTAAGAGTTTGTATGGAAAGGGTTTGTATAGGATATCTGATAGAAAATTTTTTTTGAGAGATTTTCTAAGAGTTCATTTGGAAGGGTTTATATGGGATTCTTTGATAGAAAATTTTTTTTAAGAGATTTTTTAAGAGTTCGTATGAGATGGGTTCATATGGAATATCTGATAGAAAGTTTTTTTTTAAGAGATTTTCTAAGAGTTCATTTGGAAGGGTTCGTATGGGATTCTTTGATAGAAAATTAGTTTATATGAAAAGGGTTCGTATGGAATATCTGATAGAATTTTTTTTGAAAGATTTTCTAAGAATTCATATGGAAAGGGTTTGTATGGAGTTCTTTGACAAAAAAATTTTTTAAGAGATTTATTCGTATAGGAAATAGAGATTTTTTTCTGAAATTTTTTAAGAGTTTATATTATACTTTTAAGAGAAAATTTTTTAGAATTCGTAAAATTAAATAAAGGGTTGGTAAAATTACTAGTATTTTCCAGAATTAAAATTAGCAATAGTTTTTCTATTTATTTATTATTAACCAATCAAAATTCAGACTGATCTTATGCACGTGACCTGATCTTAACATGCATATAAATTACCAAACGTGACTTTGTTTATTTTTCAAAAAATATATACTCTTTCTCTCTTTACATTTTACAGGTATATTAATTATTGTATTTTTGTCATTAAAT
The DNA here is from genome assembly GCA_015698045.1 of Rhizophagus clarus. NCBI lineage: Eukaryota > Fungi > Glomeromycota > Glomeromycetes > Glomerales > Glomeraceae > Rhizophagus > Rhizophagus clarus. The sequence continues at coordinate 1,670,955 of BLAL01000004.1, forward strand.
TTATTATATTGACTATATTATTTTATTTTATAATATTAACTTTAGCTCTTTTTAATATTACTAATGTAACGCTATATTTCTTTTTTTTTATATTACTAATGTTATTTTTTTTTTTTATTCTTTTTTTTTATATTTTACTAACATCATTACATATTTTTCTTTTTTTTTACAAATTTTTCATAATACTAACTTTTTGTATTTGTACTTTACTATAATGATTATTAACTTTTTATATTTACACTTTACTATTTATTAAATATTACTAACTTTATCAGTTATATACTAACATCTGTTTTCAAATATTACATGTGGATACTAGTAACATTATTTATTATGAATGTTTTTATTTTAAATATTAATAATTATTTATGTTTATTTACACTAGTACAGTTCACCCTCGCTATAGTGAACCTCTCAGGCTGAAGATCGAGATTCACTATAGTGAGGGAATTCACTAATCATGAATAGCGAATAAAGATAAGATATTCGCTATATCAAAAAGTCATAATCACGTGATGTCGATAATTACAACGACTTAAGCAATAATTTATATTTTAAAAAAACACATGCAATGAAATACCTAAATTTTCTTTGTATTTTTTGTAAACTTGCGCATAAATACTTTTTATATTTGTGACATTCAAAGATTATTGCTTTATTAAGTATGATAAACGCAATTATTGTAAATCTGTAATACAATCATTCCTGATCGATCTGGTACTCAATAAAACCTTCATATTCTTCTTCGTGATTATAAATATCACTTTCATTAAAATATGAAGTTTCAAAATTAATATTATCAACGTCTATAATATTATCTTTAACACCTTCTCTATTCATGTTACCAATACCGTCAATACTGTTGATTTAACAAACAGGTCCAAACTCATTTGCTTTTTTAAAAAAAAATTATTTCTATAAACCTCCCTCCTAGCTTTTTTCATAGCTTTAAACGCACTTTTATCAATAATATTTTGATTATTATTTTGTTCTAAATAGATAAAAATTTTATCAAATGCGGCTAAAACTTCAGAGCTAGATATCAAAGTAATTTCCCTATCACTTTCGTCATCAGAAATGGAATTATTTTCTTTAAGTATGGCAACAATCTGCTCTTCAGTTGGCGTCTCACCATCAATTTCATTCTCTTGATCTATTCTAATGTATTCTTCAGCAGTAAGAGGGTATGCATATTCAAGTTTATCAATTAAACCTTGAATTTCACTACGTTCATTCTCTTCCATCTCTTCATGTTCATTTTCTTCTATTCCATCTTGAGAATCTGTATCATCTAATGGTAAAATTCCTGCATCTTTCCAGCAGTTAAATATAGTTTTGAGAAGAACTTTATTCCAAGCTGATACCACATACTTAATAGCTTTTTTGATATTAATTGGTGGTTTACTATTGCCTGTTTCTTGTTGAAAATCAAAGGCTTTGATACGGTTTTGAAGGAGCAATTTTTGATAGTGTGCCTATGAATATACAAATATACAGTAGTAAGTTAACTTTGTAATAATTAAATAATTGCATTAAAATTTTTAGAGTTATTTACCTTAAAACTATTGATAATACCTTTATCACATGGTTGTAGGTGCGCGGTTGTGTTAAGAGGTAAAAACTTAATTTCTATATTAGTTAATTTCACACCTTTATATAAAGCATGAACAGGGGCATTATCTACAAGAAGAAGAATTTTTCTTCCTTTTAATCTCATTGTTGCATCAAGCTGACGAATCCAGTCATTCCAAATCAAAACTTGCATCCAGGCTTTTACATTCCAGTAATATTCTACTGGTAAGGATGACTTTGGTAAGTTTTTTAAGGGACGGGGGTTTTTATATTTATGAATGAATGCTGGTTTAAGCTTTTCTGTACCAGTTGCATTAGAACAAAGAAGAATTGTCACCCGATCTTTTGATTGTTTTCTTCCAGATACAGGTTTATTAGAAATTGTTCTTTTAGGTTCTATTTTCCAATACAGTCCAGTTTCATCACAATTAAAAACATCATCAAGACTATATCTACGAATCAAGTCTTGAAGCTCCTCCCTAAATTCATCAAGTTTTTCAAGCGGTGCACTTGCAGCTTCTCCTTGCTTTAAATAACAAAAAAGATTATGTCTTTTTTTAAATCTGCCAATCCAACTATTACTTCCTTTAAAATTTTCGATCCTATATAAAGATGCAAACATCATGGCTTTTTCATGTAATACTTGATCACTAATATCAACACCATTTTCCAAAGCTTTTAATACCCATAATGTAAGTGCTTCTTCAATTTCTGGAAAAATCACCTTAACTTGTCTTTTACCTTTAGCTTCAGGTGCTTGAGGATTAATTTTAAGCCACTTTTGTAAATTTTTTAACGTATTACTAATACATCCTTCACTAACATCAAATAATTTTGCTAGTTCTTTATTTTTTATAGAAGGTTCAGTAGCTTTTTTAAGACATATTTTGTGTTTTTGGGCAAGAGACAAGGAAGCTCTTTTGGACAAAATTTTTTCTTGGGATATTTTACCTTTGCCTATGGCTATTTAAGTACGTGAAATTTTTGTATTTTGAGTTTTAGGCATAGTAGCGTTAACGTGTGAAAAAAATAATTAACTGTTATTTTTATTACAATCAAAGATAAATATGATATTTTCCCTTTTTAGTTTAAATCACAAAATTTTTCTAGCTTCTAAAGGCAAATTGAATATTCAAATAAATTCATATGATCAAAAATTCACTAATTAATTGTGTAACATTTTAAAAATTCATTATAGTGAAAATCTTCATTATATCGAGGATCATTTTATTAATACTGGTTCCAGAAAATAAATTCAAATTACGAGTTACAGAGAATTTATTATAAAAATTCACTATATCAAGAGTTATTATTTATAAAAAAAACCGTACCTGGACTTTTCTTTACTATAGCAAATTATTCACTATATAAAAATTCACTATAGGAAGGGTGAACTATACTTATTATTTATTATAAATAAAGATCCTATGTATTTTGACCATAAATTGACCATAAAATAATCATAAATTGACCATAATTTGATCATAATTTGACCATAATTTGACCATAATTTGACCATAATTTGACCATAATTTGACCATTATTTGACCATTATTTGACCATAATTTGACCATAATTTGACCATAATTTGACCATAATTTGACCATAATTTGACCATTATTTGACCATTATTTGACCATAATTTGACCATAATTTGACCATAATTTGACCATTATTTGACCATAATTTGACCATAATTTAACCATAATTTGACCATAATTTAACCATAATTTGACCATAATTTAACCATAATTTAACCATAATTTAACCATAATTTGACCATAAATTGACCATAAATTGACCATAATGACCATAAAATGACCATAATTTGATCATAATTTGACCATAATTTGACATAAATTGACCATAAATTGGCCATCAGTTGACCATCAATTGACCATCAAATCAACCATCAATCAACCATCAAATCGACCATCAATTGATCATTAATTGACCATCAATTGATCATCAAATCAATCATCAATCAACCATCAATCGGCCATAAATTGGCTTCAATCAGCCATCAATCAGACATTGATCCTACCCGATTGGTGATTTATTAACGTCAGATTTTAGCAGAAATCAACTATCAATCAGGCTGCCTGATTGGTATCAGATTAAATAAATCAGGCATCAATCAAACATCAATCAGATACCCGATTAATACCTGATTAGTGACTGATTTGACATGGTTTGACTTGTGCTTCTCATTGGCCACTTTATTATTCTTATCAATTTTTCATCATTATCCTCATTAATTCTTTCATCATCATCGACCTCATTGATCACTTCGTTCATATCGGCTATTCCTTTCTCATCGATCCTTTCATCATTATCATCAAAACGTAAAATTTGTGATGACGAAGATGAATTTTGATCATCTAATGATAATAAATTATCCGCCATAATAAAAATTTCATTTTTTTCAATATTAGTATCAAGATTATCTGAAGTTCGATGTAGATCTTAGTTTTGTATTGCTGATCTAGTACCTAATTTAATGTTCATGACTGTTAGAGGTACAAGTGGAGTCAATTAAAATATTGTGTAAGATTCTCTTTTCGTGAAAAATTTCTTTCACAGTAATTACATTTATACATATTCTTTGTATTTCGTATTTGATTTTTCAAATTTGCTTATTTACTATTTGTCTCTCTGTTATTTAATAATCAGAATTAATTGCAGTAATTACTTTCTTTACTTGTTTACCATGAATCTTTTATATTAAATGTGAATTTTAAAAAAATATTAGTTCAGTAAAGTAACAATTGAAATTTTGATAAAAAAAGGTAAAAATAGCAATAATTTATTGACAGATTATGGATCTGATCAATTTATTGATTTTTGAACTGATACGGTAATTGATTAAACAAATTTTGACTATTTCAGAGATAGAAAATAATTAAACTATCATGAAACTTGCTTAAACTTTTTTCTTTATTTTAACTTTATTTCTCCTTTGACCAAATAAATTTCTACTTCTGAAACGCGTTAAATGTAAAAATTCTTTTTGAATATTTTCTAAACAAGTAAACCTTTTTTAAGTTCTTTAACATGTAAACAAAATCATGGCTATACAAAGAGTCAAGTAACATGTTTGAGAACACATTTAAGTAATACTTCAGAAATGAAATTATTAAATAAATTTCTGTCTATTATTGCAGTACCTACTCGAAAAACCCTAAAAGAATCTCAAAAAGCGTCTAATTCAACTGTTAGAAAAGCAAGCGAAGCAGATAAGATTGCTGTGAAGTTAGCTTCTGGTTCCAAAGGTAAAAATACTTGTAATGGGATAAAGCTTTATAATATTATGAAAGCAACAAACATTTATTATGTAAAAGTCACAAAGCGACTGAGAAAAAATCCTATTACACTTGATCCTACTATTATTGATAGCAATAAAACAGAACAGTATAATACTGCAACGCATGATAAAATGGATCGTACTGTGAATGAAATTATCAATAATGCGGATAAATCTGCACAATTGTCAAAAAATGGTAAGAAGTATTTGCTGATTTGCATCAAGAATATTGTGATAAATGTATTATTTTATTTTGATCTTAACATAGATATCACGTCTTACAAACATCTTATGAAAGGCTTAAAAACTTGTTTGACCCAAAATAGAAAAATGTTTCAAGTGATTTATGATATTAAAAACGAACAAAAGGAATTTTACAAAGAAACACATGAACAACTAAATGAACTATTGGAAAAAGTTGACCAATTGATGATTCCTGAAGTCTTTTATTGAAAGGTGTGTATAATTCGATAATTGCTTTATACTAAATTTGTCAATTACTTATTTAGACAACTATATTTAGAATTTAGCGTCAAGAACTTGTAAAATTCAACTGCCGATTCTTAGGATTTATCTGATGATAATGCTTTTCAAAAAGTATTTGAGGATATGCTTGAACAGAAAAAGTTCAGATATATCGAGAAATACAGACTTTAATGGATGCATATTTACGAAGGGCAAATCAAACCTTTAGTAATTATTAGACTTATATTTTTTATTAATATTACTAAATTATCCTTATTAATATATATTATTACTGTTAGTGTCATAATATAATTAAAAGTCAGCGTTGCGATAAAGTGAAAGATATCTGTACTGCAATGTTCAATGTATTTGGCGAAGATTGGCTAGTTCGCATAAACATTACTGCATCAGCTGATGATATTTGTTCATTTAAACAATCACATAAAACCAAAAAAGCATTTAAATGTTTGTTTGAAGCTAACGAAAAAGGAAATCTTTTGTATATTCAAGCAATAAAGAATAAAGCGTGGGTAAAGAGAAAACAAGCGAAAAAGATACAGCCTTTACTCTAACTGTATGTGAAACTGTATTGAATCTGAAACATCCAAAGATATCTATTGACGATAATTCTTTGCAAAACAGATTTAATACTTATTTGGTATGCAATTCATTATTATTTAATTGGTTAAGATAAAATAAGATACTTACTAATAAATTTTTAGGACTGTCTCATTAATTCAAAGGAAATAACAGTAAATACTACTAAACATATTAGACTTATGGAATTATGTAAAGTTAATGATAGTGATAGTAGTGATAGTAGTGACGATGAAGAAAATTTGGAAAATCATGATCAAGAATTGGAAAATTGCAATCAAGATGATCATGATATTATTAATCAGGATAACCAAGAGTTGGATAATTAAATTAATTATGAAAACTATATAGAAAATGCATATATACGAATTTGTTGCTAAAAATTAATAAATAAATGCATAATAAATAAATGAAATATTCTTTAAAGTTTCTTTTAAATAATATCCTTAAGGTTTTATTTTGAATAATATCCTTAAGTTTTTTTTAGATAATATTCCTAAGGATTCTTTCTGATCCTTAGGGATTCCTTAAATTTTTTCTTGATAGGGAATCCCCAGCAGTGGGGAAGAATCTTTAAAAATCTTTCTTATGTTATGGATTTTAGAATTCTCTAAGGATCTTGATTCCAAAAAACTTACTGATGTAAAAGATACACTTTATTTTGTTAAGGAACTATTAATGTGTTTTATTTGCAATAATAAAGCAAATTAAAAAAAATAATGCAAGTTATCTTTATATTTAAAGATATTTAAAAATCTGACAATAAGAACAATATTAAAGTTAAGATTTAAAATATTATTATTTAATAATGTGAATGTTCTCTATAAAAAATAAAAAGATATGATTTTAGAAAATAGAAAAAATTTTTAATATGATTTTTGTGTAATGTACCTGTAAAGAAATAGAGATTCTAACTAAGTTAAGATTAACATTACACCAGTTACCAGCTCTTATTATTATTCTTCTTTCTTTTTAAATTATTTTTTTATATATAATTTAAATTCAAAAAAAAATCAAATAATTGTTTAATAAGTAATATATCAGTACTGATTGTTATTAGTATTATGCCAAGCTGATCATCAATAAGATTCAATCAAAATGAGTAAAAATTTATGTTTATAGTTAACTTAAATTAATTAAAATTACTTTTGAGAATAAAAAAACATAAAGACATTTTAAAAGCGCAATAGTAATATATTATAAAAAAAGAATGGGTGAAAATTGAATCACAAAAATAAATAAATTTGACTAATTTAAACTATGATATATATTTATTATTTTAGATAGATCAGTTTTGTCTATTTTGTTTTAATAATTTATTAAAAAAAATTTAAATAATATTAAAAATAAATAAAAAAAGAATTTAAAAAAGAATAAAAGCTAGAAAAATAAAAAAGAAATTTTTTTCTATTATATATATATAAATAATAATATTTAATACAATATGAAGACTTTTTATTTAATGATTGATTCTAGTACTATAACAAATATATATTATGCAATTAAATTTATATAATAAATTAGCAAAAAAAAAATAACTAGAAAAATAGTATTTGAAATTAATAATATACAAATAGCAACAAAAACTCCAAAAGTGAGGAAGTACTCAAATTCTTTAATTATTAAATAAGAATCCCAGCATTATTTGTATTTTGTATTACTTTTCTTACTAAAAAGTATTACTGTTATTACTTCTATTACTAATGTTACTATTATTACTACTACTATTGCTAAAACTAACTATTTTTTTATTTTCTTTTTTATTAAACCATTTGATAATTTTATTCATAAAAATTATTCTTAATAATTTTTGATGTTAATAAAAATTAGTTAATGTACTAGTATTAAGTTCAATTTTAATTGATAAAATATTATATATTTATATTAAAAAATAATTTTCTTTTTTTCTTTTATTATTAAAAAGAGTCATAAACTCAATTCAATATATTTAATATTTATTTTTATATTTAGAATATTGGTTCATAAAAGAAAATTAGTTTGATAATTTTAATGCTACTATAAATAAATAAAGTGTAATATAGCACAGATAAGTATATTTAATGTATGATATATATATGCATAACATTGTAACGACTAAGCTGCCACCTTAGTGTTAACATATCATTATTTTTATATGCTTGGTTTATTTCATTTTCATCATTATTTGATTATTATTATCATTCTACTTCATTACTATCGCAAACTTATTATCTCTCATTTCATAAACTCTTAATTATACTTCTAGTAATATCTTTTTCATTATTACTAATATTTCCTATAACTCATTTTTCTTTTAACTTTCAAACTGCGATAGTTCTCCCATATTATGCTCTCTATTTCTTTAAATAAATCGTTTAAATATTAATTAACACTCAGGCGAACTACGAGTATATTCAAAATAACTTTTAATAATTAATATTTTCATCTTTATTATTTTATATCTTTTGAGAGAACAGAATTAACTGTCGAGCTCTCTAACTGTCGATCTAGTACCCACTTTACATAAAGGAAAAATTGAGTCTTTTTATAAGTTTTTAAAAATTAATTTCTACTATTTCTTTCTATTTTCCTAATTTTAAATGTTAAAATAAATTAAACTAAAAATAAAAATATGATGTAATTTAATCTAAAAATAAATAAATAAAAATATGATGTAATTTAGTCTAAAAATAAATATCACTTATGACTATTATCGTCCTTCAATTGGACTATTATCCATCGTTTATTATCTGTCAGTTAAATTATTTCCATCGGTTAAATTGTTTCCTATCGGTTAAATTATTACCCATCGGTTAAATTATTTCCTGTCGGTTAAATTATTTCCTGTCGGTTAAATTTATTACCCATCGGTTAAATTAGTTCCCGTCGGTTAAATTATTACCCTTGTAATTACTATGTATTGTACTAATATTATTTCTTTATTACGTAAATTCTGGCATTACAACATGTATAATTTTTTTAATACATGATTTACTTTAAAATACTATTTCATTTTTTCATTTAGCTTTTATACACATTTTTTGAAACTCATTGCTTAATATTAAGATGGTTCTTTCAAGATTATATTCTTGTAATTTCAATAAATATTTGTAAAAAAAGAAAATAATGATAATAAAAATTATATAAATATTTACATTTTTTAAAAAATGCCTTAAATCATTTTCATAGTTAGAATACTACAGGTTAGTATTTCAAAGATTGAAATTATAATATCTAAGACTGTGATCAAGAAAATATTTGAGTTTAAAAATGTTTTTAAATAGATTTTTTATTTTATGATTAGTTTTATGTAAAATTAAAATTTATTTACTTATTGGAGAAAAAAAATACTATAATACTTCTTTAGAAATAATTTTTTTATATGTTTTATAACTGCCTGATAAAAATAAATATCTATTTATATTAGTATATAGAATTCATTTTAAAATTCAAATTATGAAATATTGTTATAATTATACTTTTATTTTTGAAAAAAAAATATTAAAATCTGGTATTAATACTTACACCTAAAAATAAAAAAAATTAGTATGCTTCCAATCTCTTTTTTTATAATATAAATAATAATTTTTGTAAAAGTTTTATCATAAAAAGATTAATAAATTTTTATTAATATTTATTATAAAAATATAAAACTTTTTTTTTTTTTTATAATTAAAAAATATACTTATTTTATTAAAAAAAAAATCAATAAGAGTACAAAATTACTAATAGACAAAGCCTATCCATTTCTCACACTAAAGTTACAGATATGTTTCATAACTATAAAAATATAAAACTAAAAAAAATAAAAATAAATTATATTATAAAGTATTTTTACAAACTAATATATAATATTTAAGTTTGTGTTCACTTAAGTAAATACTGCATTATTTGTGATCTTGTTCTAACTCTTAATTTTTCATTCATGATGCAATTTGATATAAAAACCTTCATTAATTTCAGTAAATATAGATTATAATATAGATTTATTGAAAGAAAATAGGTAAAGTATTTATAAAAAATTTCAGATTTTCACAAACAGTTCTGTATGATTATTTTTGCAAAAAAATTATCTATTCTAAAAATAAAATTATTAGGAACATTAGTATAAATTTCCTTTATTTTAAAAAATACATTTGCTAATGTTCATTATTATGAAAAAGAGATTTAGTTTTTTATTTTAGTTTATGTAAAATATATGGATTTATAAAAAAATTATTCTATTCAATTTTATTTTTCTTTTAATTATTTGAAAGTTTTTATTTTTGAAAAAAAATAATTTTTTTAAAAATGATTGCAAATGTTAATAATGTACTACTGCATATAACATATTCTGCAAATTTGAACAAAATTTATTAAAAGAAAATACATATTTTTAATCAATTGAAATTTTTTATTAATATATGCAAAAAATAAATATAAAGGATCAGGATGTATAATAGCTATTCTAAAATGATATATTTTATTTTTTAATAATTTTTTGATTCTAGCTTTTTTATTATTAAGATGAATAGAAATTTATTAACTTATAGTTTTATTTTTTATAATTACTTAAATATATTAAGCTAACTAAAATTTATAGTAATAGAAGAACTGAAATAAAAAAATTTATTTAAATTAGTATAAATATATATAAAAATAATTTATTAAATTAAATTGAATTTAAACTATTTATATTATATATTGCTTAGTTATTATATAGTTAATAATATAATTTGTAAATTGAAATATATAAATAATTACGTTAAATATAATTACTGTAAATATAATTAAATATAAAAAAAGTAAAAAAAAAAATTGCTAAAATAGTTAATTCCAATATTTTTATATATATAAAAAGTTAAAAAATGCTAAAATTAACTATTCTAGTATTTTTATATATACTAATAAATGTAAAAAAATATTCAAATTAATAATTTTGATATTTTTATATAAAAAATCAAAAAAAAACTGTTAAAATAGATAGTTTTAACATGTTTATATATAAAAAATATAAAAAAAAATACTAAAACTATTAGTTTTAATATTTTTATATTAAAAAGTCAAAGATTATTTCAGTATTTTTTATATAAAAAATTAAAAAAAAAATATAAAACAGCATATAAATATAATTATATGACTTATAATTAATTGGTTTAAATAATTACATATTTATTCATTTTTTAAAAAATCTGGTAATAAATTACTAGGATTATAAATTATATATTTATATGAAATTATAGAATTATTAGATCATGTATAATTTATATAATGTAAAATATATTAAATTTTTATCAATTATATTGATAAATTTATGTAATTATATATTAGTCAGATATAGTAAATTAAATAAAGAACTTGATTTTTCTATTTTATAATAAATTTATTATAGTTAAATAATATACAAATCTATTAATATATTTTTTTATTGCTAATTAATAGTATAGTACTATTTATTTTAAAAAAAATATATATATATAATATAATAAAAAAAAATTTAACAAACAGATATATTTAATTTTATTTTAATAAATATATAAATTTCAAGTCATTATTTTTAATTATATAATATTTTTATTTTAATTTTTTTTAGTAAGATATAAATCTTTTTATACTGAACAATATTAAATATTATTAATAATAAAAATTAAAGCTTTAACAAATTAGTTTAAATTTAATAATTAAAAATTAGTATTATATAATATTTTTAGCATCTAAATAATCCAATTCATATAAATTTTTTTTTTTAATTTGTAAGACTTATAAATAAAAAAAACTCTATATAAATTGGATTATTGATTATTAAAAAATTGCAAAAAACAAAATTGTATTTATTATAATATTTGGTCATTAAACTAATTCTTTTTTTTCTAATATCAGTAATTATATATAATTGGAGAAAAAAATATTAACATTTACCTTAAAATTTTATAACAAATAATAAGAAATACATTAATCTTACATTAATACTATGATTTAGACCTACATTATACAGTACTTTATTTTTATTTAAATCATTTGATAAGATATTAACCAATCAAAATCAAATGATTAAAATGAATTAAATGACTATCTCCAACTGATAAAGTTTTATATGAGCGTTTTTTTTGGCAGAGAACACCCCATAAAGTATTAAGAACTTTCTTTGCTACGTTTTTAAGGCGAAACCTTTGAACGGTCAAATGATCAGGACACTGTAATACAGATAAACTAGAAGCATATAAACGTTTAAGGGATTGGGATGAGCTCAACACCCCTGAAAATCATAAGTATACCGTATAGCGCTGCATATAGTACCCCCTGGAATAGCCCCCCTTTTTTTTGACAAGCGATTTATGGCTTAATTTTTATAATTAATAGTGCGATCTTTTTATCGGGTTTGATACGTCTAATAGTAAGGTATATATTGATTAGTAACGATTATTTGTATTATCCTCCCATCTCTCAATATTTGGGGTGTTGTTCAATCTAGGCTAGCTTTCTTGAATAACACCGGGGGTGTTATATGCAGCGCTATACGGTAAGCATAGATCAGCATTGTCAATTTGGAAAGAATTTTAATATGGTAAATTCGGAAGTTGGAAAATAAAGAGTTAGTACAAAAAAAATGTCTCGATCATGAATGGTTCAGGTAAATCCTGTTTACCTAATAATTTCATGTACATCAACTTCGTAAATGTGCTTTTAAGAAAATATTCATAGTTGATTTTCTGCATATCATCAACTATCAGTCTACTAATATCGAACATATATGCTGTATAACTTATCATTTTTGTTTGATTGCATATGATCATGCAAAATTCTTTGTATAAACCAATTGTATTCAAAAAATGAATCTTTTTTATCATAGCACAATTTAATAATAAATCGCATCAGCTTTCAATCGATAGTATGGTAAAGACGATTAGGATTCATTTTTAGGAACCAATCCGACAATTGTAATTGCTTATAATTGACCCTTGCATTCCGGGACGACATCGTATAAGTTCATTTTAAATTAATTTACCGGTTTATTTCATTTTCAATAAATTTAATATGGAAAAAAGAAGAAATCATGAGTTCAAAATAAAATAAAATAAACAAACCTATTGCAACTATTGCAACGATACATTCAAAATAGCTTTCATTATTTGCAGATCAACTTTGAACACACTTCATAAATATTTGATATAATTAATGGTTACAATCTCTTTTGTATTTCCTTTCAAATTATTATTTTAAAAATTTTTTTTATAAAAGTACGATTAAATTCCTATTTATCTTTTTTTGCGTAAAAATTTGCGTAAGTTTTCGGAGTCTAAACTAGAGGTGCAGCCTTTTTTTACCCTTAGTTAATTCATATAACTTAACTTAATTACGTCAAATTACGTCTAGGCTGCACCTCTAGTCTAAGCACAAGTGCGTCATCGATACCTTTCTTCATATGTATTAAATCTCGATATACTTGTCAGATTCAATAAATGAACTCTTTCATATCGGTAATTGCGAATCGGACTTTTGTATTCAGGTTAACTTTATTAATTATTAGTACAAAAAAAAAACAATTGGGCCTTTCAACATATTCCTAGTTAGTTAATCAGTGATTTAATAAAAAATTAGTAATTGTTCAAACAATACTTTATTTTTTAAAGAAAATTACGTCATTATATCAAACATATCAAACACGCCAAGCTATCTAATATGGTATCATACTTACATAAAAGTCTTAGGTCGAATCAATACTTGAATATTATAACAACGCACTCCGATTCATAATTCCGAAATATGTCACAATTCCTTTTAAAAGGAAATTGTTTATCATATAAGTAATGAATCATAAGAGTCCGCAGTCGTCAATAGAACTGCGGTTTATAATCCCTATTTTTTATAAATATTTATACAATTCACAAATATTTGTGGCTTGACTAAATTAAAGTAAAAAATAGAAGTTTCTAAAATTTTGTGTACCGGTGGCTTGACTAGCTTGGATGGCTTGTGTACTATTATATTTTCCTCCAAGAAATTTTTTTATGGCGCATAGAAAATTCTAAATAATTTGATTTGTTTTGATTATTCATCATTACCATATTTGATGCCAAAAATTTTTCTTGCCAGAACCTTTGTTGTGTGACATTATGAAACGCAGTAAACTTCGGAATTTTTTCCCGATTACAACAAAACCCGTTCGTCATGCATGAAATTTCTTCTTCTCCTGCGGATAAATTTATTATTTAAACGAGGGAAAAAATCCCTCAAAAAAAAAAACTTTTTTTTCTTTATTCCTTAGGAATAAAAAAATAAATAAATAAATATATATATATATATATTTTTTCTTTTCTTTAAAATTAAACAATTCTTAATTAGAATTAATTGAATTTTTTTTTTTTTTTTTGCTTAAACAATTTCAAATAATAAATTTCTTATTAATTTATCCAATAAACAATGACTGAATATTCTGAAATTTTTCAACCTTTGGTTGATTTGTTCACTCAATCACAAATGAGTACTATCCTTTTAGCATGGCTCCCAGTGAAACTTGGTCCTTATATGACCGGAATAATGGCAGTTGATATGTTTTTGACAAGTGTCATTGCAACCGGGCTTTCTTCTTTCGCTCTCGCATTTTATAAATATATTAGTACCTTTACTTTTGGTTCATGGAAAAAGAGCGGTAGCGTCACGGTTCAAGTAGAATATTATACTGAAGGAACTTATGGTGATTTATGTACAAGTATAATTTATGAATCTTTATCATGGTTAATCTCTCAACAAACAAAACAATTAGAAAAAGGTTCATTTATTATACAATATGCAAATTCAAATAATTATGATGATGATGATGATGATTGTGCACCTCCAAAATTTAATATTCTCCCGGAAAAAGATCAAGAAATTACGATTGAATATAAAGGAAAAAAATTTACTGTTTCATTTAATATGCCCGCTGATCAAGAAAAGAAAGATGATAATAATAATCATCGAAGTTATAGTAGAAATAAACCAAAACCATCAATTTTTATAACAATTATTGAAGAATCTAGTACAAATGTTGAAGCTATGAACGAATTTTTAAATGAAGTTACAAGAACTTATTTAGAATCTCAAAAAAAAGATAAAGTTCGATCAAGGTATGAACGAAATGGTTCTTATTGGTGTCACGTACAATCTTTATCTTCAATTAGAGGTTTAGATACTGTAGCATTGGATGAACATTATGAAAAATTATTAAAAAAAGAATTAGAAACTTTTGTAAATGATAAAGAATTTTATCAAAGAATCGGAATGCCTTATCGACGTGGTATTTTATTATATGGAAAACCGGGTACAGGAAAAACGAGTTTAATAAATGCCATTTCATCCCAATTATCCCGTGATATTTATTATTTAAATCTTAAGACCATTATGGATGATAATGAATTAAGTGCCGCATTTAGTTCAGTTCCTGCTAATCAAATTATTGTACTTGAAGATGTTGATACTCAATCAAAAGTTTTACATAAAAGAACAAAAAAAGATTCATCATTTTTAACTGCCATAGAATCTACTGATAAAAAAGATGTGGCTGGTCCAAGTACAGGTCCATCAACTTTTTCAAAATTTAGTTTATCAACTTTCTTAGGATGTTTAGATGGTAATATTTTATCCGAAGGAAATATAATTATAATGACAACAAATCATGTTGAACATCTTGATCCTGCTTGTATTCGTCCCGGTCGTATGGATGTACATCTTGATCTTGGTTATTGTACTCATTATCAAATTGAGAAGATGTATAAAAGTGTTTCTGAAAATTCTGAAGCTAAATTTCCTAAAGAAATACTTGAAAAAATTCCCGAAAAATTATTACCTCCTTGTGAAGTTATGATGACTATGGTCTTGTATCGTAATGAAATTGATCTTATTCCGGAAAAAATTTATGAATTAGTCGCAAAATACAAAGATATGAAACCTGAAGAGATTGCAAAACAAATGGAAGAAGAAGCTAAACGTCTTAGTGAAATACCCGAATCGGAAGAGAAGAAAGAGGAAGCTAAAGATGAGAAGAAAGAAGAAGTTAAAGAAGAAAACAAAGAAGCTAAAACAGAGAACAAAGAAGAAGTTAAGGAAGAAGTCAAAGATGAAAACAAGGAGAAGAAAGAAGAATTTAAAGACGAAAACAAAGAGAAAAAAGAAGAAGTTAAAGATGAAAACAATAAAGAGGAAAAGAAAGAAGAACAAATTAAGAAAGAAGAAATTAAAAAAGAAGAAGAAATAATAAAGAAAGAAGAAGAAAAGAAAGAAGTAATTAATGAAGAAGTAACAATTAAGGAAGAAATAATAAAGAAGGAAGAAGAAATAAAGAAAGAAGATGAACTAATAATAAAATCTGAAGATAAGAAGGACGAAGTAACAAATGAAGAAGAGGATAGTGATAGCACAGATGTAGAAGTCGAAAACGATAAGATAAAAAGCCTTAAAGTTATAGAAACAATTACACATACACCACAAGTTTCAACAATAACTTTATGATAATTTTATTAATTAACTTTCTATAATTTAATCTTTTTGTAAAAAATCGACTTATTTTTAATTAATCAATTTTAACATTTTATAAACAACCTTCATTTAGCATTTTTAACGATGTATATTTTTTGTATGAAGATTTTTTTTATTATGTAATAAAATGCATTCATTGAATTGAATTATCTATCTATTGTACAATGAAACTAATAATAAATGATATACGGTATAAAAATACTGAAAAAAAACAGTATATTTATATCTACCGTACATATATATCTAAAGTACTTCCTATTGGATGGGGCGCAGAAATCTCTTGGCAAACCTGTTACACTTAAAAAATCGGTCATGTTAAAACATTTAATCCATTTAAACGTAGTGCTAGAGTACAAATAATGCGATGTAATATAAACACTGAGCTATATAAAGTCATATCAAAAAAATAAAAGGAGAAAATTTCGGAACTTGATAACAAATTTATAAATAAAATTTTTTTTTTTTCTATTACAAAATGGAATTATTCTATCGAGAAAAAATCATGTTATGAGTTTAATTTATATGGTTTATGCCAATTTTGGAAATCACTAATTAATTCATTTGTCATTTGTTGGCTTATTGTCTAAAAACTAAAAAAACTATATAAAGACGATTAAACTCCTTAAAATCGAATTTCACATTTTTTTTTAAAAAAAAATATATATATATATTATATATTTATTTATTTAAAAAAAAAAAAAAAAAAAAAAAAAAATGTCGAATCCAAATAATCCGTTCATACCATATTTAACGGAAGAGAATAACAATAACAATAAAGATGATAATGAGAATCAAAATAATAATAAAGAAAAGAATGAAAATAATGATATTTCAAAAATTCTAGAAGAAGGCAATGCAACGAATGCTATTCCACCACCAGCTTATAATGAGATAGTAAAACCAGAACCTACTCAACCTGGTTTTGACTATCCATCGTATCCTCCCCCTCCATTTCCGGCAACGGAAATGTCAGCTGGTGAAAATGAAAATCATAACTACCCTACAAGTAATGTACATATGAATTCTAATAATAGAAGGGGTATGAAATTATCTATTATCTATTTGATGTTTAGGTTAAAAATGATATAAATTATATAAATGATTATTATAATATTTAGGACGTAGAGCTGCATGCTGCTGTGTCGGTAATTCGCGAAGGAATAAAACTTGCAGTTGCGGTTGGATGATCGTTTTGATTATATTCATCGTTCTTGGAGTAAATATTATTTTATCCTAAAAACTATTTGCTGCACATGCTGCGTATTTTATGTTAATAAATAATATGTAATTTTTTTTTTAGGTTCTTTCGATAGTAAATAATAATGCATGTAGTAACCTAACTTTAGGGACAAATCCAGTATATTTAAGTTTTGATGCCGGTGCCAACACAATTTTCCGAGTTGATGCAGATAATGCTCGAATTTTGGTATATACAATAATACGTATTTTATTTTTATTGATTCCAAAAATCTAACGAAATGAATCTTGATTTCTTAATTAGGATGGAGAAATTAGAGTTTTTCAAAAGGGTTTCAACGATAACAGTCAAACTGTTGATCTTGAAGTATATACCGCAACAACTGGTATAACTCCTAAAATTGAAACGTCATCTCAAGGTGGCATTTTTGAGTTGAAAATTTCACAACCAGGAGTTAGTATATTTAACATTCCATCACGTTGTATGAAATCGCTAATTAATGTATATCTACCACAACAATACCCAAATACGATTCAAGTCAAACACCAGGATATTACAATGGAGACAAATGTAATATCATATCAACAAAATATTTCTTTAATTACACTTGATGGAGATATACGTCTAAATAGCATTACAGCGCAAAACTTAAATATTCAAACCGACGATGGAAATATTGTTGGATCAATAGCATCTGTTTCAAATGAAATTGTTATTTCAACTAAAGATGGTGATTTAAATTTAACTATGGGAAATCCTCAATACCCTTCTACTTTTACTCCAAAATTCACAATTTTAACTAACGATGGAGATATTTTATTAAATTTCGTAAGTAAAAATGTGTATACATGTATTACGTCATTTTTTTTTTTAATTGTATATTCATTTTATTTATTTATTTATTTTTATCAACAGCAAAATTCATTCTCAGGAAAATACAATATTCAATCAACTGATGGTTCTATTCAAATAGATGGCAAGAAGCAAACTAATCAAGTTGCTGGTGCATTTAATAATGGTCTTGGAAATCTAAATATTGCCACTGATAATGGCGATGTTGATGTTAACTTTCAAGCAGTATAGAATTTATACCGAAAAGGATATTCTTTTTCGTATTTTGTAGCGTTATTAATATCATATTTTAGACAATTTTTTTTTTTTTTAGAGTAAAGTATAAATTATCATTGAGTTTTTTTAAGTATTTTGGATCATAATGAACAAAACTATAATAGTTTTGTATAAAAAGCAGGGTCGTATATTAATACTCGAATACTTTTCTTCTTTTTCGTATACAGTAAGTCTATGTTATGTTATTCATTTTATTAATTTCCTAGATCCTTTAATAAAGTAAATTTAATATATATATATATATATTTATTGATGTTAAATCTATTTTACATCTTCTATTTTACTACGCCACAAATATTTATACTATATATGAGTCCGTGATCTCTTCTTAATCGTCTTATTCTATAAAAAAAAGATTTTTTTTAAGATTCAGACTCTGAGACGAAGGTCTCTGAAATTACTTGTTTAAGTTCTAAATCACTAGCGGTCGTGAATAAAGTTCCGGGATAAACTTTGCTTCCCCATTTCGGGTGTAATAGAATGTGACAACATCCTGCATTATGAAGGTCATATTTCAGTAATTCTACTGCTCCTTGAACATCCGGGTAAATTGACGGTCCACGTTCAGAGAATATCTAATGAATCAAAGTTAAAACAAAAATATAATTCTATTTTTTAATATTTGTATATTTATATTTCATACTTACCGGATATCCAGAACAAGGGTCAGTTAAATCAGCCCAATATCCACGATCTCTCAATTTTTGACAAATCTCTTTTCCCCATCCAACGAACTAAAGGGATTAAAAAAAAGAAATAATCATTTATTAATTTACTCTTTTTTATTTATTTATTTATTTTTCTTTTTTAAAAGAAAAATTATTTACTTACATCTTCAAGTTTTTCATCTTTTTCGTTCTCAATTACAGCACCGATACCAACCAAATCATGTGCACATTTTAAAAATGTAGGTACCACGAGACATTTTTCAATATATTCTACTTGAGGAAAAACGTTTTTAAGTTCTCTAGCGAATCTACTAGAAGCTAAATGAATCGAAAATTCTAAAACGAATTTTTTTTGAGTTTTTTTATTAATAGTATTTATAAGAGTTGGTGGTAATAATGTTATAGAACGTGTATTTCGTTTTTTTGAAGAATTTGTTGTTGATTTAATTGGAACATAATGAGCTGCTACTGCTGATGTCGATTGATGCATGATATATATATATATATATATAATACGTTTAAATTGAATTGTTTTATTATTTTATTATTTTCCTTTTTTTTTAAAAAAAATCAATAATAAGGTATGATATTATTATACCAATTTATCAGTTCAATTTTTCTTTTTAAAAAAAAAAAACAAAAATTAAAAAAAGAAATTAGGAAACTCTTTATACAATCTCTTTTTTTTTTTTTTTTTTTTGTTATACAAAATTATATTATTGTAGATATTGATTAATTACGTGTAACAGTATAGTTGAAAATTTAATGTAATACAAAAAAAAAAGAGGCTGCAAGGGCTCTTTCTTTTTCCCCCAACAATTCCCAAACACTTCCCTGTCTGATCATCCCTTTTTGTATTATTATTATAGATCTTTAGGTCCTTTGTAATATTTCCACAGTTGAACTCGGGAATTTTCTACGTTGTACAACAAAATTTCTTTGCACTGCAGGAGGACCTTCATAGTAGCACAATTAGGGGTTGGTTATTCGCATCTTTCTTTTTTTTGAAGTTGATAAATTAATAATCATAGATAGTAGGATAAAAAAAAATTGTTGCATTATCTTAAAGTTACACAAGTTTGCAAGTGTAGCGCAGCATGCAGTACCCTCAAAAATACCTCGGTACTATTCCTAGAATGAATAGTACCCGGACACTATGTGAAGGAGAGGGATACTATAAAGAAAGGATACATTGAAATGGTTATCAAAAAAGAGCTTTACCGGTTTTTAAATTCAAATTTTTAAATCTCAAATGTAAAATGTGATAATCATAATAAAGTGACAGTAAGTGGAAATTTTGATTAGTACTAGGGGTATTATATACAGCGCTATGCGGTATTTGTTCTAACGAGTTCAAGTTCAATGTGAAAGTGTAACAGCCTCCATGCATAATGTAGAATGATCAACTGTGATATATTGATCCTTAGTTGATCAAATTTTAGTTAACTATTAATTTATTAGTACTCACTTAAAATTTATTCGATTAATTCCTGCCTCATTCTAGTACTGTATTACGATTATAGGATTTTCTAAGCTTTACAATTTAGAAAATAATAGTTTTAAAACAAATTTGTGAAATCTGCTTCTAAGGCTTTGAACGATTCTTATAAATCCAATTGAACTGAAATGAATCAAAAAATCACTAATTTTTTTATATACTGATCATAAAAAGGCAACTAATAATTTGTTATATAATGTATCAAAAGCTGGTATAAATAATTTATAATTTATTCATCAAACGGTAAAGCTAAAGATATGATTTATTAAATAGGAATACGTTTTTTTTCATGTTTGCGATAGATTCACATGTCCCTTTATAACTTTCCCATTTTTTAATAATCCTGGACTTAGTATAAACCTTATTCAGTACTATGCGTATTTTTGCTACTCTACAAGTTTTCTTATTAAATCAAAAAGAGTTTAAAATTCGAATGTCATTTTTGACTTTTATAATATATAAAGGAAGCAATATATTGCAAGTGCAATAAATTGTATATTATAATAATTAATATTATTATATAAATTTAAAACAAATCATCTTTATATACAAAAATAAATGTTTAGGTTTAAAATTTATATTATTTAATTTTTAAATAATATAATTTAAAATTCAATTATTAAATATTTTAAAAACAGAAATATTATTTTTACAATATTTAAAATTAAATTTAATTACAATCAATTCTCTTTAAATGCATCCACTCCCTTGGAACTATAGTAAAAATTTGAAAAAGTCTGCATTTAAAGAGGGTGCGCATTTAGAAAGAGAAATTTTATGATCTTTATATACCTAGGATTGAGTAAGAGGTGTATTTAGAGAGAAAATATATAGTATATGCATTAGAGTGCACTTAGAGAGAGTTAACTAACTGTACAAGTTATATAAAAGATGATTGGATTTATTATAGAAATTATTTTTTTAAATTATTTTTTTTTTTTTGTTTAATTTTTAATTATTTATTATAAATAATAACTTAATATTATTAATACAATTATTTATTTTTTAATTAGAATTATAAGTTTAAATAAAGACTTCATATATATTTTGGATTACATATTATTTTATTTATTTTATTGCAATTGTTTGTTATTATTTTTTTTTTCTGTTATTTTTATTTATTGATATTTGTGAAAAATAAACACTAATGAATCAATAAATTTTTCTTGTTTTTTTTTGCTTTGAAGAATATTTCTCAATTAATATGTTAAAATAGAGCTTGGATTCGATCAAAACCATAGTGCGTTTGACCATCCTTTTTTTCTCAAATTGGCATTCAATAGATTTTTTTTTTTTTAAATTCAATGGTGTTTATTAAATATGTATATGTATGTAAGGAAAAAAAAAAGACGAAACTATAAAATTCGTTTAATTAGAATTAGAATATATTCCAAATATTATATAAATGTAATTCTTTTCTAAATGTACAATAAATTACAAAAATAAATAAAAAAATAAAAATTCATTATCAACCCAGTATTTAAACCTTTTCTCTATTCCGTAATTCGACTCATTCTTTATTAAATACTCAATTTTCCTGCATAGTATGCAAGCAGCATTGAAGCGAAAATTATTCCGACTTGTTGTGAATTAAAACGAATCGAATCCGCAATAACCACTACATTTTTAGTATCCTTAACAACTCCATTATTTAGTTTATTTTCTTCGGTTTCAGATGCAACTTCCGAAAGATCTGAAACGGTATGAACTTCGCGTGAAGCTCGAGTTACCGCTGCGATCTATTTCATATGTGAGAAATTGTTAAATACAATTACAAGTTCTTATAATTGATAACATTTTGAATAAATTAGTTACCTTATTTTCAAGTAAAATTTGCTTATCAAATATTCTTTGATATGGTTCACGCTTTAACGATTCTAGAAAAATATACGTATATACAGTGAATTTATTTATCATGTGATATAACAACAAATTAGGAGCTAACTAATCCGCGAGAAATCGATCATCATTTCGTTGTGCGGAACAGATATTAAAGTCATAACGCACAAAATTGAGTATTATTTTTTTTTTTTTTAAAAAAAAAAAAAAAAATATACATTTTCCCTAAGCTTAAAAGATCAACTCAATCTGTAAGGCACTATTTTTACGGATAAATTTTCGTCAGAAAGAGAATATATTGAATAACTTTTTAAACGACGAAGCATTTCTTAATAATTCTTTCCAATAAGTAATCAATCAATTATCGAATATCGATTTCTCGCGGATTAGCTTTAAAAGATTAATAATTTTACCTTCTGATAGCTTAACAAAAGTTTCAGGAGTAATTACACTTCTTGAATTCAGCTTGTGTTTTTGTGAATCAAATACATTATTTATAGTTTCATTTGCAACAAGAGTGGCATTCGTAGATAACGTGCCATCTCTAGTATTTTTAGACCAGTTATCATCAATTTTAGAGTTTGAAATTAATGGAATTGTTTTTCCATGATTGTGAGTCATTTGAAAATCCTTAGTAGAATGTTTACTGATTGTAATCATTAAACTATCTAAATCAACTCGCTGAGGAAAAATTATTCGAATAGTTTCCGAGCCATCTGACAGTAGTTCAACCTTGCAATTTTCCGGTATGGTAGATACGTCAACACCATTTGGGTACATCAACCTTGATATTTTTAATTCTGCTATTCCACCTCCTTCAGCAATCAATGACAAATCATATTGATTATTTTTAATATTGTATTCTTCTTTTATAACTTTTGTGGTAGAATTAACAATATATGGAGGGAATCCCATTTTTTGCATTGATTCATCTATTTTGGAAACAATCATGGGTATTTGAACTGATAGAGTCTTACGAATAGATGATGGAATTGTGTCAAGTTTAACGTTAACATCAACGATGTATGTGGCATCAACTGAGATAGTGTTTCCTTTAGAATCAAAATGTGGCTTTAATCGCCATCCCGCAAAGTCCAAATTTGCTCGAACAAGTTTTTTGCTTTCCGGAATTAATTGGTCAACAACAGATGTAGCGATAAATTGGAGAATTCCAGTATCTTCATCATGATCTAACATTTCACATACTGACATATCACGTCCACTATTTATAAAATTTATTGCGTAAATAAAAATGATGAAATGGCGGTAAATTTCTTGTAAACTTGCCTAATTGGGAATGTTCCTTTCATTGCTGTTCTCACCAAACGTTCATGTAAACTAAAAATTTCATAAATTGCTCCTTCATCATATCGATCGTCCCCTATTAGAAAAAAAATATTAAATAAGAATAAAACACAGTAACGTATACAAATTATATAACAACCTACATAATTTACGTATATCCAAGTTTTTAATAAGTGATAAAATGTCAAAAGTTGTAAATCCACCAGAAATAACGCCATCTCCACGCATAATAGGCGTGGATTTACCAGCAAATTCTTTCATGTAAATTTTTAAACCTTTATCTTCAGAATAAAGATTCCAGTTGTCTAATGGAAGATGTGACTTAAACGTTTCAAAAGCTTTTTGTACAGATGCTGTATGCCGATGTTGTGTTAGTTTCGCGGGGGTTCTCGGTCGAGACGAAAATTTTTCCGTGGAAGTTAACTGTGTAGGAGAAATTGATCGTGCGGACGATGAATCATTTTGAATTTCTTTAGCGACACTAATGGGAGAAGTTGAAGAAGTTGGGGAAACTGGGGAAGTCGGGGAAGTTGGGGAAGTTGGAGAAGTTGGGGAAGTTGGGGAAGTTGGGGAAGTTGGAGAAGTTCGGGAAGTTGGGGAAGTTTGGGAAGTTGGGGAAGTTTGGGAAGTTGGGGAAGTTTGGGAAGTTGACGAAGTTGGGGTTGATGGATCTGTTCCGTTAAAATAAGCAAAAGAAATTTTCTTTCTTGGGTATTTGAAATCTGCATTGTTATTACTATAATTACTATAATAAAATTTAATTAAAAATTTTATAAAAACACAATGTATACACATATACATGATTATCCTAACCTTATCATCGTGCTAGTTTTATTTACTGACATGTCGCTAAAAGTAGATTCTGTAGAAACGTCGCTAATTACCATTGGAGGAGGTCCATTTTTTCGTAAATATTGTTCGATAGTATGAAGGATAAGAGGACGTCTCGCCAAATATGTTTTAGTAAGTATTGACGGAACCCAACCTTTAACTTTAATTTGGAGAACATAAGTGGCTTTTGTTCGTGGTGGTTCATAAGAGAGGGGCTCAAGAACCCAACCATTAAGAACAATATGGGCCCGGATTCTATGAGAAACGCAAGGTATTTTCGGAGTTTCAACAGAGGTAGATACAAAATATATTGATCCACTTTGAGCGCATTCAATCTTTTCAACCAATGACAAATCTCTAGTTCTTGAAAGAAAAATTAAGATGTATATACACGATTTTATTTCACCGGAGCAAAGAAACTGCAAAAAATAGTTACTTGGAACCAGCCAATGCTTGCATAACCATATAAGTTAAACTTGTCGTTTCATCTAAATTTTCAATGAGATTGCCTTCCTCATACCTAATTTGGTAATAATGATTAGCACATCTGAACCTAGATTCTGGAGACCAATCACTCGTAATTTTGGTATTAACATCTTACAGTCACACCTCCATAAGTTCACCTTCACGCAATATGTAAATTCTCTCCAAGTGCACGGTAAGCTTTAGTCCCAACTTATAAGAGTTCTTAATATTTTACCCTCTATAAATTCACTCCCTCTCTAAGTGCACATTCTGCTATTTTTTTACTATGGTCCCAAGGGGGGGTGCACTTATGGAGGTATGACCGTATTTGCTTTTTTGGTTTCTTAAAAAAAAAAAGGAAATAAGCTAAAAATGTTTACCAATCATCCCAAAGTTTTCTCATTCCAACAACCGCAAAGATAGATTGAGGGGTAAAACCTTCAATTATATGCTCTCCCATAAAAATTGGTAATTTATCGCTTGAACCTACAGATTTACTTTGAACCAAAGCCCCACTTTTATGTTGTAAAACTTTTTTCCATCCTGATTCTTTTATAAGAGATTTTAACCTTTGTAAGGCTGTTTCGGCTTTTTGTATATGATATTGTGGTGTTAATTTATTAGGGTCAAATGAAATTGAAGAATTTTCTTCACTAAATTGTTCAGCGTATTCTTCATAATAATCTTCATTCTGACCGATTTGTTCTGTATTATAAACTTCTGTCATTTTAGTTAAATATTATTATTCTTTTTTTTTTTTTGGAGATATAAATATATTAACAAATAAGTGAGATGTAAATAAAATATATAACAAAGAATGTAAATAAATAAAATACGGGTTTCAAGTATTGATGGAAGGATAGGTGAGCGTAAAGATAAACAATGATGTTTAATTGAAAAAAAAAGTAAATTCACCAAGTTTTTATTGATTTTTTTTGGATCTTCCAAAGTATGGATAATAAGACAATTTAATATGCGGTAGATCGGCCGACTTTCAGCTCTCCTTTATGCCTGTTGGGAACACTAAGAAATTCGTTACACGTGTCTCAAAAATTCCTTTATCAGATCTCTTATATTAGTAAACAAAAGGCAGCAGCCACGAGATATTATAAATTATCCGTCCAGCGAAGTGGATCAATCTAACTTTATATGATTCTAAATGTGAAAATTTGATCGACAAATTATTAATTAATTTTTTAATTAATCGTTATCCATTTAAATAGGGATTATTTTTCGGAAATTGATGTTCACATTCGAATTTATGAATTTTCTTAACTTCTTTATATAATGTATAAGCACATATATCATATATAGGCATTATTGTCAGCATTATAACATATTTAGTAGCGGTAATAACACATGTCATTGCAGTAATAATCTCGTGATCTGTCATAATTGTATGAAACACGCAATTTTGCATATAAATAATAATTTATATCATTATATAAAAGATACAGTAAATACATCTATAAATAAATAAATATAATATATAATATATATTTTTATACACACACACATATATATATTAAATTACGATATGTTCTTGCCTTCCATTAATATTATTACTACCATTTGGAGGTTGAGTTGGTTCTAAAGGTGCAGCTATATTAGAATATTGTTGTTGGCTCTCTGAAGAGGGTTCATCCTCTTCAAACAATGTGGTATCGTTATACAAGGATGCCGGCACTTTTTGAGGTTCATTATATATTGATGAAGTTTTATATTGGTTTTCATTGTACGAAGACGAATAATTATTGTTATTATTATTGTTTGAATTACGGTTCGGTGTCGAATCGTAAAATCTAGACGCGGGCATTTTACTAATAAAATAATATTATTATTATTAAAAAAAATTTCATAATATTGTACAATATTATAATAACTTACCCTAATGCTTTTGCACTTGGACCTGAAACTATGGGATCATATTCTACTTCGTTCGAATCCCCAAATGGATCATACGAGGATGAACTCCCAACTCCAGCGTCTTCAAAATCTAAATTATTCAAACGCGTTCCCCTAAATGATTGTTTCTTTTTTTCCAAGAAATTAATGATTAATATAATCGTTGATAAGTAAATTTATTTGATTAAACCTAAATATATTATTACCTGTGATTCTTGTTTTGCTATTTTCACTTGTCCCCTTTCAATCATATCCTCATACATTTTAAATGAATTTACAAAATCCTGATTAAGTGCAAGAAGAGTATCTATCCACTGTTCATCTTGGACTTCAGATAAATAACTCATAACGCTTTGATGCAATGACTTGCATTTTGTGTAAAATTCCTGAATCAATTCATTTTTGGCAATATCTTCTTTCTCGGGATCAGTGAACGATAACGTTTGTGTGAACAATTGTATATTATTCTTCGAAATTTCAATGGTTTCTGAAATTTTAACTTTCGTTGACTGTAAATAAAATCATTAAATACATTAACTTGGTTACTACCAAAATAAATCAATTTTATTAAATAGTAAATATATATTAATATATATATATATATATTTTTACTTACGACTTCATTAGATATATTATTCTGTTGAATTGAATGTTGAACGGATTTCTAAAATATAATAATAATAAGTATAAGTAAAAATCATCCAAAATATTAACTGTATCCAAATATAAATATACCTGAGTTGAAATAACTCGGACTCCAGTCAATTTTGAGTAGAGATTAGATATTTGATACAAACTGGGTTCATTCCTAAACATTTCGGTTAAAGTACTCAATAATGTAACTATTTTTTGTTTTATATCATCATCCGTGTTTGGTGATGTTACTACAATTTCTAATTCATCAAGAAATTTTTTGCTAGCAATCTCTGCGTGAAATTTAGCTCCACAATTTTCCGCCATGGCTTTAAGCACCTAAATTAATAATCGTATTACTATTAAATTAATTTAATGAATAAAATCAGAGATCAAAAAATTTACGTACAGTTAATGTTCGATGTTGAACGTTCCCTGATTTTGAAATTTTTTTTCTAATGAATTTTGTTGCTTCTTTTGCTCCGTTTTCTGTTGCATTTACCGCATCACATGTATTGATGATTAAATTCCAATCATCATCATTTTTATTGACACACTGTTCTATAAATTTTTATAAAAATTAAATCAAAAAAAAAAAGTTAAGGTGATGAAAAAAGAAGCGACAATATTGTTACCTAAATAATCTGTAACTATAGTTTTCGATTTTATATCAAATATTCCCATCTTTATTCGCTTTGCTCGTTTGATAATATGATTAAACTTTTTAAAACTTATACTCGGTCTATTTATATCCTTTGTAACCTTAACAGACATTTTAAATTCAATTACACATATTCATTAAAGACGGAGGTCTCGTTAGCTTTAACTTTGTTTTTTAAATATTACTTAATAAATAACGTTTATAATAAACACACCTTTATAGAACAAAAAAAAAAAAAAAAAAAAAATATATATATAAATATATATAAAAGCTGAGACTTTTTATTTATAAAATGTTTTATAAATTATAATATAAAGTTTGTCTGTTTGTTAGTTAAAATCTCTCCCACTTATATAACAAATTGCATATTTGATGACAAAACTAGATTTGGAAATGATACTTCCTTTTGAGGTGAAATGAAAGGAATCTCAAAAGCGTGAAATGTAGTACCAAAATTTTCTTAGGATACACATTAATAACCTTGGCACATAGGGAAATTCCTTGGCCATTATTAAATGATTGCCCCATTTAGAAAATTTAGTAATAAATAATTTTATAATTTAAAAATATGCGATAGAATGAAGAATATCATATTTATATTTTTCTTGCCACTCTTGTAAAATTCCCGGAATCGCTTCATCTAAATCCGTTACTTGTTCATTGTCAATCTATATGAGTACCGCAAAAGAATTCCAAGAATTCCAAGAATTTCAGTTTGTTTATTTTTCAATAATTTTTGTTTATTACGAATAAAATCACGGGTAGGATAAAATGCATATAAATTAATCATGTTAGATTTTCTTTCTAAATATTTTCTGTAATATTTTTTTAACTTTATTTTTATATCAAAAACAAAAAAATCGATGCAATTCAGGAAAGAAAAAAAAAAAATAAAAAATAAAAAATAATGAATTTGTAAAAAAAAACAAACATACCATTTGAGCCAATTGTAAAATAGCACGGCCGCCTAGCATTGCATCTTCGTGATTGTCTTTAATATCTATGTTTATAATATGGACAGGTCTATTCTTATGTTCTCCTCTATCTGTTAGATCTAATTTTATATGTAAAAAATTTTGTTAGAAAATTAAACGAAAATTTCCGAAAAAAAATATATTTACCTTCGCAAATAGCGTCGAAACATCGTTCTTCACAAGTTATGATCACATCAAAGGTCTCATTAGCTTCAGTATACCATTGTTCGGGAGCAAATTTGATCTTTCTATTTCTGTCCAACATATCTAACAATCCATTTTGTTTATACCTTATTTAAGTAAAATGGAGTAAGAAGAAATGTTGCAAAATAAATTCATATGCATATTACTAACAATTTAACATCTTTCTCATGTAAATCTTTAAACATATAATCGTAAGGTGTTCCAAAAGGATAAATGTTTGGTCTATCGAGACTCGGACCAGGAAGTCTAACCGCTGAGCCTGTACCGTATGATTTTACCTTAAAACCACATTTACTTTAAGCATAAGAAAAGACATTAGATAATATCTTTAAAATAAAAGAAATAATTATTGAAATGCCCAAATTACGTAAGGACATGATGCGCTTCCATGCTACGATTTTGGTTACTTGCACAAACGACCGCAAAGTTCCTGCCTACTCCCATTATACTAGGTGTAAGTTGAAGACCCAATGCAGATCAGCTATATATATTTTATTTTATTTTGTGCGACTTTCACATGATTTCGAGTTTATACGCGTTTTATTGTTTAATTTTTATTTTATTAAGTAAAACTAGTATACAATGTTTAAAATTAATTTATTATATATAATAAATAACATTATCTATAATAGCATTATCGAGTGATTAATGGAATGTATATAATTAATTATATACAAAAGATAAAATAAAACAAAATAATACTTTTTAACATATGATCTTACGAAATTATGTTTTTTGATAAAAATCTACCGATCGAATCGAAATAATCCGGTTGTGCAACAGTATCCACGTGTGTTCCATCTGGAAATGATTGTATATCTTTTCCGCCTTCAGTTTTGGCTAATTCATATAATCGATTGACATGTTCCTTTGGGATAAGTTCATCACACTCACCTAAAAGAAACAATATTGGAATACGTTTTAAATTCTGAATGGCTTTTTCTGATTCCCATTTTTGTGTACAAAAGAATGTAAAATGACGAAGTGGCGGAATGACATGAGGTACTAATTTTGGCTAATAATATTAAAATTATAATAATTAGAACATAACATTACAATAAGGACACACTTGATTCTCGATTTAAACTTACGATGCTGAGAAAGGTGTTTTCAACTATAAGACCTGAAACCTATTAAACAAATCATTAATTTAACAAACAAGTAATAATAACAGTAATAATAGTTATAAAAAAAACCTTATCCTCATTTTTCGATACTAAATCAATAGATACTGCGCCTCCGAGAGATTGACCATACACTACTACTTTTGTGTGCTGGAATACTTCATGTTCCTTAATGTAGTCTAATGCAGTCTAAAAGAATTAAATACTTTGTAATTATAGGAATCTATCTACACGAGTATAAAGTGAATAAATGCAAATAACTTACTTGAGCATCTATTTTAAGTCCTTTCTCCGAGGGAGATCCTTCGCTAAAGCCATATCTGATCACATAGAAAAATTAGATTCAAATATAATCGTAATTAAAAAGTAAATAAATAAATATTATAAATACCCTCTATATGAAAGCATAACTATATTACATTTACATCTGGTATGATTATATAACCGCTCCGCAACTGGCAAACAATGCCCCTGACATGTAAATGATTGTTAGAAATCAGTTCTTCAATGTCGTTATCTATCTTAAGACATTTTACCATATTCCCCGCATTTCCCTAAAGATCAAGTTTTTAAATTATCTTATTAATACTCTCCTTAGTACAAAAGATAAATACAGAAAATTAAATGACTCACGTGAAAATATAATATCGTTGGTCTTTTACTTGCATTGTTTTCTTGTTGTATAGCATATAATCGAATTTTAACATTGTCGGACGTAGTCAATATTTCTTCTTTGAATGGTAAACAATGTTCCGATGGTTTTGGAACCTTAAGTAAAGTATCAGTTTGTTAATTAAAAAATTCCAGTTAAATAAAAGACTTCGAATTCTTACATAGTCTCTTGAACCTTCTGGATAATTAGCAAGGTATAATAGATTACATTGAAATGAACCGACAAAAGCAATACCATTTATTAAGTATTTAAAATATTTGGTAAAGGATTCCTTATACGATTCCATTAAAAATAATTTATCTTTTTGAAAGAAAAAAAATCTTTATATAATTTATCAGGTATTTGCACGATTATTGTATTCCTTCAATTCGTATGCCGAAAATAAGCACCCTATAACCATCACAGATTAGTTAATTTACTATTACTTTTTGTTATAATGAAAAGAAAAAGGGTGCTTAATGTCGGAATTACACGATCGGGGATTAAAGAAAGAGGATCTACTAACCCAAAGTGAATATCTTTTATGAACTTTTTTATAATCGATTTTCACGTTTTACTATCCTTTGGCGTCATAGCTTACAAATCACATGACTTTATCATTTACTTCCATGACGAGATACATTTAGAGTAAAAATTTAATAATGGCTACAATTCCGAACTTTGTTCTTAATAATGGAGTAAAAATTCCCGCGCTTGGGTGTAATTATCAATTTATCTTATATACTACATCAACCTTGTAAATAATTTAAATGCTTTTTATTCTTTGTTTTTAATTAGTGGGTACATACCGACTGAAAAAATGTGATGTTGATAAAGCTGTAAGAAGTGCTGTTGCATCTGGATATAGGCTTATCGGTATATATGTGTATATATATGTAGATGTATATTATATATATACACGTTTATGGAGAATTATATATTTATGTCATTTATCTACATTATCATACGTTATTACATATAGATTCAGCGATTGGATATAATAATGAAGAACCGATTGGGAAAACTATCAAAGAATTGATTGATGATACTTCACTAAGCCTTAAACGAGAGGACTTTTTTATCACGAGCAAACTTCGTTAGGGATTCAATTTTTCAATTTTTTTTGCATTTGTGTACTTAAATTTAATTACTTTAATTGAATGGTTATAATAAATTTATATAGCTCCGGGTGATCAAGGACATGATTGTTGTCTAAAAGGTTATTATTATTCCAATTCATTGTCTTTATTCTTTAAAAAAACTATTTAGCATCCCTTATTTTTAGCATTCTCGTGTTCTTTGAAACGATGGAATCTTGATTACCTTGATCTATTTTTGATTCATTGGCCCGGGTGAGATTGTTATATAAATACATGTGTATATTATTTTCATCATCTTTATAATAATAAATTTATAAATTTAGGTCACAAAAACTGAAACCATCAGATCCAAAGCATGCAGAAAATCGTAAAGGAAGTTGGAAAGCTCTGGAAGAATTATATTCGGAAGGAAAAGTTAAATCTATTGGGATAAGCAACTATACTCATCGACATATTACTGAATTGTTGTCATATTGTACTATAGTACCTCAAGTATTACAATTCGAATTGCATCCTCTTTTATATCAAAAGGATGTGATTGATATTTGTAAACAAAATAATATTCAAATACAAGCGTATTCAAGTGTTGGTCAAGGAAAGTTAGTAAATGGAGAAATTAATATTCCTATATTAAAAGAAATTGCTGATAAACATGAAGTCACTACAGCACAAGTTTTATTAAGATGGGGATATCAACATGATGCTATCGTTATACCCAAGTCTATCACACCGGAACGAATAAGCTTAAACGCAAATATATTTCATTTTAAATTAACGGAACAGGTAAATATAATAATTTTTCTTTTTAGGAATTTTCATAATAATGATACTAATATAAAAATTTTTTTTTTAGGATATGGAGTCTCTTGATTCTTTGAGTGAAACTCAAAATAGACGTTTCTGTTGGGATCCCACAAATATCTATTAGATTATCATAAAATTGTTTATTAATTATTTATTTAATAAATTATCTTACTACTCTTGCTTTCATTTTATATTCTCCATTATTATCAAAATATTTGTTATGTATTCTATCAAATAAGAAATAAATATCCTCTGAATTATTGGATAATATCAACCATTTTGATGTATCACTAATAGTTGCAGCCCTAAAATAATATCATTAGCAAATGATCAAATGAGATTTTACAAAATATAATCACTCATGTATATACATACTCTCGAGTAACATCGGCGAGTTCAAAACGTTTATTACATAATTTTATTAGATATTCCTTTAGATAGAATTTAGTTACATCCCGCGGCAATCCTGCTAAAATAATACATTTACCAATACGATAATTTAATGGATCCATTTGAACTTCCTCTGGAATAAATTTCTGTAGAATAAGTCTGTATTAAATTATAATTTTATCGAAAAAAAGAAGATTAGAGAAATTAGATTACCGTTAATTCAACATTTAACTTGTTTCCATAAAAAGTTTTTTGATTAACGTATTTAGCAAATAGCGAAGCATTCCTAGAGTCGTTGAATTGTATCCATGCAGATCCGGTTGGTTTATAATAATCATTGTAAACAATGAAAACTATACAAATGAATATAAGATTAATACGATGATTTTTAGACAATATAGGAAATTTTACTTTTACCTTTGTTAATGGGGTTTTCGTTATCTGGATAAATTCCTTGAGTTAACATTTCAATATCTTGACGGGTAGCAGAAATTGGGAGTTTAGAAATATGAATATTTTGATACGTTTTCGTATAAGGCTCTATACAAAATTATTATGATAAGCAACTTTTTTTGCTCTGATAAATTAACAAATTTGATTAGAAAATGGTAATAATTTCAGTCTACCTTTCCAAAAATTCAATTGTAACTTTTTTGGAGATTTTTCCCAATTTTTTAACATAGAAGAAGGTAAAGGTACAGGTTTTTGGTCAACTGTTCGAGACGGAGTTTGATTTTCTACTCCATCACGAATAGCTCTACGTCTATTTGCAAATGAGTTGCTTCTTCTTGCGTTCGTTGAAGGACTTTCGTTGGTATCGATAGTGTTGGTAATAGACATGTCCTTTACATTGGCGTTCGTTTGTATATTGTTTGCTTGTGCCTCAGAAGAATTTTTCCCATTTGTGGAATATCTTCTTATTGAAGTCAATCGACGAAAACTCGCAAAATGCAAATCATAATTCGGTCTAGAAGTCCTCAGCAGATTTCGAATTAACATTTTGACTATTAGTATTTGATTGTCGATTTCGAATTATCAAAACTTTTTAAGATTGACTATCTCATCTGTGTTACATTAAACTTTAATTTTATATTTTAAAATTAATATGTAAAAAACAGTTTTTTTTCATTTATCCTTATTATTCATTTTCATTCTATTTTTTTCAAGAAGAACACTCGCATTCAAATATTCATTTGGATGTTCAATTGTTTCTATAATATTGTCATTATTTTTATCTAACAAGCCTTTAGTAATCTCAAAATATTTAGTACAAGCGACTTGATAATGTTCTTCTTCAGCAAGGTTTAAAATTTCTCTTATGTGTTCTTCATTTCTTACTCCCATCTGTACCAATTTAGTTCTTAAATTTGGTTGAGAAAATTCTCGGAAAGGACATCCATGTATCTCTCCTGAATTAGGTCGATGTTTCGTTATAAGAGACATACAACTACAGAAAATAACATTTTAAATTTAAAATTTCGGACCAAGAAAGTCTTATGATTTCGAACTTAATTAAAAATTGTGGCATTGTGACAGTAACACTTAAAAGACTTCTTACTTTAAGGGTTTATAGTCTTGACGTTTTCCTTCTACACCATAATTATGCCTAATATTATACGCATAATCTCTTTGAAACTTGCTTTCATCAATTTCAGAAAATGATTTTTTCCAAAAAGCAAGTGATTCTTCAACAGTTAATCCAATTCCCTATAATTAAACTGTGTCAATATTTAATTTTATATAATTCTCATAGGAGAAACGAAATACCTTGAGGAATAAATTAAACTGTATTCTAGCATAATGTTTCAAATGATGATTCTCACAAAGGTTTTGGTATAAATGTTGCATACATAATGGGAAATGATCAACAAGCTGTTATATAATAAGAAACAAGTGAGACTTTGTTATGCGATCAATAAAATGACATTTTAATTTACCTGATGCACGTTATCCGCAATTGGGTTGCTAATGATAGAGTAATTGACTGTCTGCGTTCTTCCATCGTATTGTTTGATGATTTCATCTAACATTGGCATAATTCGTTCATTTCTTAATGTAATAAATGATTTGCTAGCTAACTATAGAAAATAATAATGAAAATATATTAGATTAAGCGAAACGATTAGTGTTAGAACAAACCAAAAAGAATTTTGCGTACTTCTAGTGCTTTCGTTAGTCTCTGACGAAATTCATACATAACAAGCGATAATTGCTGGGTTACAGGGACATAGGCTTTACCTTCTCTCAAATAAACAACGCGTCTTGCGACAAGATCTGGTACTTTCTCAAAATCAATCTATTTCAAACGAAATAATATAGATCCTTTAAAAAAAAAATAATAATTTTCGAAATTTCAGATTTCTTCGATTTGTACCTCAAAAAGATCACAAAGTTCACCATCGGTAGTTACAAAAATCGAACAAGTATTTAATTCATCTTTCGTTAATTTTTCATTCAATAATTTCTTTTCAGCTTGATTTAACTTGTAGAACAAAATAATTTGGATTAGCTAAATGAAACGAAATCAAGGACGACCCTATAATGTATTGGTTTAGATCATACACTTTTCCATCTCATATTTTCATCGTTAAGAAATCCTAGTTTTTCTACCGGGTTTTCCCTTAAAAATCTCAACCTGCGCATATAAAATATATTAATTTGATTAAAGCAAACATTTCAATGATTAAACATTTATATTTATACTTACTTGAATAAAGCGCATTCATATTTTAGGAACCAATTTCTTAAGTCTTCACTTGTAAAATAAAATATTGATTAGTGTAATTTATAAATATTTTTGCATCAATGTAAATTACATACGTTCTAGAATAAGCCAATCTTAAAATAAAGTGAGATATATGATCTTTTCTTCTTTCTTCTTGTAACGGATACACTTTACCTGACTCGTTTGAATGTAACGGAAGCCACTTATTCGATGTTTCTTCTAAATACTTTTTTACTTCTTCTTCCGACTTGTTACGTAATATTGCTCCTTCAAGGGTCTTTAGCACTTTGGAGATAAATTTAAATAGAAATTTTTTTTGTTTTAAAAAAAGCCACATGTTTCACTTAGATAAACTATGTACCTTGTAATCTATCAAAAGCGAAACTTTCAAATTCGTCAATGGTAATTTCTTCGGTAGGAGGTACACTATAGAAATTAAGAAGATGCGGATATTTCTTTCCATTGTGTCTCTTAACTTCATAACGGTCTCCTTCTATGGTGGAACTTGACAAAGTGCGTTTATTATTTGTATCAGTATTTGAGAACATAATTTTATAACTTTTTGTCGCGTAGAATACTATTAAAAGTCTCGCGTATTTCGACTGCTGATCGGCATAGAGGCTATGCAGATACGATCGCACCATATATGGCACGCCCGTTCAAATAAACGATTTTTTCAAAAAAAAAAAAAAAAAAAAAAAAAGAAAAGAAAAGAAATTAACAGAAGCCTAATTTAAGAAAATGATCAATTAATCAATAGTATCAACCATAAAATTTATAATCAATAATATAAAGTACTTATTAAAGTTAAATAGATACTAACCGATAAACTCCGGGTTGATTGTATAAGACACATTTGAAAATAGGTGACAATGTAGCGTATTTTCATTAAAATCTAAGGATATATAATTGTAAATTTTAAAATTTTATTTTTCTATGAAAAGTAATCAATAAGACTCAATTGATGCCATGAAGCTTGGAGCATTGATGCGTAGACTAATCGTTCATAATATAAATTTTTAAAGCTGTACGTGATGACTGTCCATATAATTAAGCTATTAAAATATTCAATATGATAACTTTTTATATAAAAGCTGCCATTATAATCAAATATATTATAAAAAGAGACTTTTTTTATTTTTCCGAAAAGTTTTCGGAAAACTACGATTTTTTGTTGTGAGTTGTAGTCCCGCATCCGGTGTAATATATGTGATGTTTATTGATTTACCCAGTATCACCGTCACTTTTTCTTTCCACGTGATTTTTTTGTGCGCATCAGCAGGACCCATATAAAGGTTGTTTTAAAATTCGAGAAATTCACTATTGTCTTTACCCATTTTAAGACCCAATTTACCAATAACCTTAAATATTTTCTAGGATGTATTACCCAAAATAAAAATAACATATTATAATTTTTAGATAAATAATTTAACAAAATAAAATAAATGCGTTTGATTTATTAATCAAGGATTGTTACTAAAATATTAGTTACATGTTTTTGTGGAAAAAAACCCAAGAATTACCTATCAAGCATAAACAACCAATTAGATTAGCAACCATCGAATTAGTATGAATTATATCCAAGTTATTATCAAAGTGATAAATAACTTGTTTTGGAGTTATATGCACAAATAAATTGCCACCCGCTTTACTTGCTGGAAAAAATAAATTGCCATCAATATTAACATACATAGTGACTGAAATATAAGATAAAGAATCTATACCTTTTGAAAAAGAAATATAGGCATGCGCGCATGCCGTACGTTTGGATACCAATTTATACATTGGGAAGAAAAAAATTTTTTTTTTTATTAAGTTATACATAATATATATATATATTACCCTTATAAAAAACGCATATGTTCATTACCCATTATAGTAACAACCTCAAAAATAATCATAGGACTGTTACCCATTTTGCATAATAACAATTTTACCTTTACCTATTTAATCATTAACCTAAATTTTTTTTATATTAATATTACCCGACCTAACTAACAATAATTTTGGATTTTATATAACAACTTTACTGACCCATTTTAATGGTCCAGGGTTCTGCATCAGCCTTGTTTACGAAAAATTTTGACTGCAAATTTTGCACTTTTAAATATAAAGGAAATTAAATTTTGATACTTTAAAGTATAAAAAATTTTGATTTTACATTTTAAAATTTTATGTTTTTTTTTAAAATTTAATAAATTATAAATTATTTTGCTTTATAAAAATCAATAAACCAAATAAAAATACACTTTGTCAATAAAAAAATTTCATTTAAATTTTGAAATTTATGTCTGCTTATTTATTAGTAAAACAAGTGCAATAAATAATACCTAAATAAATATGAAAATGCATATTTCCTAATACTTTTAATAGATATAATACAAAATAAATACAATAAATAACATCTAAATAAATATAAAAACATATATTATTTAAATAAATATAAATGTATAATATGTTTAATATTATTACAAAATATAATATAACTTCAAAAATATGTAAGATAATTCAATAAAAATAATATCTGAATAATAATGCTATACTTATTAAACAACTTATTTATTCTTAAAAAAATAGTTTACTTTAACCAAAATACCTAACTATACTCTAAACCTTATAAAAGAAAATAAGCAAAAATAAAAACAGTTAATATAGTAATTAAAAATAAACTAGTATTAAAATTATATTTAAATAATTATTTGTTTTCAATTTTTTTATAAGCTTTTATCTAATATTAAAAAAAGAAAAAAAGAAAAAAAGAAAGAGTTTAAAGATTACAAAATCAGTATTATTAAATGTAAATAAACAAACAAATCATTCATATAGAAAAAAAAAAAATAATGGTAATACAGAATTATTATTTATATTTTGTTTAAAGGTTTGATGGCTTATAAATAAATATTTTTATATTATCCAATTTAGGATTATCTTACTATATCACTTTTAAATGCAAATCATTTAATCAGTAATTTAATTTTCCTTTTTTAATATCTATTTTAAATATTATTTTTATTTTTAAACAATTAAAACAATTAAGCCATTTATATTTATATATACTTTTTTATGGTTTAATTTATTTTCACTTTCTTTTAAAATGTAAAACTTAATTTATATAATTTAATTTTTTTGTAAAAAATTTCATTTTAAAAAATACTTTAATTATTTTTTTATTCTTATTAAAAAAATACTTTATAAAAAAAATACTAAAAAATAATTTATTTTTGTTAAAAAATACTAAAAATACCTTTGTTTCATCAAAAAATTCGTTTTCTTTCCTTTTGTTTATACTCCTTTCTTTATTTTCTCTTTTCCTGTTTTTTTTTCACTTTAATTCTTTTTTGTTTATTTCTTTATTTCCTTTCTGCTTTTTCTCCCTTATATTTTCTTGTTTTCCACCATTTCTTATTGTTTTTTTTTTATTTTTCATTATTATTTCCACTATTATTTTCATTATTGTTTTTTTCCTATCATCACTGGTCAAAATCGATGCTATCGGGTACATATCGGGTATATATCGGGTACCTGATATGTACCCGATATGTGTGAAATATGTGTATGCTATTTAATAATACTACACATATCAGGTACCCGATATGTACCCGTCAGATGCAGAA
This sequence comes from Rhizophagus clarus, assembly GCA_015698045.1. Lineage (NCBI taxonomy): Eukaryota > Fungi > Glomeromycota > Glomeromycetes > Glomerales > Glomeraceae > Rhizophagus > Rhizophagus clarus. The sequence goes on from BLAL01000004.1 coordinate 1,711,084, forward strand.
AATCGGTGACATATAACGTACATATCGGGTACATTTCTCATACATATTGGGTAGTTAAATATCGGTTACATATCATAGATTTATTGGGTACCCGATATATTTTAAAAAAATATCGGACAGATATTATACACTTATCGGATAGTGCTAATAAGTATCCTATATATACCTGATATGTATCCTATTTGTATTTGAAATATAAGCATAATTTCATAATTTTCACACATATCAGATAGCCGAAAAGTATAGCATTTATGGGGCATTAATAGTAGTAGATTTATAATTTAAATACAATTGTAATTTAAAAGTAATTTAATTCATTTAATTGTAATTACTGAAAGTTTTATTTATATTTTCAATCGATAATAAAAAAAATATTATACAAAAAATATTATAAAAAAAATTCACTACTCTTTACACAAATTTACAATTAATGTTCACTTGTTTGCTTGTTTTCATTTCATTATATCTATTTAATTTGAAAGAAAGTAAAATGTTAGTAATAAAAGTGTTAGTATGAATATTAGTAGAAGTGTTAGCAAAAGAAAAGGAACGTTAATAAAAAAATTTTTACATTAGAAAGTGTTAGTATTAATGTTAGTATTAATGTTAGTAGAAGTAGAAAAGGAACGTCAATAAAAAAAAAATATAAAGTATAAGTATTAATGTTAGTGTTAATGTTAGTAGAAGTGTTAGTAAAAGTAAGAAATAAAAAATGTTTAACAGTAGAACATTGTTAGTAGGAACGTTAGTAGGAGAAAACACATTAGAAAAAAATATTAGTAAGAGTGTTAACAGGATGGAAAAAGAAATTTCAACAAAAAATGTACCTTTGTATTTATTTTTTAGAAAAACCAATAAAGTAAAAAACTCGATAGTAGAACATTGTTTAGGACGTTAGTGAGAAGAAATACATTGGAAAAATATATTAATAAAAGTGTTAAGAATAACATAATAATGGAAAAAGAAATTTCAACAAAAAATATACCTTTATCTTTATTTTTTAGACAAAAACAATAAAGTAAAAATTTGAGAGAGAGAGAAAAAAGTTTTGAAAAAAAAAAAAACGATAAATAAATAATTAAATCGTGATCATGCAATCACATGATCAACAAAATTATCAATTTTTATTGGTTATTTGGGTAATATTATAAATAACATAATAATGGGAAAAGAAATTTCAACAAAAAATATACCTTTATCTTTATTTTTTAGACAAAACAATAAAGTAAAAATTTGAGAGAGAGAGAAAAAGTTTTTGAAAAAAAAAAAAAAAAAAAAATACGATAAATAAATAATTAAATCATGATCGTGCAATCACATGATCAACAAAATTATCAATTTTTATTGGTTATTTGGGTAATATTATATTCAGCCACATCAGCCACAAAATCGGTCATCTATCGAATGCACAAGTCAATATTAGCGAAGAAGCACAAACTTGATTATTTACTATTCGTGCTCAACTTGAGTTGATAAAATTATTAAAAAATCACTGATTTTATTAAATTTATCAGAATTTTTATACCTAATTAAAGATGATTAAATTAAGTTTTACTACCGATTTCATTATAACGTTACCAACTTTTTTGTTAATCTTGGATATTTTATTTTGAATTTAAATTGTTCGCTTTGAACTCGAGTTGAACTCGAGTTCAACTCGAGTTTAACTCGTTCGCTCAAGATCTTTGTGTAATGTATTATAGATCCGTAATTATTTTATTTGTTGTCTATAATTGGCAAAAGCTTATTATAAACCAAAATAAAAAACACTATTTATTTACGTATCTGTATTATTAGATTTTACCTTTTTTAGATTTGATATATAATTAAAAAGAAGACCTTTATCTTGATATTTTGGAATCACGATCATAACAATTGAGTTTAAGTCGAGTTTAACTTGTTCATTGTGATTGATTGTATTGTAGATCCGTATCTGTATTATAATTAATATAAAGAAGACAAATCATAACAATCATGACATATTTGAGAAATTAGAACAATTTACGTAAATGTTCTTGAAGGGTAATTAATATAATAATACAAGGTGATAAAAAATTGTTTTTAAAAAGAGGTTTCATCTTTTTTTTTTCTTACAATAAATTTGTTGTCATTATTTCTATTATATATTCTTTTTCTTAAAATTTGTTGCCGTTATTTTTTATTATTATATATTCTTTTTCTTAAAATGCCCGCAAATTGGACTGATGCAATAACTGAATATTTAATAAGATATAGGAGGTAAAAAATTAAATGAAAACTAATAAATAACTTTGATCATATTCTAGTTTTTTTTTCTCTTACGTTTCCTGATCTAAAAATTAAATAAATAATGTAAAGGAGAAGGAACAACTACTACCATGACATACCCAGGAGGGACTGCTCCGAATTCTGGGAGAGCCTAGCTCGAAGAATTTGGAGACGGTTCCACGTGAGGTTCACTGGCCAACAGGTAGAAAGAAAGTGGAGAAACTTGGTCAGGAATTTTAATGTTAGTAAAATAATAATAAATCATAAAAAAAAAATAAAAAAAAATAAAAAATTAATAGTATTAACATTTTTAGAATTTCTGTGAATGGAGGAATGGTGCGCGAAATGGAAGGTGGTCCCGGGAAGGAGAAAGATATTATAGGCAGTTCCGCATAAGGTTTTGGGACAGACCTGGTAATTATTAAGAATTTTTTTAATTTATATTTAAGTTATTTAAGTTCTAAATTTATATATATTTCTTAAAGAACCACCACAGTCGTAGGCGGCGTAGAAACACTGCGCATCGGCAGCCTCGGAATCCGTAAATTATATTTTTTTATTTTTATTTTTTTTTATTTTGTATTTTTTATATTTTATTTTTATTTTTTATATTTTTATATTTTTATTATTTTTATTATTATTATTTTTATTTTTATTATCTTTTATTATTATTATTTTTATTAAATATATATGTATATTATATAGTCATCTAATTATTATTTTAATATTTTTACTATTTTATAATTTGATTTAATATCGGCCTATATTCAACTGAAATTAAAAAATTCGACCTCAATTATAAGTAATTAAAGCTTATTATAATAAATTGCTTTTATTCAATAAACATTCATTTTTTTTTTTTATTAAAGTATTAATTAAATAAACAATCTGTCGTCATATATTATATAATATATTGTAATAATGAAATATCTTCAATAAATTTTTAAAAAAGGTACATTTAGGCGTGACAGATCTAATACCACTGATTCTTCCAAAATGTTACTAAAATCTTTCCATAGATCAAATTGAGTGAACTAATCTATCAATTTACAATATAAAATCTTGAAATAATCTTTCACATTTTTAAAATACGTGATCAAACTCATTTTTGCTAAACTGCCGAAACCTTTTGGCGTTTACATGCAATAGTTTCGGCATTTTAATTTAATTTGACGATCATTGATTATCATGATCAATCTATTTTTACGGTTTTCTAAACCATAATTTTTTTTTTATTTTTTTTTTAGGTTGCTGGACTCCCAGACTTGGAATGTAAGTTGGAAGGGGTGGGGAGAATTTTTTTTTAATATTAAAAAAACATTACTAACGTTTCTTTCTTTATTTTTTTTAGGTTGCCAGCCTTCTTGGACAAACCAGACTTGGGAAATGTAAGTTGGAAAGGGTGGTGATTTTTTTTTAATATTAAAGAAACGTTACTAACGTTTCTTTCTTTATTTTTTTTTAGGTTGCCAGCCTTCTTGGACGAACCAGACTTGGGAATGTAAGTTAGAAAGGGCGGGGGATTTTTTTTTAATATTAAAGAAACGTTACTAATGTTTCTTTCTTTATTTTTTTTAGGTTGCCGGCCTTCTTGGACGAACCGGACTTGGGAATGTAAGTTGGAAAGGGTGGTGATTTTTTTTTAATGTTAAAGAAACGTTACTAACATTTCTTTCTTTATTTTTTTCAGATTGCTGGACTCCGGACTTGAAATGTAAGGAGAGAGGGAGGGATATTTTTTAAATATTAAAGAAACAGTTTAACGTTTCTTTTATTTATTTTAGGTTGCAGTTTCCCTTGTTCCTCTTGATCCTAACGTGATCACGATTAAGAAAAGTTTGAGCAAACTTTTCTTAAAATTGTATTATAAATGACTGTAACTTTTTTATTAATTTATTGTAATAAAATACGTAATAAAATAAAAATATTAACAATAATAATTATACTTTTAAACACTTTACAAAAAATTTATAAACTTGATAATGCATTCAATAAATAAGACAATAAAAATTTTTTAACTACATTAAACGAATTAAAAATTTCTAAAAAGAAAAATCTATAAAGAAAGTAAACTCTAAAAAATTTCTTAATACGTTATATAATATGAAATCTAACGTATTAAAATTTGTATCACATATTGGGTACCCGATATGTGTAAGATAGAACTGTGCCTGATATATATTAAATAACATATCAGTGACCAATAGTTTAGATATCAGGGTCTTGATAATTAGGCATATTTTGAAGTGTAATAAATCGGGTACCCGATATGTAAAAATACCCGATATTTATCCGATTAGCCGCCGATATATAAGTCCCCGATATGTACCCGATAGAATTGATTTTGACCAGTGCATTATAATTAGACTTTTCTTACATAAATATTTATTATGTTAAAAATAAATAGGTATTAACTTTTAAAGGACAATTTAACCTGTTAACCAAATTTTTGAATATAAATAATTAAGTTATATTACAGACTTTTTAACTGTTAAATAAATTTTAAATATAAATAATATAAATAATTAATTTATACAGAAATTTTTTAAGTTAAAAAAAATTAGTCAATTAAAAATTTTGTATGATCATGTGATAGGGGTCGCTATGATGACAGGGTCACCAAATAATAACACCTTATTTTTTATATTAACAGTTAATAATTAAATTTATATTAAATAAATTAATATTATTATATTTTTTTTAATAAATTTAAATCTCCAAAAATCTAAAATAAAAATTTAATAATACTTTACAGAAACTTACAAATTCTAAACGATAATGAATTGACATAGTAATAATTTTTTTTTTTTTGTTTAAAGGCGATAATATTACATAATCTTTATTAAGCAATTGAGAGGGCATCATAGATATCCGCAAAAACAAAAGACATACTCCCAACCTGAGGGCCAGTCTAACCAATACGCCTAAAAAATTAACACATAAATAAAGAAAAAAAGGGAAAAGGATACAAAAAAGAAAATATTTTATATCTATTGGAGAAACAAGGTAAAATCCTACTGATTATTACTAATTTTGAGACTGTTTTTGAATAAAATCCAATAAAACTTTCTTGATTTTCACAATTTCTGCATGCAATTGCTTTTTAGAAAGTTTTTTCAGGAGAGAAGGGCCATCGCTAGGTTTCTTTTTAGTCTTCTTCGTCTTAGTCTTCTCATCTAATTTATGTCCAATAGATGATTTACCTGAATCCTTCAACAGACTCCTTATAGGAACACAATTAGAATCTGTTATCACAGAGCGGCTTAATCCATTATTCTTGAGCTTGTTAAAGTAAAAGTGGAAGGTTTATTGTTAGCTCCACCTGTGCTATTACCATGGGCTTGCTGACAACTTCTCTGAGTATTGATAAAAGATGGAACAGTGTGGTGATATCAACTGAATTTAACTCCACTTCAAAATGATTTATTACTCAATACTGACTAAAGATCATCTCACGTTTCGAAGTATGCAATAATTTTGCGTTAACCATTTGGATTCTTGATTTCCTTAAAGCCTTAATACGCAGGGGGTTAATAAAATTTGTAAGATTTTTTTTAGAAAAAATGCTGAAGCTGTCATAACGTCTGGTAGGTTCATGACAACAGCCTGGAATCATTCTCTTTCTTTACGTTCTTGAAGAAACCAAGCAGCAGGGAACCATCTAACTGTAATAGAAATAAGGGGAGCGATCTAAAGGTGATCTTTTTCTCAAATTGAAAAAGCATGCATGATTTCTAACTTATACCTTACGGTTTTATATTTCTTCTATTTCTTGACTGTTACTGACAGAGATAATATTGCCCCAAACCTTTAAATACTCAAGAAGTTCGATATTATCCTACTTAGCGGGAATATTATAAATTAGTATATCACAAACATATTGTCCAAGACTCAGATTAGGACGATAACCAGTAATAATGTGAGTAGCATCTGCATTTGACTCTATAGTTTTCACTTTCTTACTCTTGGTAGGCACAAAAGATTTAGCGTCAGATTTTAAGGTACAACTAGAAGAGAGATCAGGTGTAACACTAGGCTGCAGGATCACTGGATCAGGTACTTGTGTTGTAAGACCTGTAATGTTATCTACTTATTCCACAAAGATAGCCTTTTGTTTATCTTTCTTCTGGGAAGTTCCTTCCTCATTCTGATTGGTGTTGGTAGATGTAAACTCTATATTTGATTGGTATCCATCATTTTAAGAAATTTTCAAATCTATAAAATGATCTAAAAGTCGTTCATTTGAATCAGGTAAGAACTGGGCTCTGTCCATCTGTTGTAGTATTCCAGTGCTGGCTAACAATTATGCTCTAACCGCAGCAGCTTCAAAGCCAGCATAAAAAAACTTTGAGAGGAGGTAGAGTAAGTTCTTATTGAAGCCATTATAAGAAGCTATATCATCGAGATACTGTTTCATCTGAGGGTTCTTCTTGTAAAGACTAGCCATCTGTTGTTAGTACTCATCTTTACCTACATTCTTGGCAAAAAGTAACGAGTAAGTTAGAGACCAGTTGAACCCAGTGATAACAGCGTCAAAACACTCATAATACTCTTCAAATAAAGCACTTTTAATAAAGTCAGCAGTAGTATTAAAAATTGGTGAAGACATTTTAAATCCTAAATAGATAAAATATTCAGTCCCAGGATACTATTTTTACAAAAAATAAAAAATTATTTTTTGCTGAATTCTAAAATGTACGGAGTAGGGAAGAGTTCTTAAAATAAAAATTGATAGTAATAATATTAAATATATATTGTAACAATATCAATTTGTAAGATGATATCAAAATGATATTAGTAATTTAGTATATTATTGATTCAATATATCAAAATAATATTATAAAAATATTTACTTAATATTTACTTAAAGAAATATCAAATTGATATCATGTTGATATTGTTATAATAACAATGATTTTTTTAAAAAAATGTGAAATAAATACGATATATATACAGTATAATATAGATATGATATAGATATGATATCATATTAATATGTATTCAGTATCAATATGATACCATAAAAATATCATCTTAGTATAAATATCTAATTGACATCATATCAATATTGGCAATATAATGAATTAACATTATTTTAATATAGTTAAACAACAATAAAATTTTTAAAAAATGTGAAACAAACATGATATCAATATAACATTATTTCAATATGTATTCAGTATCAATATAATATTATAAAAATAATTGTAAAAATATCTTCTTATAAATATCAAATTGATATCATATCAATATTGGTAATATAATGAATCAGTATCATTTTGATATAGTAAAATATGAAATAAATATAATATCAAAATCATATCAAATCAATATTTATTTAATACAGTCAACTCTCTCTATAGTCACACATTTGGAACAGTCTATATTTGGTGACTATGATAAAATATGACTATAAGCAATAAAATCTTATAATTAAATAGTAATTTTGGCCAGAATTATAAATTATAATAATTTTGGTTAAATATTTACATAGTAATTTTGTTAATATTATTCCAATTATTGTGGATTTATAATCATTAGATTCCTCTTGATGAGATGATTCCAACAAGCCTAAGTTCATTAAAATCTGATCACTAGAACCTATAATAATTAAAATACAGTCAAAATATTTAATATTTTGTGAATTTTACATATAAAAAATGTCAATCTGGTCTTTAAAATCAATTGCTCAGTCAATATTAATCCAATTATTATAAAATTATTATCATTAGCTTCCTCTTGATGAGACAATTCTAATGAGCCTAAGATCACTAAAATCTGATTACTAGAACCCGTAATAATTAAAATACAGTCAAAATATTTAATATTACACAAATTTTACATGTAAAAAATGCTGATCTGATCTTTAAAATCGAATTTCTCAGTCAATATTAATCCAACTATTATATAATTATTACCATTGGATTCCTTTTGATGAGATAATTCTAATGAGCTTAAGATCATTAAAATCTAATCACTAAAACCTGTTGTAATTAAAATAAAGTCAAAATATTAAATATTACGCAAATTTTACATACAGTATATAGAATGCCAATTTGATATTTAAAATTGGATTACTCAGTCAATATTAATCCAATCACTATAAAATTACTAATATCTGATTCCTTTCAATGAGATGAATCTAATGAGCTAAAGATCATTGAAATCTGATCATTAGAACATAGAACAATTATATTTTAATAAATATCTTTTTATAATCATATATATATAAAATTTTTAAAAAAAGATGTGATAGTGACTATAGGTAGTTTGTGACTATAAATGATAGTTTTTATATATGAAAATTTAAGACACTTAACTAAGATGACTATATAGGATAATGTGACTATAACAGAGGTGACTATAAAGAGAGTTGACTGTAAAGAGAGTTGACTGTAATTCAAAAAAAAAAATGATGAAAAAAAAATGTCTTGTGAAATAAAAAAAAATTTTTTAAAAAATGGCAATGGGAAAAAAAAAATGCAGAATAAGAAAAAATTTTAACAAAAAATGATGATGAGAAAATATTCAATGTTTGTGCAAGATTGACTAGTTTTGTTATACTATATTTAACACATAATTAGTTAAAAGATCATGATTATTAATCATTTAATTAAACTGAATACTTTTATTAATTTATATAAAAATGATTAGATGATTGTCAGTAATACAATAATAGTAAGTGCATAAAATAAAAATATCATTATATTATATAATATTATAAACAACTCTAAATTAATGTAATCAGGTGATTTATAATAATAAAATGTTTTATAATTTATTTAATTACATCAGCAAATTTAATAAGGCGTAATATTACGAAACTTTACGCCTGCGAAATACTCCGTAAGTTTACAGGACCTTCGGAATATTACGTAGCGTAATATTCCGTAGTTTTACACGTAATAATACCGTAAGTTTACACGTACTAAATTTCTGACTGTATAATACTCCGTAATATTACGTCGTTAAATTTCGCATGTTTACGATGTAATATTTCGAAACTTTTCCGAATGTATAATACTCCGTAATATTACGTCATTAAATTTCGCATGTTTACGATGTAGTATTTCGAAACATTTCCAAATGTAATATTACGCCGTAGAATTTCGTTTATTAGTGAAATATATACACACAACTGAACATGTACAGAACAATATTTATTCATTAGATATTTTATAAATTTATGTAAATGTAATATATGTAATTTTATTTTAATAAGTTTAAATCTAAAATTATAATAAAATTTCAATTTTCCAATCTTCCACCATTTTTCACTATACTTATTGTAAAGCTTTAGATTTTTCATGAATTCTGGACGTTAAGTTGTAAGTTGTTGTCTTTTCATCTTTTTATCCTCTCTGGCTTCTTTTGCCCTCCCTATATATTATAAGAAAATATTTAAAATGAAAAATTAGTTAACACGCGCATTTAAATAACATTTGTTAGTATACATAGAATAAATAATGAATGTGAGAAGGGAAGTAAGAGCAACATAGTTGATGTTAAGATATAAATAAAAAAGAGGTAAAATAAACAATAGTTAGTATTCACTCATCTTTAAAGAAGTTCGTCAAAATCGATATGGTACACAATTCGTTTCTGATCGCAGGAAATTAAAATACGGCTGTGTTCGTTGAGAAGTCTTATTTATCACGTTGCGAATTAGCTAATTCTACAAAATATGTACATTGATCAATCGATCAATCAATCAACGCAACCATAAGATGGCATGACCACTACATTTCACCGCTAACAATGGCGGTAATTAGTTCTCACTTCTTTTGTCTTTGAAGTATCCGTTACTAGATAGTATATAATTCGACGTATGGTTTAACAAAAAAAAGTCCGCCCTTGATGTGGAAGGTACTTAGAAACCACCTTTTCTCCCGATTAATGAGACCCTAAGTCAGAGGAGGCTGGCCTATCGGATACAAGTACCCTACAACTTCATCCCTAGGTAGTCAAAAATCTCGGGCGGTTCTAGACCACAGCGTACTACATGAAAAAAATAAAAAAACTATATGCATGATTATGATATTTCACCCTTCAGTTCAACTCTCATCAGAAAAATACATACCTACTATTACTTGCCATACATAATACCATTAGCCCCACTATAAAAATACTGATATCACTTTGATTAACTTTCGTCAGAAATCGAGTTTTCCGATTACTGAAAGTGGGAGTAATTTAAAGATACCATCATGTTAATTTTTCTTAGACGAATTTTACTAGGAATGAAGATCGGGCTGAAATTTTACTTTCCTCTAATGAAGTTCATCAAAATCGGTATATAAATATAAATATTCGTTTCTAATTGCTAAAAACGAAATAGTGTTATGTTGTTAGAAGTGACATGTAATTAGTGACAAATAGTATTTTACCGGAAAATGGGGACAGCAGTTTTGGCCAGTATTATGACATAAAGAAACTATATATGTGACAAGTTTTCACTACTTGGAAAAGTGGACGAGTGTGACACCGGAGACAAATATTTCTCCGCCAAATGGGAAAACAAAGAACCAGAAAAGCGTGAAAGATCAGTACAAATTACAAATATTCGCTTATCATTTTGATGAAATTTACCTTTTCTTGTATCCAATAGCTAGCAAACGCAAATGTAATTTTTAAAGTCACACAGTAAAATGAAAAAATCGTTACAAATATTCGAATGCCACGTGAAAGAAAATATAAATATAAAAATACCACCTCGATCAAATGTAAGGAGCAAAAGAAGCATTAAAATCATCAAAATAACATACGTCCTAAACGTAGAGAACGTCTCTTCGATAGTCCAGAAGATATGAAGGGAAGGCTTAGCATTAATGATGAGATAGGAGGATATTTGAAATATACATATACACATATATATATATGTAACGTAAGGTAGCGTAATGTAACGTAGCATAGCGTAAGCATAAGCTATACTTTAAAGCCGTGTGAATTTTTCGCATCAAAGTACTAAAGTATCATAACGTAACGTAGCGATAGAGATAGTAGTAGAGGTTTTACGAAAAGAAATAGTGAAAGGTTAGTAGTAAATAACGGATTCTGTAACTGTCTCCAGAACAAAATCGGAATATTCTCATTTCCGATTGTTGAATGTGAGAGTAAAAGTTAGAAGAAGTTTGCTACGAAAATAATTAAAATAATTAAAGTCATAACTCGTACAAGTAACTTACATATCGGTATGTTAACTATTGAAGGAATTATATCACACTAACCACTAGTTCCAGACACCATACGAGCGCAAGGCATTAGCAGTTTTGTTATGGGTGGTTCTATCCAACAGTAAACGGTGATATAATAAGTAAAAATAGACAAAAAATAGGTAACGCAATCGTAAAATGGCAAAAAAAAAAATTTGTGAGTAGGGCAAAACGGAAAAAAAGTAATATTGTTATAAGCAGAGATCTGACCAATCAGACTAAAATTGATGATCAAATCGTGACCATTTTTGCACTATGACATAGATATTTGTATGACGTAAACTTGCCGTAATATACCAAATTTTTCCATGTTATACCAATTTTTTATATCATGTTAGCGAATTTTCTTATAACGATGCCAAACCCTACAAAAGCGAGTGGACTGTATTTATCACTATATTTATCAATAGCAGACATTATTTTGGAGAGAAGATGGACCATATTTGTTTGGAATTGACATTAATTGATATCGGTTTAATAATACTGTAAAAAAGTTTTATTTATATTTTATTTTTTTTGCCGTATACTTTTCTTAATTTTCTCATACTTTCCTTCGATTGTTCATCCGAGCTACTTTGATAGCTAAATGTCCCTTCATAATCCTCCTCTTCTTCTCCTACATTTCCCTCTTCTTTCTCTTCCTCTCTCTCGTCTCTTTCTTTTTCTTCTTCTTCCTCTCTCTCGTCTCTTTCTTTTTCTTCTTCATCTCTCTCATCTCTTTCTTTTTCATTCTCTTCATCTCTCTCGTCACTTTCTTCATAAAGATAAAAATCTTCATTTTCTCTAATTTTTTTCTATTAAAAAAAAAAAAATTTTAATATTATATACTATTTATACTATTTATGCAGATTTCAAATACTTACCAAATTTTTTATAAGAAACGGCTTGATTACTGTTTCATTAACGTGAATATCTGAATTTTCTGGGTTTAAAATTAGTTCACATGTGCTAATTGTGAAAGCAATTTGCGTCTGTGGTACTGATTTTTTTCCTTTACCCAACTTTCTTATTATTGTTGATATATATGTCTCGCCCAAACTATTTATTTTTTTAAATAATTTATCGTAACATAATTTAACGGCCGGTTCATTCTTCCATTCTTTGATGATGGTTTCTCTGCTAGTTGTATAGTTGGAGACACAACAAATCATCAAGTTGTTTCAAATCGAGATTTTCTAAAAATCACGTGACATTTATAATACTAATTTGCGATTGGTTAAAATAAAAACATGGAATCACCATATCGGGAAATGTTTTACTTTATTAATTCATCAATATTTTCAAAAATAAAATCTGGAACAGCTCGATGCGATTTATATTTTTTTAGCACATATTCAGCTTGCATACCTGTTAATCCTTTTCGATAACAATCCATAAATTTTGCTGATTTTTGTGCATATTTTCGTATATGGTCTAAAGGAACCGAATCTAATGCTCGTGGAACTGTTTCTTGTAAACCTTTCCAAGTATAATTGCAATGCTGCCGAGCATAACGTTTTGAAGCTCCCCAGTACATTTCAATATAGTTGAGTTCACAGTGAAATTTGGGGTAAAATATAACTTTATGTCCAAGTCCTTCAATAACTTCTTGCAATATTGGTTTTTGATTAAGAAAATCCTCTTGAGCAGCCAAAACATGACGTGCACAACACCTTGGATTTTCTATTGATACCTCTTTATTACCACAAAATCCTTTTAATCCAGATCCCCATAAACCACGTTCTTGCAAAATTACTCTCATTCCTTTTGGTTTTCCACGGAGGTTTTCATCTGGATAATTGGCAGGAAACACCATACTTTGAACTTGTCCATTAAAAATGGTATCGCGCATTATTGGCTGTTTTCCACCAGGATTAAGATTCATATACACTGCATTAAGAGTGTCATCAGCTAATTTGGCATGGCTGGAAGAATTATCAAATGCAAATACTGCAACCATTCCAGGGTGCGTTTTTTCAAAAATTGGAATTGCTCGAGTTTTAATCTATAATTGCAAAAGGATTTTTAGACATTTATTTTGCTTTAACTGTTTTTTAATATACATACCTGATCAATTAATTGATCAATATTCCACCATCCATCAAAATTTTTTCCAGGATTAATTATAACACGTGCTTCATGTGGAATTCCATCGTCAACAACATCACTGCTTAATTTTAATCTTCCGATAGTATCTGTTAGGAAGTCACTGACATGAATAGATCGTCCTTGTCTTTTTTTTCGTAACGGTTGCTCATTTTTGGGTCTCCAACCAGATTTCTGTCCATCATTTGATTGGAAAGTCGTTTCGTCATGGGTAACAAGAATATGTAAGCGTTCACCATTCTTTAATTCAGGATTAACTTGAATTTCGCATTTCTCACCAATAAATTTTGGCATTAACTTTTGATACCTGTAAGTAAAATTATGTTAATTAAAAAAAAAAAATAGATAATTTCTATTCATTAATAAAAATAATATAATACCTATCCATAACTTCAAGAAATTCTTTTCGATAAGCAACAACATCCTCTCTTTCATGTCTATCAACATATATACCTTTTGCATACCGGCTAAATATAAATCCCATTTTCTTTAACCATCGAGTTGCTGTTTTTTTGCTGAAAATATAAACAGGTATTTAGAGTCCTAATAAAAAATTCAAATATATGGAATAAATAAATTTATACCTAATTGTTGTTTTGTTTTCTATACCAACAGAAGGAAGAATTTCTTCACTAATAAAATCAAGAAAGCTATCTACAGTAATATCAAATTTGTGTTGTCGCAAATATGAAGCTACTTTTAACTGAATATCTTCATCATCAAGAATACTGCTTCCCTTAAGATGTTGTCCACGGTTATCTTTTGGAATATCACCATAGTTTTTAAACGCTTTAGCCCAACTTCTAACACAACGTGCAAACCATAATCCACGATTTAAGAGTTCTGCAACAATTTGGCTTGCTTTTAATTTCGCATGTCCTTTCCTAAGAAGCTGAAAGTAATATTGAACTGCTTTAAGCCGCATTTTATATCCTGGAGTTAGCTGTTGATCTTTAATTTTTAATTTATCTTCAATCTGATTAATAAAAGATGCGTATTTTATAGATTGATCATTATTTTTTCCATTAACTTCCTCGTCATCATGAATATTAATATCTTGCATCTCATCATTTAAATTTTCTTGAACCTTTTTTTTAGGCAATAATTGAAAAAGTGTTTGTCCATTTTTTTTTTGATTTTCCAATGCTTTGATTTTTCGTCGATATCGAGTTGTGCGAGAATTTCCCAAATTTACTAATGGACGTTGAGACATTTTTAATGTTTCCATACTTTTCATTAAAACTGAAAAAATTTGTTCTGCTTCATCTTCGATTTTGTTATCAGCCCATTCAACTTCATCCTCTGTGCTGTCATTATCATTGGAACTTGAATTATCAGTATCTTCCACGACTTTTTTTCTTTTTCTAGCTATTTTTTGACAGTGTTGCGTTCGCCTCTTTAGCCGTGCCATGGGAAAAAAATTATGATCTGCATTACCGCACAGCCACATTTTATACATAATAGATCATGTCATAGATCTGGCCTAAATTATAGAATTTTTGCAAATTCTGGCCGGAATTAAATGTTTCAAATCCTACCTTTTATTATGAAAATACCGAATCTTGCAGGCTAATAACTTTTGATTTAGATATCCGATCAGAGTAAACTCAACGTCATTTTGTAGTTTATGTTAGCAGCAATTAATCTATGTTAAGATATTTTAAATATATGCATTCAAAAAATTTTTATTAAATTTTTAATTTGGACAGTTTTTATTTGATGAATTGTTATGTCCCAAACCGTAGGAATGGGAGGGAGTTGGAGTTCTCGAAAAGTGACGGACATCGCGTTCTTTATATTACCAGTTAAAACACCTCGGACACTTCGATGTTTTTCCAAAAGCTATAAGAAAAAATTAATTAATTTTCAATGTGTTAATATAAAATCGTAAAATTGCGCGATACTTACGTGGGATGATATATTATTTTCGTAATAAATCACCCAATTATCGGGTCTTTTGAATTTGTTCATAAATTCTTTATGGTTTTCATTTATAAATGTCCTAGTGGCTTCTCGAAAATCATCCGAATTCGGATATATTGAAGTTTCGAGCAATTTAGGAGCAATGTCTTTGATTACATTCTGTAAAATGATGTACATATAAAGTGATTGTTTAATTCACTGATTTTTAGGTCAAATTTTTATATCGAGTCTTACTTTTATAAATTCCGTGTCGTTATTTACGCCGTTATTACATGCTTCCTCTATCTTTGTTACTCTTGCTTCTAAAGACTTTTGATTTGAAATAATAGTTTCGAGTTTCGAAATGATCTTATTATTTTGACGCAAGATCTTCTCCAAAGTCGTTTCTATATAACAGCAGAATATATAATTAATCATTATTTTTCTTTACATATACATATTCGAATACATACCATCAGGAACTTCAGGACACTTTTTTTTTTTTGATTTTGAGCTGGCTTCAGGAACTTCAGGACATTTGTTTTTTTTTGATTTTGAGCTGGATTCTATATAGCAGTAGAATATATAATTAACCATTATTTTTCTTTACATATAACAAATAATATATATTCGAATCATACCATCAGAAGCTTCGCCTTCATCGATTCTTTTTCGTTTGTTAACATCAACCGGACGCTTGGTTTTTTTCGAACTGCTAGATTCGATATAATTAGCTTTATTCATTGTAAATAGATAATTTGAGGATAGCGGGAAGAACTTAATTAAAACCAAGTTTAACGAACTGAGTTAGAATTACCGGTTGAAGAAGAGAACAACAAAGTATTTATAAATATTTTTATAAGCTTAGATTTAATACTTGCCGCATTCGCAAAAGTTTATTTTTTTTTTTTATGGCAAACCGGCATCACTTTTTGAAAAATACGAAAGGGGTGGGTATTCTTTCTTTTTTTTGCGGCAAATCGCGCATCGATTATTGAAAAATGCAAAGGGGTAAATCGTGCATCGCTTATTGAAAAATGCAAAGGGGTGGGTATTCTTTTTTTGCGACAAATCGTGCGAAAAATGCAAAGGGTTGATATAAGCGAACAATATACTAGATGGGGCAATTCTTTTTTTTTGTAAAAAAAAAGGAAATTTAGCATCATATTCATTTTGTAAAGAATGCAAAGAGGTGTGAAATGTCACTAGAAGATATTGACTTACATAATTTTACACAAAAATTCAGGAAAGAAAAGAGATCATTTGATAAAAGAAGTAAAAAATCCAAGTCAATTCACATTATCCTTGTAGCCTCCGGGATTCCAAAAATTTTCGAAAGGATGAAGTCTAATAGATAGAAGTTACTGTTAGTATGTGTGCGGATCGTTGTACGAAGGCTGATGTACCTACAATATTAATAAAGAGAGTGTTAAAAAAACCGTGATTCTTTTTTTTTTCGTGTAAAAAAAGGAAATTTAGCATATTTTTTTTGCAAAAAACGTAAAGGAGTGCGAAATGTCTTGCATATTTTCATACAAAAAGCTAAAATAATAATTTTGAAAAAAATAAAAGAAAAAAAAAACCATGAAGTGAAACATAGAATAAAGAAAGAAGACCTGAAACTTATATTTTTTCATTGATTTAATTTTGATGTCTAAGCCCACTAGATCCGAATATTTTCATGAAACTGATCTCGTAAGGTTTTGCGTCAGTCCCCGCAAAAAAATCAGACATTAGTTACGTTAACTTATTATATCCGTTGTATATCCATTAGTAATATGATAATTACTAAATTTGAATTAGATTACGCAGTGGTGCATAGTTGAATTCTATAAGTCATTTATTATTTTGATTACTATTTTTATTAAAGTCAAACCATCCAATGAATACAATAACGTTACGAAACCTGTTCCGATAGTCAATTACAAACCCGGGTAATAACGGGTCACGGACTACTACTCTAACACTCCAATTTAGTATTTTTTTTCATTTCCTATGATGAAAGAAAATTTGTGTCTTCCTTTTCTTTATGTTGATAAAGTAACCATTCGAAAATTAAATATTGTTAATCACTTTAAAAGAAGATATTACAGGAATTAATTGCTGAACAATTTATGTCATTGTTGTCGCGCCCGTGTAATTTTATTAAATTTTACGCTGATTCCGGACCGGAACCAAAGGCTTACATTAATTAATTAGATATCACAGGAATTAATTGCATGTCATTATGTGTCGTTGTTGTCGCGCCCGTGTAATTTTATTAAATTTTACGCTGATTCCGGACCGGAACCAAAGGATGGGCAGATGTAAATAAAATAAAAATTTTTTCACATTGAAGGTGATAAAATGCCACGAAATGTCATAATAAATAAAGATTTTTTAATATTATCAGCTTTATTTATAGTGTAATTATAAATATCATCCACATACAATGGTAAAGAGATGGATAAAATTTTTTAATAAGGAAATTTTATGTATTATTTGCATTTGGTAGTAAAAAAATGACACTTGTTGTATTATATCGAGGGGACAATCGAGTTTTATTGCTTTTTTTTAGTTGCAGCACTGTAAACATTATTCCTCAAAACCTGTAATGTTCCGTAAATGACAAACCGTAGGTGTGTTTTGGGCGGAAACACCGCGTCTAAAATGATTTACAAATATTAGATTCAGAAGTTTCAAAGATAGTTTCGGCTTATATTGAACGAAACATGAGTGAAACGTTTCGAATTTTGAAAATAGTTTCGAAACATTGATTATCGTGAATTGGCGCAATTTTTTGATTCATTTGAAATACGTCACAAGAGGTAAATTTTTATAAATTGACGAAAGCGAGAGAAATTTTTTATTGTAAAGTTTAAATTCGACATAAAAAAGCGATAAAGTTTAAATTCAAGTAAACAAAATACTCTCAAAATGTCTTTCAAATGCCCATTTTGTCCAAGATATTTTAGCACAAGGTCTGCATATACTCAACATAAAAATCATTGTATACCATCTACTAATAATAATAGCGATAGTGAAAGTAATGATAATGATATTGAGGTAAGAAACAGAAATTATTTAAATTTTTCTTTAAACATAATTCCTAATTTTATACTAAATTTAGATGGTCCATGAAAATTTAAATGAAGACTTTTCTGATAATGAAAGTATTGACTCAGAAATAAATGATCAGAGTTTTCAAAGTAAGATGTCAATTTCGGAGACCGATGAAATTGATCAAAATGAAAATGTCGATGAAAATATCTTGGGAGATTTTGATTCAGAACCAAGTGAAGAACCCGAAGATTCTGACTCAGAATTAAATGAGGAAGAATTCGAACCAGAAATTAATGCAACGTATCCAAATGAAGCATATGGTGATTTAATGTCATTGGTTACAAAACATAAACTTAGCAATGTGACAGGCAATGCTATAATTAAATTTTTTAACAAA
This sequence comes from Rhizophagus clarus, assembly GCA_015698045.1. Taxonomy (NCBI): domain Eukaryota; kingdom Fungi; phylum Glomeromycota; class Glomeromycetes; order Glomerales; family Glomeraceae; genus Rhizophagus; species Rhizophagus clarus. The sequence goes on from BLAL01000004.1 coordinate 1,729,969, forward strand.
CATGCAAATTTAAATAAATCCCCTCTTCCAAAATCTATCGAACAAGGTCATAAATTTATGAATAATATGAATCTACCAAGTTTAAAGTATACTAAAACTTGTGTAATAAATTATAAAAATAATGAGTATTTTCTTTATCATCGGTCTATAATAAATTGTATAAAAAACATATTGTCAATTCCTGACATATCACAAAATTTTGCGCTAACTTTTGAAAAAGTTAAGGTAATTATTTATATACTAGTACTTTCATATAACTTAAAAATGTAGAATATATACTAATCATTATTAACTTAAAGCATAATGAAGAAAGAGTGTATGGTGAGCAGAATACTGGAACATGGTGGGAAAATACAGAAGCACTCTTGCCAATTGGTGCCAAGCTTTTATCTTTAATATTGTATTCAGACGCTACAAATGTTGACACACTGGGGAAAAGTCAACTTCATCCAATTTACTTGTCAATTGGTAATATTAAAAATTGGAGGCGCAACAAACAAGATGCAAAACAATTATTAGGATACTTGCCAATCCTAAAATCTAAAGATAATACTGAGAGAAAGTCTGAAACATTTAAGAAAGCTGTCCGAGAGTGCTTTCATAGATCCTTAGAAAAGTTACTAAATCCTCTATTAAAATTAAATAAAAAGGGTATTGATCTAACTTTGAATAACGAAACTATTTGGTTCTATCCTCAGATTTCAATTATAATTTCTGACTGGCCGGAAGCTGCAACGTATTGTCTTACGTATAAATCATTAATGTCAAACCATCCTTGTCATTTTTGTCTGGTCGCAAGAGACAATCTTGCTGATCTTAATTTACAATTTGATGATATAACAACGCGAACTCACCTTAATATGCAGGAACATTTTAATCAAGGCACAGTAAATTCCGTTAGCATTGAAAATATATATAATTTTTTTTGGAAATTACCGTAAGTTTACGCAATATTTGTTATACCGGTATTTATTTATCTTATTAATATATTACTTATTAATTTATTTTAAGTAATGTAAATATCTATCAAGCCACAGTGCCCGATAGATTACATCATCTCGATTTAGGTCTTTTCCATTATCAAATCGATTATACGAAGAAACTTTTAGAGGAACAATGCGGAAAATCTTTAGTAGATGAAATAGATCATCGATTAGCCAAAATACCAAGATTTCCCGGGTTGAAGATCTTTACAAATGGAATACAAACATTAGCCAGACTAACAGCCGATGAATATCGCAATCTGATGAAAATAATGATTTTTGTGGTGGATAATTTATATGAAAATAATGAGAATATTGAAAATTTTGTAAAGAATGAAGATCTGACAAAACTTTACGAAGCTTGGAATGAAATGTATGCAATTAGTCGATATGAAAATTTTAAAGAAAGTGATTTGATCAAATTTCAGGAATCGATAAATGAATGGTCTCAAATGTTCGTCAAAACTCTCCAACATATGTCCCCCTCGGGACTGAAATTACCAAAACTGCATTCGTGGGTATACCATATAGTTGATTCGATTCGATCTTTTGGTGCAGTTAATGGATACACTACGGAGACTTACGAAAGTCTTCACAAAGAATATGTCAAAAATCCATACCGATTAAGTAATAAAAAAATATAGAGATACAATTAATGCAAATAGTAAGTATTATAAAATTACGTACTTATACAATGAAGATTTTTAATTGATTAAATTTTTTTATAGATTCGACGGCAATCAATAATAAATATAACCCATCGAACACCAAATTTAGCAATCACCCCCCGTACATTTAAATTCGCGGCTAAACATTTTGAATTTTTGCTAAAAGATACGCACGATTTCTTTGTAGAACAGGCGGAAAATTCTAATATAGATAACAGAATGAAATCTGGGTTTGAAAATTTTTCTGAATGTTTAAATCTGTATATAGATCACGAAAATATTGCAGATAAAGGCAAAGTGACTATATACGGATCAGTTATAATAGAAAATGGTGCAATAATACGTGCAACTAATAGTTATTACGGCAAACCTTGGTTTAGTAATGTGTCGATTCGCATGGACTCTGATGAATTATTTGATTATGCTTCTGATCAAGGCATTTGTTATGGGCAGGTAATTATTTAATTTATTGGTACAAATTATTTAAATGACGTTACTAAATTAAAATATTTTTGAAGATTTTGTTAATAGCAAGGATAGATTTTGAAGATCTGTTAAATCTCGCATTAATTCAATGGTATGACTTCAAATCTGAAAGTCATCCATATCTTTATGGATGCCCTTTACTAGAACTTACAGAAATCTATAATTTTATCGATATTGAGGCTATACAAAATATTGTACATATAGTACCCCGGTTTGATAAGTCAAATGAATATTTTGTAAACAAATATATATTTTAAATTTAGTTATAACGACAAATAAATATTGAAATAAATTTTTAGCCGTCATAATGGTGGTCATGGTAAAGAAGAAAAAAAAATAATAATAATAATTGAATAATATATTAGAGAACCCTTTTCAATAATATAATAATTATTTTTTTCATAAGCAAATAGTAACAACTCCATTATTATAAAATAATATATATTTAATAAGTGATTTATAAAAAAGAGATTTATTTATTTATTTATTATGTTATCATATAAATGTATGTAAAAAAATTTTTTTAACTCTATATGCAAGAAATAATTAAAAATTTAAAACATATTATAATTAACTGGTACTTGTTCGCTATCAATAATTATATTGATATCCAAGTTGCACGACGAGGACGTCAGTACTAACGCAACCCAAAAAATAATTACAAATAACTATCAGTTATACAACGCCTTATCCAGGAGGGCCGAATAGAGAAGGACGTTCACAGTAGGCCGTCCTTCGTATATCAGGTCTGGGTACCTGACTGAAAACTTTCGCAAACTGTGGCCACGAAGTGCTTCCAGTTCTCTATTCTACCAGTTGTATAACGCCGTTAGGATGATCATTATTCATAATTAATCGAGAAAAGAATAATTTTTTTAATATATTTATATAAATTATTTTTTTACAATGATGTGAATTCTAGCATTAAAAATTCGTGATTTATTAACAAATTTAGAAATTGACCCAATTTCAAGATTATCAATCAACTTACACATATTATAGCCGTATAAATAAACCGCCCCTGCATCCGGCTACAACTAATGAAATTTTTAATATGACCTCTCCCTCGAGAAAAAAAAATCGTACAATATATTTTAGTCGCAAAGTGCATCGCCAACAGCAAGGACAACAATCGGTAATTATCAATGACATAATAAAATATAATATAATTATTGTTAAATTAACTTAAATTAATTTCATTAGAAACAAAATCAGAATTTGGACGAAGCCCTTGCTAACTTAATTAATAACGTGTATATTAGTAATCAGGATAATAATTTTATACCAAGAGAATGGTATGAAAAATTATGGAAGGACTTTCAAGCTCTTGAAAGGAATTATGATAATTTAAATATTAGATTTAAATTTGGGTTGGGTCTATGGAGATTAGTTTTAATTTTTACATTATTATGTTTTCTAGTATTTTTTATAAATAAATTCTTTTTATGATAAAGAAACTTTACATTGAATTATACACTGCAATTTAGCCTTTGGTTCCGGTCCGGAATCAGCGTAAAGTTTAATAAAATTACACGGGCGCGGCCAATGATATAATTATTGTTCAGTCATTAATTCCTTAATTAATGTATGTTTCGTTTAGCTCATTAAACTGCATGACGATTGCGATGATATTCTATAGGGCTGATATTTTCCCACGATAGAGCTAAATTCTCATCACGAAAATACCTTCCAAATATTTTTATTTCAAAAAAAAAAAAATAACATTGGTAGTAGTATCATTATATAATCTAGACCTAGGGTTTTTTATAATATTTATTGAAAGAATACAAAGAAAGAATACAAAGAAAATAAAAATCAAAAACATTATTGATTATTTTTGATTATTTTCCCATTTAAAGTATTCATCCAAACTTTTGAATGAAGGTTGTGACGAAGATTGAGACTGTGATGATGATGACGACGACGATGATGATTGCTGTGCGTGCTGTGCGTAAAGTTTCAGTTCAAGATCATAATTTCTTTTCTTTTGAATTTCGATTTGTTTTGCGTACACGTCTATCCATTTTAATAAGTTTTCATTTTCCCGACACAATTGATTCATTCGTTCAATTGCTTTCTCTTTTGATGCTTCAACATCTTTCTTATAATCGATAAGTTGTATTTGAACATCACCGATTTCAATTTCTTTCCGTAATTTATGACGTTGTCGTCTTTTAAGCTGCCGTTTACGAGATGTTTTTCTGGAAAACAAGGATGGTTTTGCCCATTTTTTTAAAAATCAAAAATTTAAAAGTTTTTTTTTTTAAAAAAAATAATGGAAATTTATTAGTCGTGGTAGTGTCGTGGTCAGAAAACAATTTTAGAAATTATCCAGCTGGAATAACAGCCGAAATTAGTCAGGTCCTTCTCCAAAACATATGGCATTGTAACTAAGTGTAACTAGTAATGTGGTACACGTGCACATTGTGCACATGAATTTTATACAGACCAGAATCCTACTTAATTATCAGAATTCAAAAAAGGAATTGTAACAATGTAATTCTTTTTTCCGATGATTCCGGATAGATAGATATCTAATAAATTCTTTGAGACTCCTGATGGAACCGTAAAAATTTATTGGATTTATATCTAATTAAAGTATATATATTAATTCTTTGTGATCATTTTTGAAGACTTGTAGTCTTGTAGAAGAAGAAATATATTATATATGGTAATGGTGTAATGTTTTATTACATATGTCCACAAAACTGTATAAATTTGGTAACCAATTTATTGAAGTAATAAATAAGTACAGATAGGTGCGTAGGTATATGCAGGTTCATTTATACTTTGTTATAATTCTTTATACAGTTTTTTTTCTCTCTTCATGATTATTAGTTTCACCTTCAAATAAAATATATTAATTATGGCTGGTCTGAAGCGGTGTCTCGTAATTCCTTAACATGTAATTTATTTTAATTACGTTGATTGATCAATGAATTATTTTTCCGCGCAATTTCAAAAATAGAAACCATTGTACTGGATGTGCTCTCCTGCGTAATTCCAAGATAGAAACTATTGTACTGTTAATTATTTCCCTGCGTATCCAAAATCGGATGTAATTTAATTTGATCACTTTGATTTAAAATGAATTATTTTCCGCGCTCTTAATCATTTTCTTGCGTAATTCCAAAAATAGAAATCATTGTACTGGATTTATTTAATTTACGTATATGCAAAGAAAGATGCGGGAGATCAATGATCTGGTTTTTAGCGATAAGAACATTTACATCGCTCATTAAATCAATTTATTTAGTCCACGTTTATACATCAAATAATTGAGATTTAACAATTATCTATAAACTAATACATTGTAAATATAAAACATAAATGCATAATTATAAAATATCTAAAAATAAAAACTTGAGAGTTCAAAAAATATAAATATAGTTATTTCTCTTGGAATCATGTATCAAGCAATAATCATTTGTCTACCATTTTGTGAACAAAACATAAATTTTACTCTTTATCTTTTCAATCAAAATGTCTCAATCATCAATGTGTATCATCAAATGAAAAAGGAGCATGAGTCTTACAATTTAGATGAAGGCTTCATGAACAATTTAATTGGGACGAGGATTCAATTCGACAATAAAAAATAATTTAGATACATTGAATGATAGAAAAGAACTATTTAACAAACGCGCTTCTTTTACAAACTTAGTGTCCTCTGCGTCCCTAATATTACCACCCGAAGTTGATACGGTGGTAATT